>JAOTOM010005183.1:0-387500 GCA_034440615.1 Ashinkailepas kermadecensis
CGCATGCGATTGCTACTTCTTCCCGCAGGTCATATGCCGCGCCCTGTTCTTGGACCTTCTCGCTACTCTGTACATGCGTACCTCCTCCCTTTATCTCCATATGTCCCACTCCCTACTTCTGGACCTCCTCCACTCTCTACACCCAGACTGCCTGTCCACTCTCTGCCGCATATCACGTGCCATCGCTGTGCCTCCCCACTATTTACATCCGTGCCTGCTTCCCACAGTTTGCCCCCTTTACTTCTGCTACCCGGTCACCGAGCCGACTACCGCTACCATACCACCGCACAGTACGGCACAGTAATACGCTACCGCGCAGTACGGCACATTACGGCATACCATGGCACAATACGGCCAATACGGCACAGTACGGCACAGTACGGGACATTTTTTTTCATCAAGACCATGTCCGACAAGTCGAGTCTGCCGGGTCGCAATCTGCTGCAAGCCCACTGCTGCCGCTGACCCCCCCCCACCGCAGGTCACGTGCTGTCCGTGAGCACGTGGGGCGGCGCCATGTTCGTGTCGGGCAGCCAGGACCGGACGGTGCGCGTGTGGGACCTGCGCTCGGGCGGCTGCGTCGACAAGTTCCAGCCGCCGTCGGTGCTGACGGCCAGCCGCGGCTCGCCGGTCGGCTCGCTGGCCGTCGACCCGTCCGGCCGGATGCTGGTGTCTGGCCACGAGGACTCGTCGTGCGGCCTGTACGACCTGCGCGGCGGCCGCACCATCCAGACGTTCCGGCCGCACGACGGCGACGTGCGCAGCGTGCGCTTCTCGCCGCACGCCTTCTACCTGCTGACGGCCGGCTGCGACAACCGGCTGGTGCTGTCCGACCTGCAGGGTAGGTGGCGCTGGTGCATACCGGTCCGACCTGCAGGGTAGGTAGCGCTGGTATATACCGGTCCGCCGCCAGGGCAGGTGGCGCTGGCGGACGCCCGTCCGTCGACAGGGTAGGTGACGCTGTTGCATGCAAGTCCACTGCCAGAAATTGAAATTGTCGGGTGCCTGTTCATCACTGTGGTGCATCTCCGCCTGTGTGTGTCGCTTCTTCATCGAGGTACGTGGCAGCTCTCCCCCACAGCGGGAGTCGCACCAGCATATCTTTTCCCCGCCAGCAGCCACGAAGGTATGCGGAGCTCATCAGGGGGGAGTTGTCCAGATGGCGCATAGTAGAACCTAGCAGTTCACCCTGATGGTTGTAACAACACCTAACAACGTTTCACGAGGTACGTGACAACATCTCCGCACCTGTGCGGGTGTAACATCCGCATCTGTGCGAGTGTAACATCCCCATCTGTGCAGGTGTAAAATCTCCGCATCTGTGCGGGTGTAACACCCGCATCTGTGTGGGTGCAACATCCCCATCTGTGCGGGTGCAACATTTCCGCATCTATGCACGTGGATACCTCGCTCCCACGTGGTTCGGTCTCCAAACCATGCGGTAACCATAAGGAATTCACTCCAGCTCAGCACGGCACGTGGACATTCCAGGGTAACATCCCATCCGTATGGTATCTACATAGAACCGTGCTAAGTTTCCCACCGATGGAGTGCACCCAGCCCGTTTGGCGCGGCCGACTGCGTCCGACGGACCAGAGCTCCTACGTTGTCCTCCAAGGCCTGTTCTAAGTTGACCTCGACCTGACTGTTTCGGCGTTCCGTGCTGCCCTGTTGCAATGCCTCAAAGTCGGTATTCCGGTACTTAGCAACGCCTACCGTCCCGCCATGCCAACATTGTTCGCGTCACAGCGAAAGTAGTAATTGAGTAAACTAGGCACTAGTTTGCTTCACCTCTCCCAGGCCGGTTACCTGATCACTCCCTACAAGCAGCCTGACCTCTCCACAGGCAGGTGAGCCACATCTCCTGAAGGGTGTCACGGCCCAGCTCCAGCTCTCACCCCCACTCACCGCTCTCATAGAAAGGATTCCTCTCTTTCCAACCAAAGCCTTTTTCCCTCGTAACAGGTGACCTGACGCTCTACCGACATCCAGTGCTCCCTTTCGCGACCATTGACCTGACGTCCGTGGCTGGCAGGTGACCTGACGATGCCGCTGCCGTCTGTGACCGTGGCCCAGCACCAGGACAAGGTGATCACGGGCCGCTGGCACCCGTACGAGTTCAGCTTCCTCTCCACCGGAGCCGACAAGACGTGCAACCTGTGGGCGCTGCCGCCGGTCTGAGCGCCAGGCAGACGCTGGCTCGGCTGACGATCCGAAGAGCACCGGCTGACGGTCTGAGGAGCGCCGGCTGACGGTCTGAGGAGCGTCGGCTGACGGTCTGAGGAGCGTCGGCTGACGGTCTGAGGAGCGTCGGCTGGCGGTCTGAGGAGCGCCAGCTGACGGTCTGAGGAGCGTCGGCTGACGGTCTGAGGAGCGTCCGCTGACGGTCCGAGGATCACCGGCTGACTGTCTGAGGAGCGCCGGCTGACGGTCTGAGGAGCGCCGGCTGACGGTCTGAGGAGCGTCGGCTGACGGTCTGAGGAGCGCCGGCTGACGGTCTGAGGAGCGTCGGCTGACGGTCTGAGGAGCGTCGGCTGGCGGTCTGAGGAGCACCAGCTGACGGTCTGAGGAGCGTCGGCTGACAGTCTGAGGAGCGTCGGCTGACGGTCCGAGGATCACCGGCTGACGGTCTGAGGAGCGCCGGCTGACGGTCTGAGGAGCGTCGGCTGACGGTCTGAGGAGCGCCGGCTGACGGTCTGAGGAGCGATGGCTGATGGTCCGAGGAGCACCGGCTGACTGTCTGAGGAGCGCCGGCTGACGGTCTGAGGAGCGCCGGCTGACGGTCTGAGGAGCGCCGGCTGACGGTCTGAGGAGCGCCGGCTGACGGTTTGAGGAGCGCCGGCTGACGGTCTGAGGAGCGCCAGCTGACGGTTTGAGGAGCGCCGGCTGACGGTCTGAGACGCTGACGGTCTCGAGGCCTCCGACTGGCAGTGTAGGGAGCGCCCGCCTCAGTTGTGAGGCAGAGGGGACGCCACAGTGGCCTGGCGGTCCAGTGACCTCCAGCGGCACATCGTGACTGATCAGAAACTCTTGTGATTAACGGTCGTATAACAGTCGACAAGCGAGACGATGTCGTATGACGGTCGACAAGCGAGACGATGTCGTATGACGGTCGACAAGCGAGACGATGTCGTATAACAGTCGACAAGCGAGACGATGTCGTATGACAGTCGACAAGCGAGACGATGTATATTATCATATGATCCCATGAATCTTGTAAGCCGAGTGTAGTAGGGTAGATAGATGAACGGGACTTGTGGGATGCGGCGACTCCTCTTGAGCAGACCCCTGGCTGTCGGTGACTCCCACGTGTCTGACGGGTCACCGGGTCACCGGGACAGGAGTGGACTGTCACGTGACATACACCGCCCAGGACACAAGCATGGCATCCGCGGATGACACGAGGACGACCGCCGTGGATGACACGGAAAGACCCGCTGTGGAAGTCACGAGGACGACTGCTGTGGATGGCTGGGGAGGGCCGCTGTGCAGAACAGAGGACAGCCGCTGCCGAGGACAAGAGGAAGGCCACTGTGGAGGACTGATGACGGCTGTTTCCGAGGATCAGAGGTTGGCCGCTGGGGAGGTTCTAAGCCAGCCGATGCAGTAAGGCTCGTCAACAAAATGAATTGCAATGTCACGTAAGCTGGATGCTCCGGCGAGTGATGACATCACATGGATTCCCCTGGTGTGATGACACGGAGTCCCATACTGCCGCTGAACACACATTCCGGGCCTCCCGAGTTGTTCGAATAGCGCCCAGAACGCTCCAGTACCGACGTGCACACTTCTCCGTACATGACACCGACAGTTTGAATGCAATGTATATTCACTGAGCAAACTTACAATCTGCATTCGATACTTGGCACATGAGTTCGCCAGCAGAGTGTGGGCCTGGCCTGGTGAAAGTCTCACATTGCGCAGATTTCGCATGTGTGGCAGTAGGTGTGCCTGGACGAGAGGTTCCATGACAGGCGTGTGTAGGGAGGCTCGCGAGGTCTTCGACCTGTCGTCGCGCATCGTGAGGTGCCTCACACCGCTCGTGCGGCTGAAACGGTGCAAATATAACGTATATGTCTGCGTTGCCTTTGAGCCGCTCGATTCGGGCGTCGGTGGCGCGGAGATCACCAGTTGTACAACCGTGCCACCCTCACACCGCTCACACACCACCGTGCCACCCTCACACCGCTCACACACCACCGTGCCACTCTCACACCGCTCACACACAACCGTGCCACTCTCATACCGCTCACACACCACCGTGCCACTCTCATACCGCTCACACACCACCGTGCCACCCTCACACCGCTCACACACAACCGTGCCACTCTCATACCGCTCACACACCACCGTGCCACTCTCACACCGCTCACACACCACCGTGCCACCCTCACACCGCTCACACACCACCGTGCCACCCTCACACCGCTCACACACCACCGTGCCACCCTCACACCGCTCACACACCACCGTGCCACTCTCACACCGCTCACACACCACCGTGCCACCCTCACACCGCTCACACACCACCGTGCCACCCTCACACCGCTCACACACCACCGTGCTACTCTCATACCGCTCACACACCACCGTGCCACCCTCACACCGCTCACACACCACCGTGCCACTCTCACACCGCTCACACACAACCGTGCCACTCTCATACCGCTCACACACCACCGTGCCACTCTCACACCGCTCACACACAACCGTGCCACTCTCATACCGCTCACACACCACCGTGCCACCCTCATACCGCTCACACACCACCGTGCCACCCTCACACCGCTCACACACCACCGTGCTACTCTCATACCGCTCACACACCACCGTGCCACCCTCACACCGCTCACACACCACCGTGCCACTCTCATACCGCTCACACACAACCGTGCCACTATCACACCACTCACACACAACCGTGCCACTTTCACACCGCTCACACACCACCGTGCCACCCTCACACCGCTCACACACCACCGTGCCACTCTCACACCGCTCACACACAACCGTGCCACTCTCATACCGCTCACACACCACCGTGCCACTCTCATACCGCTCACACACCACCGTGCCACCCTCACACCGCTCACACACAACCGTGCCACTCTCACACCGCTCACACACAAACGTGCCATTCTCACACCGCTCACACACCACCGTGCCACCCTCACACCGCTCACACACCACCGTGCCACTCTCATACCGCTCACACACAACCGTGCCACCCTCACACCGCTCACACCACCGTGCCACTTTCACACCGCTCACACACCACCGTGCCACTCTCACACCGATCACATACAACCGTACCATTCTCACACCGCTCACACACAATCGTCCCACTCTCACACCGCTCACACACAACCGTGCCACTTTCACACCGCTCACACACCACCGTGCCACTTTCACACCGCTCACACACCACCGTGCCACTCTCACACCGCTCACACACAACCGTGCCATTCACACACCACCGTGCCACTTTCACACCGCTCACACACCACCGTGCCACTCTCACACCGCTCACACACAATCGTGCCACTCTCACACCGCTCACACACAAACGTGCCATTCTCACACCGCTCACACACAACCGTGCCACTCTCACACCGCTCACACACAACCGTGCCACTCTCACACCGCTCACACACCACCGTGCCACCCTCACACCGCTCACACACCACCGTGCCACCCTCACACCGCTCACACACCACCGTGCCACTCTCATACCGCTCACACACAACCGTGCCACTTTCACACCGCTCACACACCACCGTGCCACCCTCATACCGCTCACACACCACCGTGCTACTCTCATACCGCTCACACACAACCGTGCCACTCTCACACCGCTCACACACAACCGTGCCACTTTCACACCGCTCACACACAACCGTGCCATTCACACACCACCGTGCCACTTTCACACCGCTCACACCACCGTGCCACTCTCACACCGATCACATACAACCGTACCTTTCTCACACCGCTCACACAACCGTGCCACTCTCACACCGCTCACACACAAACGTGCCATTCTCACATCGCTCACACACAACCGTGCCATTCTCACACCACTCACACACAACCGTGCCACTCTCACACCGCTCACACAACAGTTCCGAACGCGCGATATCGAATACAATCCAGATAAACTCGTACATAAACCTAGGGCTATGTATGGGTTGGAGACGAGCACATCGACATGTACGACACCATGGATCACATCATGAAACAACAGATCACCTATTGAACAGAACACGTAACGCACGAATCTAACACAGCAATACGTCCCGCAATACTGTTAAGCTACTGCTAATATAAAGGTCACCCGCTTGTGATGGTCACAGAAGTTTCCCGTGGGTTTTGTCAGCCATGCCATTGTCAGCCATTTCGCTCGTCAAATTTGACTTTATGCCATACAATAGAAAGGCGTACGGTGTACTGCCCTTTGAATGCAACTCTGGTGTTACGGTGTTACGTATTACATTACCGTAATTTCCTACCACAGCACAAATCCATTTATTACAACGATCGTCGATTTATGCAACCGCAGGCAGTGTAATTCGCGCACCGTCGTACAATTCCACAGCATCGCAATTCGGTTGGGTCTGATGGGTGGGTGCGCACCAAACATCATCTGGTCTATCATCTGGTAAAACCTCTCCCATCTCGTACTCGATCACCAATGCCCTCTATCAGTCGCACAACAAGGGGCTACGACCGCCACCGATTCCGAGAACCCTGATTGACGTCAAAAAGCTCTGGCACATCTCCGAAGAGTGCAAAATTCCTGCGTGATTCCAAGGCCACATCGCCTCGCGAACATGGAGACAACTTTATCGTCGCCCTCGCATAATGGCGCACCGACAACGCCCACCATGTAGCAGCCGCTGCATGATCATCTGCAGAGCTACAATCTGAGGAGCTGGCACACCGCCTCTCTGAAAGCAACATCCGGCGGTCCTGAGGGACCTGACGGACAAGATCTACAGATGGCCGCAGGCTGTTGAGCTGCGCCGCACCACGGCTGTCCGAGGCAGTACCTGACGGACCAGAGCTACAGATGACTGCGGACTGTAGAGCTGCGCCGCACCACGGCTGCCCGCGGCAACACCCGGAGAACCCGACGGACCTGATGGACCAGAGCTATAGGTGACCGCAGACTGTAGAGCTGCGCCGCACCACGGCTGTCCGAGGCAGTACCTGACGGACCCGACCGTCCAGAGCTACAGGTGACTGCAGACTGTAGAGCTGCGCCGCACCACGGCTGTCCGAGGCAGTACCTGACGGACCAGAGCTACAGATGGCCGCAGGCTGTTGAGCTGCGCCGCACCACGGCTGTCCGAGGCAGTACCTGACGGACCAGAGCTACAGATGACTGCAGACTGTAGAGCTGCGCCGCACCACGGCTGCCCGCGGCAGTACCTGACGGACCTGACCGTCCAGAGCTACAGGTGACTGCAGACTGTTGAACTGCGTCACACCACGGCTGCCCGCAGCAGCAGCCGGCCACGTCACGCCTCCTCGTTGTGGTACTGCGAGTTCCAGAGGCGTGCGTAGAGGCCGTCCGGGTTGCGCAGCAGCTGTTGGTGGGTGCCGCTTTCGGCCACGCCGCCGTTACCCAGCACCAGGATCAGGTCGGCGTCCAGCACGGTGGAGAGCCGGTGCGCGATGCAGATGGACGTGCGGTCACGCGTGGCTCGCTTCAGCGCGTCCATGATGTTCTACCGACCACCGAGGCGGGGTCTGAGCCGGGGTCTGAGCCGGGGTCTGATCCGCTGGGATACACCACACTGTCGGACGGGGTCTGAGGCGGGGTCTGAGCCGGGGTCTGAGCCGGGGTCTGATCCGGGGTCTGAGGCGGGGTCTGAGCCGGGGTCTGAGCCGGGGTCTGATCCGCTGGGATACACCACACTGTCGGACGGGGTCTGGGTAGTTGGGGTACACCACACTGTTGGACAGGGTCTGGGTAGTTGGGATACATCACACTGTTGGACAGGGTCCGGGTAGTTGAGGTACACCACACTGTTGGACAGGGTCCGGGTAGTTGAGGTACACCACACTGTTGTTCTTGTTGTTATTGGGGTTTAGGGGCGCATCAACTGCCTAGGTTATACAGCGCCCAGGTACACCACACTGTCGGGCGGAGTCTGGGTAGTTGGGATACATCACACTGTCGGACAGGGTCTGGGTAGTTGGGATACACCACACTGTCGGGCGGAGCCCGAACAACTGGGGTAACCCACACTGGCGATATGTCTCCACCAGATACAATCTATGCGATGATCACCAATATCCACCACCAGACTGTCGAGATACACTGTCGAGATACACCACACTGTCGGGCGGAGGCTGAACGCACGCCGGCAGGTTGTGTCCTGCCGGCGTACACAATGTACTGCTGAGGTAACGCGAGAGGAATAGCACAAGCCAGCTCGTTCACATAAAGCTCCAAAACGCCGACCGCCAGTCGGTCTACATTATGCCGTGCTACCAGTGACAAACTGACCAATTGCTTCTAGTGATGGCCTCTAAAATCTGCACAGTTGCGATGTTTTCGGAATTTTATATCTCTATCTTCATTAGCCAGCCATGCCATTGGAGCTTAGGGGCGCATCGACAGCAGTGGTCATGCAGGACCAGCAATGCGATTGATTTATGGGTGTTTTTGCTGGCAGCATCACAAACCCCTTTGCTTTGCATGACTTGCGCACTACAAATGGTCAAAACACATGGTGGATACTCAGCAAGACTCCACGGACGGACCTGAGACACTTGACCGGGTGTAATTTGAGCTTGTCTACACGAACGACTACAATTTCAGCGAGCTGCCAAATTGGGCGTCTGCGGGATCTGAAGGGGAGGGGAGGGAGGGGGTAAATAGGGCGAGCATAATGCGAGCATACATTTACATGTGGAGGACTGACATTCCAATTCGCTACTTTCTACCGCGGATGAAAAGGCTTCAAAACGTCTGTCAATTTGCAGAAATAGTATACGCATCTGTCGCAAATATACTCGCTCGGATTGTGTTCGCTTTATTTACCCTCGCTCGGATTGTGCTCGCATTATTTACCCTCGCTCGGATTGTGCTCGCATTATTTACCCTCGCTCGGATTGTGTTCGCTTTATTTACTCTCACTCGGGTTCCGTTCGCTTTGCTTACCCTCGCTCGGATTGTGTTCGCTGTATTTACTCCTGCTCAGATTTCACAGACCGGCAATTTTCAATTCCCTCAAACTGTACTCACTCAGATAAGCCCCATCCAAATGCACTCGCTTAACTGGAATGGACTGCAGCACCAAAGGGCACGATGAACCGTAATAGCCCTACTCACGCCCTCTGTTATGGAGTCCAATGAAGAGGTGGCTTCGTCGAAGATGAGAATCGGCGAGTCTTTCAGAATTGCACGCGCGATGGCCACCCTCTGCTTCTCACCGCCGGATAGCTTCAGGCCCCGCTCGCCAACCTGTCATGTACCGGGTCAAAATACACACTCATAGTCAGCAGCAGACGAAGCAAACATTCAGCACAGAACATGAGAACGTGCTAAACAACGAACACTCGCGCTCAAAGTCTGTCTCACTGAGACCGAAACACAACACTCCACCACCACGTACTGTGAATCCCCGGGACTGACGAGTGATATGATACCATGCAAACGTACCGTGGTATGGACCCCGGTACTCTGAACCCTGTCATGGCTTGCCAAATACAGATGACTGATGACGCAGAGTGCGTGCTCAGCAATATTGCGCGGGTGCGATTAACTGTGACGCTCAACCACGTCGTCTGCTGTGGAGTGGAACGAAAACGAAACGACGGACCTCGACGGAGGTGAGAATCGTAGGCTATTTGGGCTCAGGGGCGCATCGACTGCGTTGGTCATACAGCGCCCGGGAGATGATAATCGTAACGCAACACAATACCAGCCGAACGCATCTTGACACGGTCGGGCGGTGAAGTGATAACACAACACCCACACGTGTTCTGACTACCGCTCATTGTGCCAGCAGCGCCCCACCGCACCGCACTCCTCTGCCTGCACACCGCCGGCCTCACTCCTCGCCGCTGCTGCCGCAGCCGGCAGCTCCACCTGTGTGTCGTATCCGTTCGGCCAGGACATGATTGAGTCGTGCAGGTCGGCCATGCGCGCCGCCTGGTACACGTCCTCACGGGGTCGGCTCAGGTCACCGTACGCCAGGTTGTGGTAGATGGTGTCGTGGAACAGCACCGAGTCCTGCCGGGCCGGTCACATTGAGGCTGTTATCACGTGGACAGCACACTGGGCCAGTTCGCTGGCCACACATGCCAAACATGGCAGCGGGTGTGTCGTCTTGCATGCATCATTTCTTTCGAGAACGAGGACAGTAACAGAGTGAAAAGGGTAGTTGTAGTCTAGCTGTTTCAATGTCATTATTCACCAACGTTTTATGATAGAAGCAAACGTGTGAACCCTGCTCTTTACGAACAGATCCTTTTCATCGTTGCCGTACTCGAATTCGTGACATATTTTTTGGAAGGCCCATTAGTACTTTAAGATATACGCAATAGCAGAGCGCTCTGGAGACACGATACCAATTCTGTTCATTCCAATACCGCCTGCTTTCATAGACACACAAAACCTTTTGTTTGTTTTTCATTCAGTTTTTAGGCCATGTTCTCATCATGACAAATGCAATCAAGTACACAATGAACTTAATTATCCCCAAAACACACCAAATATATGTGCAAAAATACTTTCCATTGTCCAGTTTGGTTTGTTACTCACCACCAAAACTGGCCAGCGACTATCATTTGTTGTGGTACAAATACAGCAGGTGGAGACACTTCACTTGTGCGCGCTGTCGCCACAGTGGAAGCAGAGCACCTTCCACCTCACCTGCGGCACGACGGCGATGGCTTTCCTGAGCGAGGCCAGGTCGACGTCCTGGATGTTCTGACCATTGATGGAGATCACACCGGACTTCGGCTCGAAGAATCGGTACAGAAGGCGCACCATTGTCGACTTGCTGTAGAACGGCACCCGGGTTAAACGGCTGACTGCGGAATGCATCGCCTGACAGCGCACGTCAGGCTGACGTCCCGGGTCTCCTGGTGATGCCACGGAGAGTCGAAACACAATTCCAGCCAACATACCAAATCAAAACCAAGGGTAGAAGACTACGTACAACAAAGAACATATTTGGTCCTTACAACTATAAATGTTGTGTTATATCGGCATCCCTGATCGGTCGCTGACTTAGACGGGATCTCGTCCTGCGGGGAACGTCCACTCACCCGGAACCCGAGCCGCCGACGATCGCCACCTTCTGGCCGGCGGTCACCGTCAGCGAGAGGTCGCGCAGGATCGGCCGCCCCGACATGTACTGGAAGCCCACCGCGTCGAACGTGATGTTGGCCGTCTGCGGGGTCACCACCAGGGGCACCGCCTCGGACCGGTTCTGCAGGGACAGTCTGGTCAGTAGAAGGCACGTCAGCAGAGACCACGCCACCAGCAGGAACGCCTCAGACCGGTTGTGTGTGGAGAAAGGTTGTCAAAGGCCTGAGGTGAGGTGAGGTAAGGTAAGGTAAGGTAGGGTGTGGTAAGGCGAGATAAGGAAAGGTAAGGTAACGTAAGGTAAGGTAAGGCATGACAAGGTAAGGTAGAGTAACCAGCAGCTGAACCTTCCGAGACCGGTTTTATGAGACATAAAGGTGGTGGGGTGGGGGAGGTGCAGAGGTCAACAGGGGCCAAGTCACCGCAGGAAGGCAAGAATATTAACACGCGCACTGGAGGGGGGGGGGCGAAATCCGCCCACCCCTCCGATTTTTCGCACATAACTGCAGATTTTACCGGTCGATATACGCAATTTTCGGTGTACCTGCCTAGAAATGAACGGCACGTCGTTTAAAGGAAGAAAAATTGAAATCGGCTGAAAATTTTTCAAGTTAGGAGCCGCTAAAGTCAAAAAATGTTTTAGCGCCAGACCACCAAAATCGGCGCTGATGCGCTTCCAGTATACTGACAAAAGGGAAGTGTTCTAGGCAACACTAGGGACTTGTTTGATGCATATTGATATGCTGTATAGTTTCAAGGTCATGTTAGGTCACCAAGGTGAAGTCAGGTCAAGTTCATGACAGGTTAATGGAACCAAACTTGATCAACTGGAATGTTGCCATAAATGCACTACTGGTTGTCATTTGTACTGTTTGTCATTGCGTTTCCATACTTTATTCATGTACTTCACTCCCTTCTTCACGAAGCCGATTGCTCCGAGCTGCCCGACGGAGCAGTCGGGCGGGTGGCCGGTTCCGGTAACTGGAACAGGTAACTGACCTGATAAAGTGGTGCTATATAGGTGACCTGAGGTCAAATGTTGGGTCTAGCATCTGCATTGCATCATTAGTAATGTCCAAGACATCATTCATGCCCCTTTTTGAGCATTTAAACACAATCACAGCGATCCATAACGATGACAAGCCAAGCCACGCAAAACCGGAAAATTTTGCCAATCTGACCTCATTTGACCTTGAAGATATTGACCTAAGGTCACGAAAATTGCACACAATAGAGTTCACTACCGTGCCCATCCACCCTGCGAATTTCGTTCCTCCAGCTTTACTAGGAGCCGAGATCTTAGGGGGGGGCGGAATCCGCCCCCCCCTCCAGTGCGCGTAATTCTCAGAGGCCCTCCAGGGCGCGTGTTAAGAACAAGAATATTATCCTCGCCAGAAAATAGTCCTCATTTTTTTTCATTTGGAGGTTGAATGTTGCTGTTTGCCAATGAACTGCTATTGGATGAAGTGTTCAAGGTTCATTATAAATTGTAAAGTTCTATTTTAATGTCACAGGTTTGAAGAAACACATCCTCTCTAAATTTACATGCCTAAAGATTTTCCTCCAGGATTTAAAGAGCTAAAGATTTCAAAATCCACATCCAGGATTTAAAAAGTACAAATCCAACCCTGACGTGGACACACCACGTTCATCCATGTGGTCGGCTTTATCCGGGAACACGCCTTCAACGACAGGGACAGAAACCAGGTCGACCAGTTACGCTCATCAGGAGATTAGGCCAGCCTGGCCCACAAGGGCAACGACGGTTAGGCCGATGGACGTTACACTCGCACCGGTGGATCTCATCCCAGTCTGACCCCAGTCCGGGACACGCTCAGCAGGATCGGTGGGTTCACCGTGACCACAACACAGACACGTCACGCGTGACGACCCCACACACCGGACCCACCCAGACCGGACCGCGCCCCGCACCACGTGTGATACATCCATCAGCAATCGGTCGGCCAGACACATTTAAAAGGCAACGAAACCCCGGGACACATTTAAAAGGCAACGAAATGAGTGGATCCTACCTGAAGTAATTCTCCCTAAGGTAAGCCGTCAGAATTTCTCGCACAGCGACATCGTCCAGACCCATTTCCAATCGGCAAGCTTTCTTGTAAAGAAGCCTGTGCTGCTACATGCCAAAGCCGGGCAGATACAGTGCTGAAGGCACGATCCGATGGCTCCAGCACCACCACCCGGCGGCCGGCGTACTTGCGCCGGCGGCCCGATGGCCGTCCCATTCGCACCTGGACGGCCGGCGTGATGCTCAGCAGCGTGAACATGGCCTTCATGTCGATCAGCGCCTGCCGCACCTCTCGGTACACCGAGCCCAGGAAATTGAGCGGGATCGACAGCTGGAACAGCAGCCCATTCACCATCACCAGGTCACCGACAGTCATGTTACCTGTAACGTGACGCAGGCCGGACCAGGTCAGATCAGGCCAGGTCAGATCATCACTTCACCATCATCAGATCATCAATTGTCATGGTGCTTGTAACATGACAGACGACCATGTCAGGTTAGGTCATCATCGCAAAGTCACTGCCATGCTACCGAACAAATCAGGTGAGGTCAGGTCAGGTCATCGACTACCACATTACTCGCAACCAGAAAGAGCTCTGGTCAGGTCAGATCAGATCATCATCGACAGGTCATCATCATGCTACCTGTACTCGAATAGAGGTCGCGTCACGTCAGGTCAGGTCAGCATCGCCAAATCATCTCATGCTATCGGACAGAGGCAATGCCAGGTCAGGCCACCACCATCAGGACACCAACTGTCATGCTACCAATCGAACAGACGTCAAGTCATGTCACCATCCTCAGAGTTCGATTGATTGATTGATTGTTTGGGCTTAGGGGCGCATCAACTGCTACTGGTTATGTAGCGCCCATCATCCTCAGAGTTCATTGAATGCCATACCCAATAGGGGCAGGCCAGATCAACACGATGGTATGTTACCATTTCAGATCAACACGATGACAAGCTACCATTAGGTAGACTTGAGCCATAAATGAATACTGAACTTAGCCCAATAATATTAAATTCCCCACATAATTCAATGGAGTCCAAAACACCTACCGCGTAAACATACGAATTAATCGCATAACACTTACCGCGTTATAATAGAATAGGTGTTCCAACTCTCTGCAACTAACTCTAATTTGCGTTTGCAAAGCGTCTAAATATTTCTTTGTCATGGTACGATGGCACCAGGAAAGCCTACACATTTCGTGAGGTGAGAGCAGAGTGGGAAACTTACTTTCCGGGTTGGGAGTCGGAGTGCATACCGATTTCTTCCGGAGTACATTTTCATGGACATTATTTTTATGCATGGAATCTGTTTACCAGTAACTGACCGCAAAAACCTAAATCAGTACCTACATAATATGCATAAGTAATATCATTCTCATTTTGGGTCAAATCAAATGCCAAAACATACAAACAAAGAAGTGAACAATGGATGGCACCGCCCGGCAGTGACCCGTAATAATCGGCACTGTTTCGTTTCTTATAACTCACAGGAGAAATGCATTTTCCTTTCACTGTTGGTCTCAGAGCAAGGCCAGCCATATGAAAAACAAACAAAAATACTTCACACTTCACCCTCAGCTCAGAGCGCATAACTACCTACGCAGCCAATTTCCCACGTAATACGAACGCAACTCCGCTACCGCACACGCCACAGTTGGATGTGATCCTTGGATGTGATCAAAGCAAATGATCAGTCAAGGTCTTGTGTTTACTGTTAACTTGTGTGGACACTGTTAACCATGTGTTCAAAGTTGCTAATGGTTATGACGTCATATACAAAATACCTTGCATTGATTGTTTCACAGACAGATTTCAGAACAGAAAACGCTAACGCAGCCAATTCTGATCGGTGGCCTCCGGGACTCCGGAGAACGTCTCTTAAAACTGTCAAAGTTTCCCACTATAGGGTGGCAGAAACACAGGTATTCCGAGACGGGGCTCCAGAGCCGGAGAACAGTGTTCTAAGTGCGCATGCGCATCATCCTGCAAGTTGCTGTTGGCGCGTTATTGTCGGCAATTCTGGTGGTTGAGATTGGAGTGTGTGAAGATGTGGTCCGGCTGCTGACTGCTACAAAAAGTGATTAATTTGAGTGGTGACCGTATGTGGAATAACCAGCGTTTTTTTTTGGGTGTCGTTCTGTGTTTGTTTTTATTGATATCTTTGTTCCCACATTTGTGTCGGAGTACATGTAAAGCCCATCCTATCCAGTATGAACCCGGAGTGCAAAAATGTTTTCAGAGATAAAATCTCTTAAGGAGTGCCTTAATTCCCACCCTGGGTGAGAGGCAGGCAGGGATGGATACCCCTACATGACGCAACAGCGATAACTAGGCTATCTTACGCTAAGTATTTGGCGTTGCATACAAAGCATGGCATTAAAACCGCCTTCAACAACACCCAAAAAGTAGCCACCCTCCTCCGTCAGTCGGTCAAGAATAAACGCTTAGGCAATACGCATCGGGCAACTGAAGAATACCATTGGAGAAACGCAGATTTTCAAACACGGGAGAGGCCTGGTGTCATAGACTACTCTACTGTGGACGGAGGTAGCAACACTACTGGGAAAACAAGGTGGTACTGCATGGTAAATGCAGCAAGGTAAATACTGCATGGCGAGGTGGCGGCAGTCTAAGTGATCACGGATCACCGGGACGGCCACTCGCTGAGGAGAGCCAAAGGCCGACCGGACACAGACAGACCGGGCCGGACACAGACAGACCGGACACAGACAGACCGGACCTGACACAGACAGACCGGACCTGACACAGACAGACCGGACCGGACACAGACAGACCGGACCGGACACAGACAGACCAGACCGGACCGGACACAGACAGACCGGACCGGACACAGACAGACCGGACCGGACACAGACAGACCGGACCGGACACAGACAGACCGGACCGGACACAGACAGACCGGGCCGGACACAGACAGACCGGACCTGACACAGACAGACCGGACCGGACACAGACAGACCGGACCTGACACAGACAGACCGGACCGGACACAGACAGACCGGACCGGACACAGACAGACCGGACCGGACACAGACAGACCGGACTGGACCGGACACAGACAGACCGGACCTGACACAGACAGACCGGACCGGACACAGACAGACCGGACCGGACACAGACAGACCGGACCGGACACAGACAGACCGGACTGGACCGGACACAGACAGACCGGACCGGACACAGACAGACAGACCGGACCTGACACAGACCGGACACAGACAGACCGGGCCGGACACAGACAGACAGACCGGACCGGACCGGACAGGGGGAGACATAATCTCGCTGTGGAGGTCAACACGTATCATGAGGATGGTCAGCGACCGTGCCACCATAGGAACGCGATCGGCTTTACTAACAAGAAGCTTCAATGACCGCACACGGTGAGGAACTGGCGGCAGATTAGTGTGCTTTGGCGAAATGGACAGAAGACCGCCACGGCAGCGTAAGCAGACATAAAAAACGTGCAAGCACCTACACGACACCCCACATCACTCACTGCATAACGGCAGAAGCCGATGCGAGACATGCGGGGAGACGGCGCCATTACAACATCTGGCCTCCATACCGCACCACCCCGACCATCAAAAGCCCAACAACTGCAGAGTCGAATAACCTATGACAACCTGTGGCACATCGTGGTGTAAACCTAACCTATGACAATAACCTATGACAACCTGTGGTACATCGTGGTGTAAACCTAATATGCGTGTTGTAAACCTAACCGAGAAGCGAGGGCGGAGAGATCAACACCCAGAAGGTCGGTGGCCACCCGGACCACCTGGCAATGGGGCGGTCACTGGAGCGGGTACGATATCATCCAGACTACAAGTTCAAAACAGTCATTATTCGAGGTAAAAAAAACAAGTGACATGTATGCACATCAATGACACCGTCCGAAATGGAACTATCTTCAATTCAGGGAAGCCAACTGTGTTCAGATAGTTGCAACACATCGGTCCGATAGTTGCAATACACTGCACCGTCTAAATGTTCATGACGTAGTGTTGTGGTGTATCATGCGGCGATAAATGTTCTAAATGTTCATGATACTTTCAGTTGGGCATCGCAGTGACCTGATTTATGACCACCACTTGGCGGTTCTAACGAGCTGTGCGCTCGCTCATACTATACGTCTGTCCGTCTGTCTGTGTACCAGCAGATAATGAAAAGTGAATGAAACTAAGCATTGAATGTTGGGCTTGCACGATCCGTCGCGCACCGGATGATTAGATACAATATTTTATGGGGATGAAGTGGGATGGTGAAATGCCTTCAGAAAAAACCTACCGACAGGTGACGATCGAGGAAGTAGCATAGCTATTCAATTTTTTGAGTACACAGCATGCACTTTTTAATTGACACTCCTTACAATGATTCGGAAGCCTGAAATTACGCGCATTATACTTCGGGTACAATCCTTGATTCAATTTAAACTTAATTTTAAATTAAGTTTTAAACTTAAGTTCAATTTAAGTGAAATTTCGAACTTCCGAATCATTGTAAGGAGTGTTAATTAAAAAGTGCATACTGTGTATAATCATGCCTGACATCCAAAAAGCACTGAACGATCTAAAATGACTTCAGTGTTGGAGCGAATTACCGTCGCCATGCAGCGTCAACGTTAACCGTACCATCAACCGGCTGGCTCGCGCCATCAACAGTCACGCTCAGCCACGTGTCCCGACCGCACGTGGACGAGGCGGCCGTGACGCACCGTTGACGATCTCGCGGGTGGCCAGCACCATGATGGCGGCCAGCGCGCTGCTGAACACCGCGTGCTGCGCGAAGTTGAGCAGCGCCAGCGACGTGGTGGTCTTGAGAGCGGCCTTCTCGTAGCTGGCGAGCACTGCGTCGTACCGGTCCGCCTCGTACAGCTCGTTGCCGAAGTACTGTCGAGGAGTGGAAAGCCGAGATGAGATGTAGAACATGGGAGGGGGTCCTTGGTTGGCTGGTTGTTTGAGTTTTAGGGCGCACCGACAAGGTTTGGTCATTTAGTGCCCATTCGGAGGTGGTCCGAGCACGTCCACAATGCGGTCAACCCCAACGTCCTGACCAAGGCCCGCCGACACTGATTTATTGATAATTAGTGGAACTTAGGTATCCAGTCACTCATGGAATACTGTGGCGTCCCACGAAGTGAACAGGCAAAATGCACACTGCCCAGTTGGTTCCACAACATGCAACATGGTTCGCCAGTACGCAGGGGAGGTGAAACACGCATAGTCACGTTATCCCCAACACAGCCCTCGCCGTCTCAACTAGATGTATGCCGTACGGACAACCCGGTCACAGACATACCCAACACGTGGCCTAGGTGTCTCGACAGGCGGTATCACGGACAGCCAGGTCACAGACACACCCAACACGTGGCCTAGGTGTCTCGACAGGCGGTACCACGGACAGCCAGGTCACAGACATACCCAACACGTGGCCTAGGTGTCTCGACAGGCGGTACCACGGACAGCCAGGTCACAGACACACCCAACACGTGGCCTAGGTGTCTCGACAGGCGGTATCACGGACAGCCAGGTCACAGACACACCCAACACGTGGCCTAGGTGTCTCGACAGGCGGTATCACGGACAGCCAGGTCACAGACACACCCAACACGTGGCCTAGGTGTCTCGACAGGCGGTATCACGGACAGCCAGGTCACAGACACACCCAACACGTGGCCTAGGTGTCTCGACAGGCGGTACCACGGACAGCCAGGTCACAGACACACCCAACACGTGGCCTAGGTGTCTCGACAGGCGGTATCACGGACAGCCAGGTCACAGACACACCCAACACGTGGCCTAGGTGTCTCGACAGGCGGTATCACGGACAGCCAGGTCACAGACATACCCAACACGTGGCCTAGGTGTCTCGACAGGCGGTATCACGGACAGCCAGGTCACAGACACACCCAACCCGCGGCCAGGGCATCTCAACACACCTCCCACATCAGTCGGAACGGGCGGGTCGCATCAGACACAATGACGAATTGGGCGCAAACAACACAGTCGAATGTCACGCGTGCCAAGTATGACGACCAGCCAAGACTGCCGCATTTACCAGCCGCCGGCCAAGATCGTCGCAATCGCCAGTCATGCCTATCCCGGCCACCAGTCACTCAGTGGCCAACTGCCAACCGGCCTTCACCAGTCGACACCGTGACAGCTCCAGTCGCCGCGGCAGGGGCCCGCTGATCAGGACAGTCGACACCGTGACAGCTCCAGTCGCCGCGGCAGGGGCCCGCTGATCAGGACAGTCGACACCGTGACAGCTCCAGTCGCCGCGGCAGGGGCCCGCTGATCAGGACAGTCGACACCGTCACAGCTCCAGTCGCCGCGGCAGGGGCCCGCTGATCAGGACAGTCGACACCGTGACAGCTCCAGTCGCCGCGGCAGAGGACAGCTGATCAGGACAGTCGACACCGTGACAGCTCCAGTCGCCGCGGCAGGGGCCCGCTGATCAGGACAGTCGACACCGTCACAGCTCCAGTCGCCGCGGCAGGGGACAGCTGATCAGGACAGTCGACACCGTGACAGCTCCAGTCGCCGCGGCAGGGGACAGCTGATCAGGACAGTCGACACCGTGACAGCTCCAGTCGCCGCGGCAGGGGACAGCTGATCAGGACAGTCGACACCGTCACAGCTCCAGTCGCCGCGGCAGGGGCCCGCTGATCAGGACAGTCGACACGGTGACAGCTCCAGTCGCCGCGGCAGGGGCCCGCTGATCAGGACAGTCGACACCGTCACAGCTCCAGTCGCCGCGGCAGGGGCCCGCTGATCAGGACAGTCGACACCGTGACAGCTCCAGTCGCCGCGGCAGGGGACAGCTGATCAGGACAGTCGACACCGTGACAGCTCCAGTCGCCGCGGCAGGGGACAGCTGATCAGGACAGTCGACACCGTGACAGCTCCAGTCGCCGCGGCAGGGGCCCGCTGATCAGGACAGTCGACACCGTGACAGCTCCAGTCGCCGCGGCAGGGGACAGCTGATCAGGACAGTCGACACCGTGACAGCTCCAGTCGCCGCGGCAGGGGACAGCTGATCAGGACAGTCGACACCGTGACAGCTCCAGTCGCCGCCGCAGGGGACAGCTGATCAGGACAGTCGACACCGTGACAGCTCCAGTCGCCGCGGCAGGGGCCCGCTGATCAGGACAGTCGACACCGTCACAGCCCCAGTCGCCGCGGCAGGGGCCCGCTGATCAGGACAGTCGACACCGTCACAGCTCCAGTCGCCGCGGCAGGGGCCCGCTGATCAGGACAGTCGACACCGTGACAGCTCCAGTCGCCGCGGCAGGGGCCCGCTGATCAGGACAGTCGACACCGTGACAGCTCCAGTCGCCGCGGCAGGGGACAGCTGATCAGGACAGTCGACACCGTGACAGCTCCAGTCGCCGCGGCAGGGGACAGCTGATCAGGACAGTGGACACCGTCACAGCTCCAGTCGCCGCGGCAGGGGACAGCTGATCAGGACAGTCGACACCGTGACAGCTCCAGTCGCCGCGGCAGGGGACAGCTGATCAGGACAGTCGACACCGTGACAGCTTCAGTCGCCGCGGCAGGGGACAGCTGATCAGGACAGTCGACACCGTGACAGCTCCAGTCGCCGCGGCAGGGGCCCGCTGATCAGGACAGTCGACACCGTGACAGCTCCAGTCGCCGCGGCAGGGGACAGCTGATCAGGACAGTCGACACCGTCACAGCTCCAGTCGCCGCGGCAGGGGCCCGCTGATCAGGACAGTCGACACCGTCACAGCTCCAGTCGCCGCGGCAGGGGCCCGCTGATCAGGACAGTCGACACCGTGACAGCTCCAGTCGCCGCGGCAGGGGACAGCTGATCAGGACAGTCGACACCGTGACAGCTCCAGTCGCCGCGGCAGGGGACAGCTGATCAGGACAGTCGACACCGTGACAGCTCCAGTCGCCGCGGCAGGGGACAGCTGATCAGGACAGTCGACACCGTGACAGCTCCAGTCGCCGCGGCAGGGGACAGCTGATCAGGACAGTCGACACCGTGACAGCTCCAGTCGCCGCGGCAGGGGACAGCTGATCAGGACAGTCGACACCGTGACAGCTCCAGTCGCCGCGGCAGGGGACAGCTGATCAGGACAGTCGACACCGTCACAGCTCCAGTCGCCGCGGCAGGGGACAGCTGATCAGGACAGTCGACACCGTCACAGCTCCAGTCGCCGCGGCAGGGGCCCGCTGATCAGGACAGTCGACACCGTGACAGCTCCAGTCGCCGCGGCAGGGGCCCGCTGATCAGGACAGTCGACACCGTGACAGCTCCAGTCGCCGCGGCAGGAGACAGCTGATCAGGACAGTCGACACCGTGACAGCTCCAGTCGCCCGCGCGCAGGGGACAGCTGAGTCAGGACAGTCGACACCGTGACAGCTCCAGTCGCCGCGGCAGGGGACAGCTGATCAGGACAGTCGACACCGTGACAGCTCCAGTCGCCGCGGCAGGGGACAGCTGATCAGGACAGTCGACACCGTGACAGCTCCAGTCGCCGCGGCAGGGGACAGCTGATCAGGACAGTCGACACCGTGACAGCTCCAGTCGCCGCGGCAGGGGCCCGCTGATCAGGACAGTCGACACCGTGACAGCTCCAGTCGCCGCGGCAGGGGACAGCTGATCAGGACAGTCGACACCGTGACAGCTCCAGTCGCCGCGGCAGGAGACAGCTGATCAGGACAGTCGACACCGTGACAGCTCCAGTCGCCGCCGCAGGGGACAGCTGATCAGGACAGTCGACACCGTGACAGCTCCAGTCGCCGCGGCAGGGGACAGCTGATCAGGACAGTCGACACCGTGACAGCTCCAGTCGCCGCGGAAGGGGACAGCTGATCAGGATAGTCGACACCGTCACAGCTCCAGTCGCCGCGGCAGGGGCCCGCTGATCAGGACAGTCGACACCGTCACAGCTCCAGTCGCCGCGGCAGGGGCCCGCTGATCAGGACAGTCGACACCGTCACAGCTCCAGTCGCCGCGGCAGGGGCCCGCTGATCAGGACAGTCGACACCGTGACAGCTCCAGTCGCCGCGGCAGGGGCCCGCTGATTAGGACAGTCGACACCGTGACAGCTCCAGTCGCCGCGGCAGGGGCCCGCTGATCAGGACAGTCGACACCGTCACAGCTACAGTCGCCGCGGCAGGGGCCCGCTGATCAGGACAGTCGACACCGTGACAGCTCCAGTCGCCGCGGCAGGGGACAGCTGATCAGGACAGTCGACACCGTCACAGCTCCAGTCGCCGCGGAAGGGGGCCGCTGGTCCGCACGTTTACCTTGACCGTTTCATAGTTGATGAGGGAGTCGACAGCCTTGTTGCCGGCCTCGTTGTCGGCTCGGTTCATCTGCACGCGGAACTTGGTGCGCCACTGCGTGATCGCCAGTGTCAGCGCAGTGTAGGTGCCGATGCAGCCGAGCGTCACGAGCGCGAACGGTGCACCACACGAGTACCACTGCCGGCGGGTCACAGGGGTCAGGCTGGGGGCTGTGGTGTACGGATGAGGTGTACGGATGAGGTGTACGGATGAGGTGTACGGATGAGGTGTACGGATGAGGTGTACGGCTGAGGTGTACGGCTGAGGTGCACGTCTGAGGTGCACGTCTGAGGTGCATGCCTGAAGTGTACGGCTGAGGTGTGTGGTTGTGGTATACGACAGAGGTGTACGACTGAGGTGTACAGCTGTGGTGTACGTCTGAGGTGTACGGCTGAGGTACACGCCTGAAGTGTACGGCTGAGGTGTACGGCTGGAGGCTGGGCTGACAGGTACCGCTCAGGGTGCGGCTGTGGAGCACGGCCGTGAGGCACGGCTAACATCAGGCGTCGGTATCGTACATCAGTCACGGGGTACAACTGCCAGAATGCTCCGAATACCGGAACTGGTCCTCACTGGAGTACAGCTACGACAGACACAAACGTGCGTGAATCAGCATTGGGTTTGGATCGGCAATGAAGGCATAAGTAAGGGCTTCATTTACGGGACTGCATGTAAACACTGACTTCCTTGGCGGATTACATGTAAACACCATCATCCTGCACACCGGTGGATATAAGCCTCTAATGGTCAACAGGGGTATGTGAAATAAGTGAGCAAATATATTTTCCATGATAAAATATATTTACTAATCTAGATGTCACGCCTGTAGTGGTGACACAATGCCGATAAAACAGCAGGGTACCTGCAGCTTGACCCGATGCCAAATTGAAGGCATATGCCAGAATATATTTCGTTGCATCTTATTACTCGCAGGGTCCTTCTTATGGTCTTCAGAGAAAAGTGGCAATAGCTATAATGTGATTTAACTTCAAAGAATGGAAAAACGGATCACTTAATATCTCCCCCATAGTGCGTACATTACACTCTTATAAAAACTGCGCCTACTTACGTACCAAAATTCCGCTGACCAGACCGACTTCGAAGATGGTGGGCACGACATTGAAGACAAGCGCAGTGAGCACGAAATTGATGCCTCGACTTCCCCGGTCGATCGCCTGGGAACACAGGGCAGCATCGTGACACCCCTTCTTCCAGATGGGCGGAACTGTCACGGGATACCGAGTGGCGTGCACGGGTCGCTCACGTAAGACGGGTGGAGTAAATGCAACGAAACACGGCGACACCGTTCCTCTTGGCAAATGTGGGTGGGCCGGCACATGTAAATGCGATGACGCTGCCCCCCCCCCCCCCACCCCACATAGATGGACAAGAGCATGAAGTATTGGAGCACTACCAGATCAGTTGCATGCACATCACCATGCATAATCTCAAAAATGACACAGGCAGAGTTAGAAGGGTGAGGTGAACAGCTTCCCGACAAACAGTCGCTCCAATCTCTAGCCGAGGAGTTGGCTGTAGTAAATGGCAAGTACAATGGTTAGTTAGTTAGTTATTGTTGTTTGGGGACGCATCGACTGCAAAGGTCATAGAGAGCCCTACAAGTACAGTAGATGCCTGTCCTCTCCCCGTACTGGTGCAGGGATCAATACACCAGTCCGCTCACAAAGCCACACCATACACCACACAACACATGTCACAACTTCAGCATACACACTGCTGTACGTCAGCACGTCATAAATACCGTGAGCACTCACATTGACCAATCCCAGATAGCTTCAACACCACGAGCGACTGCGGCGCCGCACGCACACAAGTCAACAGCTCCCCTCATTCCACCCCCGACAAGGCCACCAACCGTTCATGCTCATGTCATCTATACAGCCCTAAGCTTAGTCCACTGGCGTCAGCCCACCTTAGACAGGGCGCCCGTCTGGCGGCCCAGGTGGAAGCCCAGATCCAACTGGTGCCGGCTCACCTTAGACAGGGCGCCCGTCTGGCGGCCCAGGTGGAAGCCCAGATCCAACTGGTGCCGGCTCACCTTAGAGAGGGCGCCCGTCTGGCGGCCCAGGTGGAAGCCCAGGTCCAGCTGGTGCAGGTGCAGGAACACATTGCGCGCCACCTTGCGAATACTGCGCTGCGCCACCTTGGCAAACACGGCGTTCCGCAGCTCGTTGAAGCCGGCCGAGCAGAGGCGCGCCGCTCCGTCTGCAACGGCGGGCGGTGTCATCACACGAGATACCTGGCCGGAGGTGTCGCAGCAAGGGTACTGCCCTAGCCGGGACAGCCGGTCCCAACCAGGAGCAGCAATCACTCGAGAAAACCTGCTGCTCCCAACGACAAAATATATGGATAGATGAAGGCATAGGAATCTGCAATGATTATATGACGTACACTGGGTTTTGCGGATGACGAAAATTCAGATATCTATCCAAAGCAAAACAGGAAAAGGTCTGCAAAAGGAACACAACAGCGAAAGGATAACGGATGCGCCAGAACAGCCAGTCTAGAGCAGACAAATACAGTTGGGTACATGACTTCACCATGCACGGACAGGGTGAGTGGGGTAAATTCAGAAATTGGTTTCAATTGGATTTAGGGCAGTTTTTTTAATGTCACTTCTTTTTTCAAAATTCTGATTTGGATAGTTACCTGACGAAGAACCTTGGGATCTTTTATGACGTATTCAACTGCTGGGTCGCATAGCGAATCATCTCCCCGCAACCTGAGGTCAAATCCCACCGGTTGTGGGATTCGAAACCACAACCTTACGATCACGAGCCCAACACCCTGCCGACTGAGCTATCGTGTCCCCATGGAATTGAATAGTTACTGGTGCTGCGAATTGCTTCAAAGCATTTGTATTCAATAGGATTGTGCCTAGATATTGATCAATCTGACTTAGACAAATTTTGCTTAATCCGTCATTTGGTGGGAATGGCCCCACTTTCACAGTTGAGGGAATGCGAGTTTATCACTGGGTCATTGTTCACTGCCGTATGATCATAACAAATTCTGTCCGAAAATGACATCCGAATAATTAAAGGAATGCTGTAATATTGCAGCACAAGTACTGCATCAGCATTCCTACGAAGTATTCTTGGAGACTTAGATAGCAGTGGACACTCCAATGCGTGCTCTGAAGCTGATTGGCTGTTGTTGCAGTGTCCTGAAACCATGGCAGTATCTGCACTAGATATAAACCACCATTCGCAGAGGTGACCAGAGTGCAATCGAACCTACCCCGCCTGTCCTTATAGCACCTTGTCGGGGCTGCGACAACGTGAATGCTGTAACCGCCCACGAGAGACCCCCAGCGGCTGCCCCTGACTGGACGAGCGCTATGTCGGTGTACTCACAGCCCAGCACCATGGCGGTGGCGCACGTGGCAACCGTCGTCACCGGCTCGGCCAGGGCCAGCGTGTGGCCCGTCTGCTCGTTCAGGTAGTCGATCACTGCCTTGAAGATGAACGGCACCTGCACGTTGGCCAGCTTGGCGACCACCAGCAGACCTAGCGCGCCCACCACACGGCGCCGACTCTCGCGGTCATTCTGCGGAGACACGACACTGGGTCATACTAGGTCACCAGCAGACCGAGCGCGTCCACCACACGGTGCCGACTCTCGCGGTCATTCTGCGGAGACACGACACTGGGTCATACTAGGTCACCAGCAGACCGAGCGCGTCCACCACACGGTGCCGACTCTCGCGGTCATTCTGCGGAGACACGACACTGGGTCATACTAGGTCACCAGCAGACCGAGCGCGTCCACCACACGGTGCCGACTCTCGCGGTCATTCTGCGGAGACACGACACTGGGTCATACTAGGTCACCAGCAGACCGAGCGCGTCCACCACACGCCACCGACTCTCGCGGTCATTCTGCGGAGACACGACACTGGGTCATACTAGGTCACCAGCAGACCGAGCGCGTCCACCACACGCCACCGACTCTCGCGGTCATTCTGCGGAGACACGACACTGGGTCATACTAGGTCACCAGTACATCATTCCATGTGCCACCCTGCAGCAACACAACACTAGGTCACCAGTACATCATTACATGTGTCACCCTGCGGCGACACAACACTGGGTCACACTAGGTCACCAGTCCATTATTACATGTGCCACCCTGTGACGACAGCAGAATATTGTATCGAAACGCACTGCACTGCTACCTCCTGGGAAAACATACGACGACATGCCCTCCGGCCGTCAGTCTTCACACCACAAACCCATCCTGTACTGTTCTCATCACATACGACACATACACGGATATCAACAGTGCAGAACACTGGCTCGTTAGTAAGCAGCGACGTTGGACGGTCGCCAAATGGTGACAAACGGCCGCCCACAGACACGTTGCGAACGACAACAAAGACGTGGTGCACCTGCAACATCCGCACAATACATACCGCCGCTCGTTAACTACTGGGATAGGCGGCACACGGAGGTACACCACAGCGGTCGAGAGATGCCTGACGGGGCATCTCGCGGTGTCCAGGGTGTCCAGGGTGTCCAGGTGGCTGTCCTCGGACCGCACTGACCTGGGGCCAAACGTATCCGAGCATGGACCTGACCATCTGGCCGGAGGTGACCTCGGCTCCCTGCTCGGCGCCCAGGCTCTCCCGCGACAGGCTGGATGCGCCCGGGTGGAAACAGCCGCGAACCGCCAGTCGGCCGGCCAGCAGACCTGAGGGCGGTGCAGACGTCAGACGGGCACCTGGCACGGCTGGGGTACTGCTCTCCAGGAACCCCAGCAGTCACGAGAGCAGCGTCGGCGTCAGGCGGGCACCATCACGGGCACCTGGCACGGCTGGGATGGGTACTGCTATCCGCAAGTCCCAGCAGTCAGACGGGCACTGTAACGGGCATCTGGGACGGCTGGGAGGGACACTGCTCCCCTGGAGTCCCAGCAGGTCTGAGCGAGATACCCGTCCAGGGGTCGCAGATATAAAAGGGGAAGGTATAGCCAGATAATTATCCCTCCAGAGAATCCAAGTAAAGTTTGAGGGATATTCCCATATCAAGTCCCAGCACGTGGAGAAGTGTTCAAGACATCAGCACTCAAGATCGGACGGACGGTCCTTTGCACCGAAGCTCCAGCAAATCTTATGAAAGGGACACCTACTGCAAACCCCCGCCACCAGTACATTTGCACTGAAGCTCCGGCTGATCTACTGAGAGCGAGACACCTACTGGAAACTCCTGCCACCAGTTCCCGTAACTCGCCAGGGCACACGAAGCCAGTCATATTTACATGATATTCCAACTCGCCCCTACATAATGGATTGTTGGGAAATGTACATTTCATTGAATGAAGGAGCCGGCTTTGACATGCAACGCTAAGCTTTATCATTCGCCACTTACCAACCAGCATATGCGGGCAGTAAAAAAAAACGACGAGAAATTCAGCAGCGACTGGCCCGCCACCTGCTGCTTCGTCCGGCTCGCTATGCCCACAGGACAGCGAGGAGGTGCATACTACTGGTCAGATTCCGTGACCAGCGTATGAGGAGGATGTGGTGTTGAACAGCGAGATTGACTAGTGAGACGACAGAGGCGCGTACACAGACAAGTGAAGGAAACAAGCGCATTGATGTTTGTGATACACAGCAATGGGGAAATTTGGACAGGATGAGGCTTGTGAGTGAGGTAGACCAAGGGAATCACCCATCCATTGGTCATATGACAAGTCATATGTTCATGTAGCATGTATCATGTTCATGTATCATGCTTTCGTCATATAGCGCAGCCAATCTCTCGCGCTGATTGGCCACGGGCGAAGAGCAGCGACGGGCGGGACCCGAACCCACAACCTTTCAATTCGGAGACGAGCACTCTACCCCCAGACCACCCGCCTATAGACGAAGGAAATCCGCCATGCCATAAAGTTGCTGGTACAGTGCTAAGCATGTGTTCCGTCGACGAGGTAGATTAGCCAGGGGTTCACTGGAGCCTCGGTCGTGACCGAGACCCCAACAGGGCGTCGGACCGCACGCGGCGCACGCTCCGTATCTTACGTGTGCGGCTGTCCCGCTGGCCGCGCGCCAGACTGTGGATCCCTGCCGACGTGACCGCCGCCGCTGTAAGCAGGTAGGGCCGGTGAGGGGAGCTGGTGGTGACGGGCGGGTGGCGCGCCAGCGGAGGGTACACAGCAGCGGCCGAGCCGAGCCGCACGACACAGCCGAGCCGCACGACACAGCCGAGTCGCGGGTCAGTGCTACACCGGCGTGCATATGCTACAGGCTCAGTGTGCCACCTGGACTCAGGAAGCGACGAACAAGGCGCACACGCGCCGATAAGCGGACACATCGCATCGCGCACAGCACACGGACTGAACCACACACCGGACACAACACCAGCAGCGCTCAGCTTGCCATCTTTGCACAACGCCGAACCAACCACGTGTTAGCAAGCACGTCCAGAGCAGAACGCAAGCCGACAGGGCAGGGGCTGCGAGAACAAGCCCGGGACTACCGCGTGCCCATGCAGGCTGGGGCACGGCGGCGACTCACCTGACAGCGGAGGGCGCTGCGACAACAGCAGGAGGCGCCCGGCCGGCCGGGCGCGCGTCGCCAGGCGCCAGCAGAGCATGGCGCAGGCGTCAGCCTGTCAACCGCCTGCAACACACAGTGTCGGGCGCCACGTTATGACGCCGAACCATGTAAAACACTACTCTGGAAACCGGCATGGCGTGGCAATAAAGTCAGACACGTGATCACACATTGGAGACAGAGCAGCGCGCACCACCAGCGGGGGCGAACACCGCCACGGCTGTCTGCGCCACGGCTGCGAGGGCCAGGTCATGGCGGTCATACATGCGATACGGGTAATAGGCAGAATAGGCAGACCAGGTCGCGATCTATCAATAGAGTGGTCGCCCCACGTGCAGTGATATTGAACAGAGGAAAGTATGTCATCTTTACTGGTAAGACACTGAGAATTTCAGTGCTATTTGCAGACCACCCCGCGAAACCATTCATTTTTAAGACGAGAAACAATCACCAAATCAAGCCCGAAGAATCCTTTGTATTGCTGCCCAATTTGTTGGTATGTATTGCAATGCAATCATTACCATGCATTAACATCCTTAACACTTGCATGTAAAGTAATGGCTAGCGACTTCCACATTGCAATAAAACTCGAACCACCGATATCGTATTGAACCACTTAGATGTCAATGCAAAAACCACTTATATCACGCATTACAGCAACCATGTCACAAATCACAGCCCACAATCTCTCTCTCCGGAGTTTAGCGTCACGGTCTCGCAATACGTGAGCTCTATCTCATCCAGCCGTATCCGGGAGAGAGGTTCGGTGAGCGCAGCTACAATCGACCCCTGCTGTGTCACCTCCACACCAGTCACCGACCCCGGCTGTGTCACCTCGACAACAGTGACCGACCCCGGCTGTGTCACCTCGACACCAGTGACCGACCCCGGCTGTGTCACCTCGACACCAGTCACCGACCCCGGCTGTGTCACCTCGACACCAGCGACTGACTCTCGGGTGCCATCCACTGCGGTCTCGTCTGCCACACACACAACGGTGCGTCCCGATCCCGTCCGATACGTGGTGTGGAGACGGCCGTCGGCGCCGGCCTGGCAGCTCGTCTCCCACACATGTGGCTCCAGCACGAGCAACCACTGGCGCAGCAGCGCGCCGCACACGCGCAGCGCCTCGCTGGGCGCCCGCAGCGCGCACTGCTCGGCCACACACGCACGCAGCACGCGCAGCAGGCGGACAAGAACGGCGGCCAGGGCGCGACCAGCCGCCAGTGACCCGGTCAGCTGTTCGGGCGACATCCGCCACAGGGCGCGCCACCTACCGGCGGCCAGCTGGTCGGCGGCCAGCGCCGCCAGGTAGAGCCGCACGGCCAGGCCCCAGGAGGCGCCGCACCGGCCCACCGTCAGGTCGGCGCCCAGCGCGCGGTCGGCCGCCACGGCCGCCGCCGCCGGCGCCAGCGGCACCCAGTCGGCCGGCACCGGCACCGCATCCTGCTCGTTGTCGGCCGCCACGAAGCCGTAGTCGACGCAGAAGCGCAGGCTGTCGTGCGGCCCGTAGCTGATGAACGCCTGCGCGCCGGCCGCCACCGCGCGCTCCGTCACCAGCTGGTAGCTGCCGTCGGCCGCCACGTGACTGCGCGTGCGCGCCGTCGGCGCGTGGTTGAACAGGTCGAGGAACGGCGCGAGCGCACACGTATCGTCGCACAACGCGCGCCGTGGCCGCTCTGGCCGCAGGAACACGGCGCGAGTGTTGACCGTGAACCAGGCGTGTCGGAACTGGCGGCGCGTGATACACCAGCCGGACAGCGCCGGGTCGGCGGCGACGGCGGCGCGCGCGCTTAGCCACTGCCGGTCGAGCGTCGCCGCCTGCCGGCCAGCGGCGACCAGCAGCGGCGGCGGCATCAGCCGGCGGCAGCGCTCGCCGGCGCCGCAGAAGGCCGGCGTCGCGTAGGTGGCCGGAAGTGAGTCCAGGTACGGCCGCCACGGCGAGTCGGCGCCGCGCCGTCGCTCGTGCAGCACGAACAGACTGAGCGCCAGCTGGCCGGAGAGCGGCGGCCGCGCGGCGCGTACCAGCGCCCCCAGCGGCGACGCCAGCACCGTGTCCGACGTGATGAGCAGGCGGCGCGGCACCGACACGAGCGTGGCGCCCGGCGGCAGCGCGCGGCGCGTCATCAGGCCGCGGCCCGTGTCGGCGAACACGGCCGGAGTCAGCGGGCCGGCGCCCTGCCAGCCGGCGGCCGACATCCAGCCGGTGAGGCCGGCCAGCTCGTGTGCCGCGCTCACCGGCCGCACTGTCGCCGCTCTCCGGCGGCGCGCCCGCCCAGTTCTGCCCATAGCCACAACCTGAAATGTAATGCCTCAGTTTCGCTGCTTCCATTCTGGCTTCGCCCGGCATCCATGCCGTCACCCGTGATCATGGAGTGTTCCTTGACTATGCTAATGGAATACATGCTGTGTGTGCCATTGTGCAGGGCTGTAACGTGCAACACTTAGTATGTGCAGCGCTCCTGGCTGACACAATACCTTGCATGTCAGAGTGATCGTTACAACTTTGGTTGTACTCGAGCTGAAGGTCACCAAAATATATGAAGCTCACTTAAATGTATGAATATGCCACCTAAATGCATGAAGCTCAAATTGGTCTTCCCTAGGAACAGAACGAGCCTAAGTGGCTTGATGAAGACCATCTGAAGTCTGCGCGAAAACTCACAGCTGCTGGAAGTTGTTGACAATTTATCCTTGGTGACTCATTTGTGAAACAGAAGTAGCAATCATGCCAGTTTTAGTTCTTTTCAACTCTGAGGTGCCTTGAAATTAACATGCAACCATCAGCTTTCTGGTCATCTTGACATTTGCATCATTTGTTGTGCTATCCTTCTAATTTGCATGGGGTTGGCTTTATGAAGGGGCAGATACAGACTGGAGAGCACTGAGGAATGAGTCCCCACCCTTGGAAAGGTGTCACCCCTCATGTTCAACAGATGTTTCTGCAAAAGAAATGCACTTCCAATGCAGAGGAAAAGTTTAGAATGTTCTAGTGCAACCAGGTGGAGAAGTTTGATAATTATGGTGGGGCCCAATGCATGGAGGCCATCAATGGCATCATTACCTTCAGCTTCAAGGTGGAGTCCAACCCCAGGGCCCTTGGGTTCTTTTATGACACATTCAACTGCTGGGTCATATAGCTTCGCCAACCTCTCACTCTGATTGGTCACAGGTTGACTCGGTAAATGCCGTTGGTTGTGATATTTGAACCCACAATCTTGCGGTCAAGAGTCTGATGCTCTACCAACTGAGCTACTGCTGCCCCGGTCCAACCTCAGGGATGCAGGTATGATACCCAAGCTAGACTGTAAGACAATGCACAACTGTCTTCTGTCCCATACTTCCACTTCACTTAAAAGACTTGTAATGCAATTGTGCTTTAGGGTGCCCAAAAGACAATTTTTACGCACATTTTGCCTCCATAAAGCAAACAAATGGGTTAGGTTTGTTAGATTAGGCTAGTTTTTTTTTAAATATCAAAACAACTTTCAAAAAGGACATTGTTTTTCTTCAAAAGCAGGTTATGTTATGTTAGGTTAGGTTGGGTTAAGCTTTTTTAGTTTGAAAAAATGCAAGAAGATATAGATTGATGTTTCCTTCAACTTTCATTGTTTTTCCAAAGGAGGCTTAGCCTAGGTTAGGTTAAGCTATGTTGCATGAAAAACAATTTGTAACCATTACTTCTATGTTGCTACCTAACTCAAATTATGTTATATTATATATTAATTATACAAATTATATTTTTTGTATTATTTTGCTAAAAAAACTGTGAAGCATTTCCACAGAAAATTAGTGGTCCCATCATCTTAGTCACATTCATAAACATTGTACTGACCTTCTCAGTGAATATACCTATAAGATATACCTACTCAGTGAATTCAGAAAACACCTTAAAACACAAACTTACCATTTTGCCTGACAATGAAAAATTATGCATTTGCAGAGAAAATAAGTGGTCACATCATGACCACATTCATAAACATCGCATTGCAAAAGGAAATTCCAAGAATACAAAAAATACCTTCAAGTGCAAATTTAAAATGGCCATTTGTCATGTTGCTTCAAAACTGAGGGAAGATCTCATAAAGTCATAAAGTGTTAAGGCTTAATAAGAGCCACAGGGGCCCATCTGGGTTAAGCCTATCTGGAAAAGGTACTAGAAATGTACATACTCTCACCCCAATCAATCCCTTACCACAAGTTCCTAGGAAGCTATATATTGCAGCCTATCTAGCACCAATTCACTTGCTATTGCATAACACACTCCCATTGTGCTACCATGGACAATCTCATCAGTATCACATCCCGAAGGAAGGTGGTGAATCCACTGCTAGGTACACCCTATATAAAGTTATAAAGCGCTTAGACTTAATAAGAGACTCGCTTCCTATTCCATAACACACTCAACAATTACAAACTCCTCCCCTCATACCCATTGTGCTACCATAGACAATCTCATCAGTATCACATCCCAAAGGAAGGTGCTGAATCCACTGCTAGGTACACCCTATATAAAGTTATAAAGCATTTAAACTTAATAAGAGACCCAAGGGCCCATCCAGTTAAGTCTGTAAATGGAAGATAACATAAGCCTGGTAAAAAGACCCTCCCCAACCATCCCACATCCTGAAGCACCAGTCCTCCAATATCCCACACCTATCAATGCCTATCTACCCTAGCTTTCCAGCCCTATTCCCCTGATCTCTCTTAACACATGTGGATTGAATGCCTTATCAATAATTTTCAAACTGCATCCATGCCTGCTTTAAAGGGGTCTGTGCCATGCACACTTACTTAACGTACATCTCACCCCATCCATCACAAATTAGAACTCAGAAACAAGATTTTCCTGTTTAAAAAATTCATCCACCCTACTTTTAAATACATTCAATGAGGAACTCCCCCACAACATCAGCAGGCAGCCTATTCCACTGATCAACAACCCTTTGACTGAAGACCTGTTGTCGCTTAACTGTCCTACCACTCAACTTGTCTAACCTGAATTGATGACCCCTATGTGATACTCTAAACTGAAGAGCCCATTTAAATTGACCTGATCTAGTCCTTTAACAACTTTGTACATTTCAATCATGTCCCCCCTTAATCTCCTATACTTGAGTGAGTACATATCTAATGCCACAAGCCTTTCTCCATATTCTAGGTTACCTATTCCACTGATGAGTCTAGTTGCTTTGCGCTGCACTCTCTCTCTAACTTGTCTATATCTTTTTCCAGGTAGGGGCTCAAAGCTTGTACGGAATATTCCAAGTGGGGTCGCATATATGCTTAGTACAGTTTTTTTGTCATGACTTCCTTGCTCTTATACATCACACTTCTATTAATGAGTCCCAGCATTCTGAGTGCCCTGTTCCTAGCTGAGCAACATTGCTTTTCTGCTTCAAGGTCTTTTGAAACCAACACACCTAAGTCCCTTTTCTCTTCAATAACATCCAGTTCCCTCCCTCCCATTGTATATCTGAAAGTCTCACCTCCAGACCCCAGATGCATAACCTTACACTTGTCATAGTTGAAAGACATCTGCCATTGATCCACCTTTTTAGGTCCTCCAAGTCTAGTTGAATATTTATAGACTGATCACAACTGTTTGCCACTCCTACCAGCTTGATGTCATCCGCAAATTTGAACACTATTCCTCAGCCCTACCTCAATGTTATTAACAAAGATGATAAAGAGAAGTGGCCCTAGAACCTAGCCCTGTGGTACTCCACTCAGAACATCCTTCCAATCAGATTTACATCCATCTAACATTACCCTTTGTTTCCTTCCCCTCAACCATGCTTCAATCCAACCTAGAACTTTTCAAACAATCCCATGTTGCTGTAGTTGATGAATTAGCCTCCCATGTGGAACTTTATCAAAAGCTTTGCTGAAGTCCAAGTACACAGCATCTATCCTGCTTTGATTGTCTACTTCTTTAGTAACATACTCCATGAACTCCAAAAGGTGAACTCAATGAACTCCAAAACTCCAAAACAAGACCTTCGAGATCGATATCCATGTTGAGTATCCCTTAAAAGATCGTGCCTATCAAGATGAATCTGAACACCAGTTTTTCTAGTACCTTGCAAACTATTGAGGTCAAACTGACTGGCCTGTAGTTCCCTACACACTTCATACTTCCCTTTTTGAAAATTGGTACTACATTTGCATTTCTCCAATCTCCAATCTTGATCCACTAGGCCAAAGAGGAAGAGCTATGATATGCTGGCAACTGAAGACATGCACCTCCACCTCCACCTCGTGCCTAAGTGCACTCCCTTTATACCCATTGACCTACCAGGGCCCAGTTTCATCAATGTTACGATTTCACGATTCAGCAGCTTTTTTGTATGTGAATCGTGATCTCCAGTTTCACCAACATACATTCTACAATTTTCCAAAAAAATCATGCTTTCAAAAACATGCACACAATTTTATGATTTCACTACTCAAAAACTACGAATCAACGCATGTCTAGTTTCATCAAACCTTAGTGGTGGGAGAATTTCAACAAAATGACAGCATGCAAATGATGCTCAACATGACAAGCGTAACATTGTGATTTTGGCAATAAGTGAATAGGAGTAGAGGAGATGGGCCACCTAGGTTATTCTAGCATTACTTATTATTGATATCTCTTGTTATTAGTGTTCTTTGTTCTAGTTATAGTCTGTTATTGCAATTAATTGTTCATTGTCAGTTAATTGGTTCTGCTAAGTGTTATTGTTAGTGCATCATTATTAGCTTATGTCATGAACAGGGTGGGAATTAAGGCACTTCTTAAGAGATTCTATCCCTGAAAACATTTTTACACTCCGGGTTCATACTCGATAGGATGGGCTTCACATGTACTCTGACACAAATATGGGAACACAGATATCAATAAAAACAAACACAGAACGACACCAAAAAAAAATGCTGGTTATTCCACTTACGGCCACCACTCAAACTAATCACTTTTTGTAGCAGTCAGCAGCTGGACCACAGCTTCACACACTCCATCAATCTCAACCACAAGAATTGCCAACAACAACAAGCCAACAGCAACTTGCAAGATGATGCACATGCGCACTGGGAACACTGTTCTCCGCTCTGGAGCCGCGTCTCGGAATAACTGTGTTCCTGCCACCCTAGTGGGAAACTTTGACAGTTCTAAGAGACGTCTCCAGAGTCCCGGAGGCCACCAATCAGAATTGGCTGCGTTAGCATTTTCTGTTCCGAAATCTGTCTGTCAACCAATCAATGCAAGGTATTTTGTATATGACGTCATAACCATTAGAAACTTTGAACACATGGTTAACAGTGTCCACACAAGTTAACAGTAAACACAAGACCTTGACTGATCCTTTGCTTTGATAACATCCAACTGTGGTGTGTGCGGTAGCAGAGTTGCGTTCATATTACGTGGGAAATTGGGTGCGTAGGTACGTATGCGCTCTGAGCTGAGGGTGAAGTGTGAAGTATTTTTGTTTGTTTTCATATGGCTAGCCTTGTATTGAGACCAACAGTGGAAGGAAAACACATTTCTCCTGTGAGTTATAAGAAACGAAACAGTGCTGATTATTACGGGTCACTGCCGGGCGGTGCCATACATTCACTTCTTTGTTTGTATGTTTTGGCATTTGATTTGACCAAAAATGAGAATGATATTACTTATGCATATTATGTAGGTACTGATTTAGGTTTTTCCGGTCAGCTACTGGTAAACAGATTCCATGCATACAAAAATAATGTCCATGAAAATGTACTGGGGATGAGTGGTCTAGGGGTAAGATGCTCATCTCACAATCAAAAGTTTGTGGGTTTGAGTCTCACATGTCGCTACTCTTCACCCGCGACCAATCGGCGTGAGAGATTGGCGACGCCACATGACTCAACGGTTGACGTGTCGTAAAACCAATAACCAACCAACAAACCATGAAAATGTACTCTGGAAGAAATCGGTATGCACTCCGACTCCCAATCGGGAAAGTAAGTTTTCCACTCTGGTCATGAATATGCTACAGCTAGGTGTTTGGGGTGATATTCCAGCCCATGATCATCACAGAAGGCCATTTTGATCATCACAGTTTCACCAAAGGATACATTTTCACTTTGATGCTAAGGAGTTTAGGTAAGACTCATGAATAATTTTCATGTTTGTCTGTCCTGTACATCATTCAGCTTTGCATACAGGCTACAAAGACTATTCTTGGCTGTCATTCATCCAATAATTGTACTACTAGTATCCACAAATCACTTCATATTAAGCGAGATTACTATGCATATGCATACATAAGACATAGACATGAAAGATCAGTGCAACTATGACCCACAAGGGCCCTTCTTGGTTGCACTCTGGAAACCAAACCAGTTGCCCACCAAATCCGTCGATCAACCCTCCCTGGAATACAGAAAAACAAGCCCCCTATTCTTATAATGCTTGTCTATGCTGTTTTCAAAGATGTTCAGTGTGTTGCTACTGACAATGGTTCCTGGCAGCTGGTTCCAGTGTTCTACTAACCCTGTTGGTGAAGAAAGACTGTCTTAACCTTGTCCTGCTGTGATTAACTTTAATTTTGAATTGGTGACCTCTAATTGCATCATTTGTTAAATTCAAACATTTCCCTCAGATACCTACATCCTGCACATACATCCTGATCTGTGCATATTACCATGAAATACATTTCCATTAACCAATGAACTAGCCAAGGATATGCCTATAAGCACTGGATGAATATTTGTGCAATATATTTCATCCCAAAAGTCCAACTCCAACTCACCAGGCACACACCGCCACGACCGCCTAAAAAACTGCCACGATGTAAACAAAAGCGATGGCCGCCCGGTCCCGCGTGACAGAGGCAAACCCAGGAAACTAGGGGTCTGGGGAAAAACAGGGGTCCCGTCGCTCCACTAACCTGGTCTGTTCCCGTCGCTCCACTAACCTGGTCTGTTCCCGTCGCTCCACTAACCTGGTCTGTTCCCGTCGCTCCACTAACCTCCACAAACCTCCACTGGTCGTTCCCGTCGCAAATCCGGTGGAGATTTTTCCTCCACCAACCTCCACGGCAGTGGAGCAAAAGCTCCACCAGCCCAGAAGCAGGGTCCAATTGGGATTTTTCGGTTGAGCTCAATCACTGTGCGCTTGCGCCATATATTTGCGCGTAACAACGTCCTCCATCACACGAATCTCATCTTCATTTTACGAAGATGAGATTACTGCCTTTCCGCGATCAGCACTTGGAATCTTCTCTCTGCAAATACAAGCAATATTCGACACGCACAAGTTTCTGGCAACATGCCATCGAGACAGTGTAGAGTGTGCGTTCAGCCACTCCACACCCCTTATGAAGTTGATCCTTGCCATGTATCGTCATGACCTTAATGTTAAACTTTCATGAAGTACGTGTATGTGTGTGTGGGGGGAAGGGACATGGCCCCGTTCCTATACCTATGCCCTCACCTTCAGTGACTCCACAGTCGCCAATGGACGCGATTCCCATAGGTCGAATGGTTAAGCCTCGGTCTGGCTGAGTGGAAGGGACAGTACCCTCACCTTATTGCAACCATGCAGTCACAACTTCAGAGATATCAATCAACACACATGGTTCACAAAATGACCCAGTATCATCAAAAAGTTCCGATGGCAAAGATTCTGAAGCGGCTTGCCTAGTCAGAGTCACAATCGGATAGTGGCACGGGCATGTCACATGGCCGTGACTGGGCCTTGAAGGAATGGGCGTGCCCAGAACGCAGGCGGGCGGGGAAAATGGATAGGACAAGAACGGGTAGGAGTCAGGGGTGGATCCGACAATTGTCATTCCGGGCATTCTTTTGGAGGGGCGCCACTGCGGAAGTACCTGGAGGGGCGCCTCTGGCTGAAACACATTCTGACAATTTGAAGTTCATGGTTTGCATGCAATGTGGTAATAACAATGACGATCCTAGCAGTGAGGGGCATGCCCACTGCATGTATACGCCGTTGGCGTGGCATACGCATACGTGGTAAGCTCACGGATTTGAAAAGATAACTGTAAAAACCCTACTTAAGTCCTCAGGTTCAAAGTCCTCCCACCGGCTGCCCAATCCCAAGTCTTCACGTTATCTTCAGGGGACGAGGTCAGCTCTACCAGACCCAAAGAGGGGCCGACGATTTCTGGATCCACCGATGTTGGAGAAAGAAGAACAAATCAAGGGCAAGTTGAGAAATGAACACAGTTGTAATATTTTACGATTCATCTCTTTTTTTTGCAGTCCCGACATCAAACAATGATGCAACATTTTGTATTAAGTGTGTGCCAAAACGGTTTGATCTTAGCAAAGGCAATAACAACTAAGTGTCTCACTCATATCTGGAGACACAGGAGGCACAGTCAAGGGAGGATCGGCTCCCCTTGGCAGCAAAAACTACACCAAAACAAAAATCCAACAAGCAATTTCGAGATGTTCACCATCAAAGCCAGAACTTTTCGAAGCACTTCGATCACCGAAAGCAGTCTGGCTGCGCCCCTGGGAGACATGTTGCATACATCTTGAGACACATGCAACATTGCTCCGGCAATATCACGAGCAGCGACACTCACAGCCTGCCGTGGCAACACTCGAAAATAAATCCCAAAAATGAGATGGAGATGGTGACATGAAACAACACCACTCTTGTTGCAAGCTCACATTATCGAGGGTCAGCAATAGCGGAGCCGGAAGCTGGGGGAGCACACAGCACGTCTGGCACAGCCCCTCAGAACGAGGAGCACGAGTTCGCGAGGGAGCACGGCCACAAATTGTCCCAGCATTGGCAGCGAGGGCACTGTCCAAGCACTATCCGGTGGCGGTTAGTACCCCTCATCGGAGGTGGTGACTTCGTAGTCGGGGTAGCGCCTGCGCAGGAGGTCGGCGGCAATGGCGTGGTCGGCGCGGCCGTAGCCCTGCGAGTAGCCGAACACCTCGATCCGCTTCTGGTCGGCATGGTGCATGATCCGGCCGCCACCCACGCACTCGGCACTCAACCCCAGCGCCGCCACCTCCGCCTCGAACTTCTCGAAGATGTCCGCGTGAAAGGCTCCCCACGCATGTCCACGCACGTGGTACTGGAACTCATCATCGCCGGCGTCGGCTGATAGGTACACCTTTGCCAGCACATATTTGAACTTGCCGCTGGCGTCGATCTCCACGGGCGCCAGGCCATCTGCAGCTGGTGAGGCCATCTGGATCTACTGGGAATAGAAGTGTACGTCACAACCAGCCATGACCGACTTGAGGTGCTTTCGGAGAAGCCAGAAGACAGTTTACAGGATCCCGTCAGGGCACCTCTGATGCTACCCCGGGCGCTTCTGTCACTGCCCAATGGGATGTCAAAGGTGTCTGTGCCACTACTAGGGGCATCATTGCCACTCTAAGACGTGTCCCCTGGAACTAATTGGCTATTGGGGGGGGGGGGGGCGCATCGACTGCAGTGGCCATGCAGCTAATTGGCTATTGGGTTGAGGTGTCCCCATGACTTTCTGAGGCAAGCCTGTCGCTACCGGGTGTGCCCCCATCACTGCCGGAGACCCTTTCTCGACTCTCAGGTGACCTCTTTGCATCCAGACTCCCAGAAATGTGCTACTGTTACTACCAGAGGTGCTCCTGTTACTTCAAGATCTGTTGCCTGACACAACTAGGCTACTGTAGTACAATATCCATGGGATTTCCAGATATCCACTGCAACTATCATGACTGTTGTATTTGGGTTTTGAGTGTCTGGATTTGAAGCACAGCTTGCGAGTGATTTACCCACCACTGTCATCTTAGATCAGAAGCAAACTATTCCATATTCATTGAGTTCCAGCTCAAAATTTTGGGTTACAACTCAGATAAGTGCAGGTGGACAAATACAAATTGAAGTACATCATGCATAGCCATAATTTGATTTCATGCCTACACAAGATGGATGACCACAGAAGTTTTGGTAATATTAACAAGTTTGGGTCATACATCATTAAGCAGCACTTTTTAACCTTCCAGCAACACAAAAGTGGATAAGAATATACCTGTGACCAATTGTTCTAGAAGGAAATTATTCACAGCAGGGCTGATTTCCAACCCTTGTCATAGGTGTCACTTGCTCTGTCAGGAGTTTCCTTGGTACTGCCACACACATTTGAAGACTAGTGTGGAAATATTGGTCTTGCATGAGATGCACAATGCAAAACTGTAGAGCATTAAAAACCTTCATAAAACAATGTGACCATATTTGTTAAAAACACTTGTTAGCCCTTTTCAGCTGAATTTGGAATAAACAAGTACTTCGAATCTTACATTACTTTTGGTTGTTCTTAGAAGCAATGACATCAATACTTTGAACAAGTGGTATAGTTGAACAGTCCCTTGAAAATAACATCATACTTGAAATTGGATTGTGATATGTGCATTCATTAGCATTCATAGCAATGGGCATGTACCTGATACATAGACACAATACTGGTAGAAAATAAACCAATTTCCATGTTTGAAGTTGCCATGATTTTGTTTTTGTAGATGGGAAAATAATAATCTTCACCATTCCTAGGTTTTGATACATAAGCCTATGTGGTATAGTTAAAATAATGCAAGAAAAACAAATTCCCTTGCATGGACTTCATTTTAATTGCACTATGAAATTTATACAAGCTATCTACTATGAGCTACCTGCCTAACTATGCTCAGTCATATTAGCAAATGTATTACAGAACAGCAGGACCAAGTATAGCCAGATGGTGTATTCACACACTACAGCTACATTTCAGTACCCAGTTATTGACAGAATTGCTTTACATTTGTACAAACATCATCAGACATTCTGCGAAGTAAAAAAAAAGTCCAGGCAACTTGAAATAATGCAAAACATGGTGGACACATTTCATAATGCACTTTCTTTAGGTATATAAAATGACATTATATTATTTCATATGTATTTGAATGATAAAACCAAATAAGGTATCTACCTAAAACAGCAGCTGCAGTACCATCCATGCAATACATGTAAGAAAAAACTTTCATGTACCATGCATCACAATCAGGAAGTGAAACAAGCACATCAGTACCTACATTCTAAATAACTACACAGTAGGAAGAAGGTATTCAATTACTAGTTGGTTATTTTGGCTTGAAGGCTTATTGACCATGTTGATCACATAGCACTCACAGGTACTCAATTGAAGCTATGGTAAAAAAGCAGAAAAAGTTTCATAGTTCACCATAATTAAATCAGACTAGAGGTCAGGATTCACAGGGCTGCCCAGTGTCCTACTTTGGAAACTTGAGTAGAAAATGACATACTGAAAAATATGTACATCATTTGCTATCATCTTTCACTGGATGACTTCAATTGCAATCTTGAGAATGATTATATATAACATGCAACTTGCATATCTTCCATAATTTTCTGATTTCTTTTCTTTTTGCACTTTTTGAAACTAAGCAGAACAAAAATATGGACTTGATTCATATACAAGAGGCATACACCTTTTTAACCATATATTAAACATTGTTATTCTCTAGATTCTCATTAAAGAAGTATGTTCTTTTCTGGTGTTTTGTGTTTTGAATGAATAGGACATGGATTTCTTGGGAAATGACTACATTTGATGACAGAAGTACCACATGGAAGTACTTATATCTCAATAACCATATGTAATTCCATGAAGAAAACAAACTCATATTCATTCAAATAGCAGTAAGAAAACATCAGAGAAACATTTTTGATAATTCAAACACATGCCATTCCCTCCTGCCCATCAAAATTATGTGAGAACTGTGGGAAAATGGGCTTTGAATGAGGTGCTATATAATGAAAAAATAATGAAAAATTACAAAAACAAAGCTAACCAAACTGAAACTGAAGCCCAAATCATCATCTTGGTTGGAGTGAACAGGGAAAGCAAAAATGAATATGAGCGGTGCACCAAACTCAGAAGCTAGACCACTCATTCTGAACCTTAGGCCAGAAATATTTTTTTAGTCCACACCAGGGATGGATTGGACACATTGCAATCCTCCATGTTGAGAGGAAAACTTTTGGTAACCAAATACAGAGATGGCATCTTGATTGAAACCTGTGACATCAGAAGCTCAATTTGCACATCATTGTTATTGAATGTTTGGCACTCCATCAAAGAGCAGTTCATTGTGATATAAGAGCAAGGAAGTCATGAAAAAAAAAACTGTACTTAGCATGTGTGCAACTCCACTTGGAATATTCTATCCAAGCATGGAGCCCCTACCTAGAAAAAGATATAGAGATGTTAGAAAGAATGCAACTAGACTCATCAGTGGAATAGGTAACGTAGAATATTGAGAAAGGCTTGTGGCATTAGATATGTACTAACTCAAGTATAGGAGATTAAGGGGGGAACTGACTGAAATGCACAAAACTGTTAAAGGACTAGATCAGGTCAATTTGGATGATGCTACTCAGTTTAGATTATCACATAGGGGCAGTGATAAATTAATCGTGAAACAGGGTGGAATATACCACTTTCTGAGCACTGAATAGACATCCTTTCCAAGGAAGTATCGACATCATGCATGTTGATTTGTGCTTATGAAGTCTCCATCACTAATTTCTAAAAGTATTTCCTGTCATGCTTATGCTTAACATTATGGACTGATACACAAACATCTTGTAACACAATTCCAGGTACTTAGAAAATGTATGATGGAGTCTGCTAAGCAATGCCATCTGATGATAGCATGCTATCGCAATCGTTATCGTTGGTATATGCATCCCTATATTAGCTGTCCCACACATTAAATGAAAAACATGCACTTATGAGTACACTATTGGCAAAAAATTGAGTGAAGAACTGAAATGATATTTTGGTTGGCATTATTTCGTGACACATTTCAACATCCTACTGAACTCGGCTCGACATCTCACACCTAACAAAAACCATTATTTTAACACTGCATATTCAGGTTAGACAAGTTGAGGTGTAGGACAGTTAAGTGACAACAGGTCTTCAGTCAAAGGGTTGTTGATCAGTGGAATAGACTGCCTACTGGTGTTGTGGGGAGTTCATCATTGAATGTATTTAAAAGTAGGGTGGACAAATCTGTTAGACAGGGAAATCTTGTTTTTGAGTTCTAATTTGTGATAGATGGGGTGAGATTTATGCTAAGTGCACACAGCATAGACCACCTTAAGCAGGCATGTATGCAGTTTGAAAATTATTGGTAAGGCATTCAATCGACATATGCTAAGAGGGATCAAGGAAATAGGGCTGGATAGCTAGGGTAGATAGCAGTGGGAAACTCAGCGACCGCACACGCCACAGTTGGATGTGATCAAAGCAAAGGATCAGTCAAGGTCTTGTGTTTACTGTTAACTTGTGTGGACACTGTTAACCATGTGTTCAAAGTTGCTAATGGTTATGATGTCATATACAAAATACCTTGCATTGATTGGTTCACAGACAGATTTCAGAACAGAAAATGCTAACGCAGCCAATTCTGATCGGTGGCCTCCGGGACTCCGGAGAACGTCTCTTAAAACTGTCAGTTTCCCACTACAGGGTGGGAGGAACGCAAGTATTCCGAGACGCGGCTCCAGAGCCGGAGAACAGTGTTCTAAGTGTGCAAGCGCATCATCCTGCAAGTTGCTATTGGCACGTTGTTGTCGGCAATTCTGGTGGTTGAGATTGATGGAGTGTGTGAAGATGTGGTCTGGCTGCTGACTGCTACAAAAAGTGATTAGTCTGAGTGGTGACCGTAAGTGGAATAACCAGCGTTTTTTTTGGGTGTCGTTCTGTGTTTGTTTTTATTGATATCTTTGTTCCCACATTTGTGTCGGAGTACATGTAAAGCCCATCCTATCCAGTATGAACTCGGAGTGCAAAAATGTTTTCAGAGATAAAATCTCTTAAGAAGTGCCTTAATTCCCACCCTGCCTATCAATGCCTATCTACCCTAGCTATCTCACCTATCAATGCCTATTTACCAGGGTGGGAATTAAGGCACTTCTGAAGAGATTTTATCTCTGAAAACATTTTTGCACTCCAGGTTCATACTGGGTAGGATGGGCTTTACATGTACTCCGACACAAATGTGGGAACAAAGATATCAATAAAAACAAACACAGAACCAGGGGCGTCGATTTGTATCCTTTTGCGGGGGCCATGGCCCCCCCAATGCTGATCTTGGCCCCCAATGTTGATTTTGCCCCCCCAATAACCCATGCTATTTTTATGCTGATAAAAAGCTAAAGGAAAAAAAGAAGAAAAACACTGTGTTAGGTACATAGAAAACTTAGTTGATGTTAACCAGCACATTTTGAACTGAAAAAGAACAGATTTGGATTAGATAGTGGACTGAGTATCCAACTTTTGCTACACAATTCAAAATTATGTGCAAAAAAACAAAATAGCTAGATTTCCCTCCACTGTGGAAGGAAAACTTACAGCATACAATGTTAAGATTTGACGATGATGCATTTTAAACCAGATTGTCTTTTTTAAAAATGTTAAGCCACAAAACAACAATTGGATTGTCATACTGATGTTTGTACACGCCACCAATGGCAAAACCACATGCATATGAGCTTAAACAGGAAAAAATCCATTCTTAATTTCCAGTCATTGTCAAACTTACATTGTCCAGTGAAGAACAATGACAATCATCATTGAGATTGTGGATATGCAAACTACAATTATCTTCAGCAGCCCACCTATCACACCATCAGCTTGATATTTACCTAGGTACCTACCTACATGCCCAATGACAATGCATGCATTAAATATTGATATGGGGAAAAACGAGAGCCATGTGTGGGCAAATCTGCCAGCTTATGATAACATGACAGAGAAAAGTCAGCAAGAACCTGCATGGCTACTGCATTATAATTGGTATTCCTAAAAGAATAAAAAAGAAAGCTGTGGCTCACATGACTTTTAAGCAAACCTTACAGTAGTCGGTTTTACAGCGGAACTTTGCTCCCAGGTCACGTGGTCTCAGGAACGAGATAGAGGGAGAAGACCCGGCATAGTGATCTGCATAAATTAAAAGCGACCAGCAAATATAATTATCACATCAGTTTTGATAACGAAATAGGTTTTACTATTGACGCTGCTGAAATAAGTAGAATTAAACTTACGAATATCAGCAGATTGCAATACGCTTTCTAATTTACGTCAAGACTGCACTCAGCTCTACGGTATCTGGCAGCGGACGGATGACTGCCAGATGACAAATTGGCGCTGTACTTAAATTAGCGAAGGTTGCGGTTATAAGCCAACTTCCTGAGCAACGGTAGATAAAATGATAACAAAAGTACACTTAATCGATGTCAACCAAGTTTAAAAATCCATACCTAATACTGTCGATATGCTCACGCCGCACAACTAATAAATAATCACAACACATCCCACGAGTAGGACGCTCATGCACCGACTGATTTGTTGCCTGCCGCGTACTGGGATATAGGTTTCGGAATATAAAATGGTTTAAGGAACATTATACTAAAACAATCAGTCTAAAATAGTTTTATTCTCACCACCAAGAAACAAGTTTTGTCAATGAAAAAGTTCAGAAAATTGAGTGAAATCAATTCTTGTTAATAATAAATGTTCTTAGATGTACTTTTTTAGTTCATGTCTGGAATGTTTAGTTGAAGCAAGGAATGACTTGGAAGGATGTAAAGCGACTAGACGGGAGAGCAAATTGCCGCTGTAAAACCGACTAGTCATACAAGACCAATGCTATACAAGAAATCAAGATAACTAGAGACAACAGGTACTCCAAAGTCCGCAGATCTAGTATATTTGGTTTAAACTAGACAAAACCTAAGCCACGTGACGTCAAATACCAGAAGCGCCTTTTTATTCCAGAATACCGCTAAATTATATTCCAGATTTGGACTATACTGATAAAACTACTATATATGGTGCTTTCATTTCATGACTATTATGGCGCTTTTCCCACGTTTGATTCCTCCTCGTTTGTAATACACATTCATTGAAGCATGAAGGTTTTTTTTATTGTTTATGTTTGTTCCCGTGCCAGTGAGTGGCTTTGAAGCAACAGGCACCATTCCTTGAATTAGCGTAGCAAAATCTGGCCGTGGTAGGTATTGATGGAGAACATGCATCACAAACAACGTATGTCAATTAAGGCCGTACGCAATGCCAACTTTGTCATGCCATTGATGCCATTGATGTCAACTTTCCGGTATGGGCGCTAAATGACCGAACGGAGTCGATGCGCTCTAAAACTCAAATAACCAACCAACCAACTTTCCGGTTCGGCTCCAATCTGGTGATTAATGCCAACTTAGCATGTGCTTTGGTCTCCTATCAACTGTCATATTTTTATATTCCCATGAACAAAATTTAGTATCGAACCCAGCAACCAGGGGCAGTAGCATTGTATGCCTTTGGAATGGATGCACTGCTCCCCCCCCCCCCCACCAATGTTGGCTGTGGCCTCACTGTGATTTCAACTTTTAACATGTGACCCCATGTGGTCCTTCCCCCAATCCAGAGAGATGAATGCAGCGTTCTGTGTTCACCATGCCCAAAAGTCCGACCAGCTCAACAGACATCCGAAGCTCATTGAAAGTTTCCGCCATGTGTTAGAGTCCAATTCACCTCGACAGACCAATTTATCACCCTCCCTGGACACTGGCATCTCCAGATATTAACATTTCGCTGTCATATCTCAAAAAGTGTGAAGTCGTTCCCGAATAATTCAGACTAAGGGCACCAGAGTTGATGGCATCTCACGGCCATTTTACAGGCACCTACACAGATGGATCCAAGACCGAGTCTGGTGTTGGGAGTGCGTTTGTAATGGGCACAGTGGTCAGGACGTTTTTGCTTCCGCCACATTCATCGGTCTATACATCTGAGTTGGTTGCCTTAGACAAAGCACTGAGTTTTATTGAGACATGTGATGACACGCGGCATATAATTTACACAGATTCTCTTAGCAGTCTTATGACTATAAATGCGTTTTATCCTTCGAACCCACTCGCACAAGATATTTTACGTAGGCTTACATTGCTGACCTGCGCTGGAAAAAACGGTTATTCTATGTTGGATTCCGAGCTATGTGGGAATCCGTGGGAACGAGGCCGCGGATGCTGCGGCGAAGCGAGGTGCACGGGCCCCGTGCACACGTTCCCTGCCTCTCTCCCTGCGAGGGACTTTTACTGGGATGTGAAGGATTTTTCTTCAGTAAGTGGCAGGCAAGCTGGGACTCTTAGCAAGCAACAAGTTGAAAACTGTGAAGCCCTGTATTGGTGACTGGGCTTCATCCTCACAGCGAAACAGACGTCACGAGGTTTCTGTGTCGCCTGCGCGTGGGACGTACCTTTGCGACACACCGATATCTTCTGGGTGGTGGCGAGACGCTGCTGTGCCCGAAACGCACGCCACCAATGTCTGTGCGACACATTTTCGTTTCATGTCCCCGGCTTGCCCACGAACGGAGATATCACTTTGGACGTTCCTTTTTCTGGCTTCGGGAAGTATTAGGGGACGAGTCTGACCTTGTTCACCCGGGACAACGTTTCAAATTCCTCACGGAAATTATATTTTTCGTGATTTACACCGGCCATTAACATACTGATGCAGACGTGGCTAGTACCAGTTTTATTATGAACAGATTCGACATCATCGTATAACTCGTTGTCCGAAGTGGCGTTCACACGCTTTTATGCATAAATGACTGAGTTATGGATGCTATATGACGTGTGCAGTCGATGCGCCCCTAAACCACAATAACTAACTAACACCAATTTACCATCGTGTATTTCGCGAGGATCCGGACAAAGCCGAGGTCTGTCCTTGCCAAAGCAAGGCTTACGGAGTCCTGGCAACGTGTGCTCACTGAGGATAGTCTCTGGAGAGGCATGGAGCCGAGCTTGGAACTGACATCGCTATCACTCACCATAATGCGGGTCAAGTCATTTTACTGTTCGACAACATATTTAATTGATTGGTTTTGATAACCAATCACCTACCCTGATCATATGCACACACAGGGGTATTTCTTTGCATCCTTTGGAGGGGGAAAGTGCCCCCTCAATGTTGGCTTCCCCGTAGCATGGGACCTTGTGGAGTGTGGCCCCAAATCCATTTTGGTCTGCCCATTGCCTTCATGTATTCCCCCAGTAATAAAAAAAAATCAACACCCGTATGCACACCTCAAGAAGCAGGACGGTACCACGCATTTTGACCGGTGCGTGCAGGTGGGTGGGGAAAATGTCAATTTCAGCTCAATATTTGTCATGCACCGCCGTAGGGTCAAGGTTCAAATTATTCAATTCAGGGGGACATGCCCCCTGCCCCTGCCCCTGATCCCACTCTGTCCATGCCAGTGAGTCTGGGGGCCTGCGCCCTGTCCTAAGCCGTGAATGCGTTCCGTACTTCCTATGGCTGGTTGGATAGAAAAGTAATCTAGCGTTAGTAATATAGCCTGGACTAGCGGACCTACGCTGAAATCTTACCTGGTCCGCTCAGCCCTAGAAATGCCGCCATGCCCTGCTGGTAGAAGAACGTGCCACACCTGTATCAACGGGCTCAAAGGTAGATGCACGCGAAAAAACGTAGTTTATAAAATAACGTGCAACCGCTGTCTTGGAATATTTTATGTCGGTGAAACCAAACGTAGTATCAGGGATAGGTACAATGAGCACTTGGGAGATGCCAGACATCGGAGAGCATACACACCTTTAGGCGAACACATGATCGACAAACATTATAACATGGAACACAGCGACACTAACACAAACTTCAAAGTAGAAATTCTAGCAACAGCCAGGGACAACGCTGATCTAAAGGTCCTCGAATCTCTACACATACGTAATCTACGGCCGCAACTAAACACACAAACGACGTCTTGGTATATCACTTAAATTACATAAACACAAATTATATTTTATGTATTACGCGTTATATTGGATCTATGTCTATATATGTGCGTGAGTGTATATATCGATATGTATATGGACCATCGGCTCGGGCTTCCTCAGATGATTCTATCTTGGCATAGTTTGTTTCTGGTTTGGAGTTTCTTTAAGTGTCTGCACCACTGAGGAGGCTTTCCCGCATTCCACGTGTCTTTTGCACGCTTTTTTGCTGGCGTGCTTTTTTTTTCAATTGTTAAAACTTGACATTTTTATATCACTCCTGACGATGGCCCCTGGCCGAAACGTTGAGTAATAAAGTATAATCCTTAACGTTACTTTTAATGTCAACTCAGCACCTCCTGGTATATTGAAGGTCGTATGCTTTCTTTACACGCAATGAAACAAGCTTTCATATGACATATAAATTATGCATATCACCTACACTTGCTAGTCAGGAGTACAGTCGGAAAAGTACTATTTATTCCTGTCGTGACAACAGGCCGAACCCAAACCTGCGCCCAGGTGACGTCACCGGCTGCCAAAAAACATTGAGAGGGGCCGCAAGAAATAGCCTGGACAAGACCAATGTCTCGTATGCCGCAAAAACACCATTATTAAACGCCGCAAAAATACCATTATTTTAAAAAGTACACCAAAGTTCGCATTCAAACCTTGATGACGTCACAGGTTTTTATTCGTATATTGCAGAAATTGGAAGCATCAGGCAAGTTTCAATTTCACTGCACATGGGTGGGGGAGTGATTTTTTTAGGCTTACCGGACCACAGAGGTCATTTGCGCCACCTTTGAAGCGAGTACGTTACATGTCTGACTATAAAAGCGGGTGTTTGCGATCAAGGTGCAGGCATGTGGACGTTTACGTAAAGGGAATTTTACGTTATAGTTTGTGTGATATTTTAGGCGCTGAAGGCGGGGCTAGGATGGGGATATCCCCCTAATGTCTAGATGGCAGGGGCGTCGATTTGCATCCTTTTGTGGGGGCCAGGGCCCCACCAATGTTGATCTTGGCCCCCCCAATGTTGATTTGGGCCTCCCCAATAACATATGCTATTTTTATGCTGATAAAAAAAAGTTGAAGGAAAAAAGAAGGAAAACACCATGCTAGGTACATAGAAAATGTAGTTGATGTTAACCAGCACATTTTGTAATGGAAAAAAACAGATTTGGGTTAGATAGTGGACTGACTCTCCACCTTTTGCTACAAAATTCAAAATGGTGTGCACAAAAACCAATTGTCATTGTCAAACTTGCATACAATCCAGTCCCGTGAACAACAATCAGTTATCATTGAGAGTGTGGATATACAAACTATAATTAACCTCAACAGCCCACTCATCACACTATCAGCTTGATATTTACCTGATACCTAGGCACCTAGGTACATGCTACAGAAAGACTTAGAAGAGCTTGTGAAGTGGTCCAAAAAATTGCAGATGAAATTAAATTTTGATAAGTGCAAAATCATGTATGTATGCAGGGGCGTCGATTTGTATCCTTTTGTGGGGGCTATGGCCCCACCAATGTTGATCTTGCCCCCCCAATGTTGATTTGGGCCCCCCAATAACCTATGCTATTTTATGCTGATAAGAAAGCTAAAGGGAAAAAATGAAAAACCCCATGCTAAGTAGAAACATTGATGTTAACCAGCACATTTTGTACTGAATAGAAACAGATTTGGATTAGATAGTGGACTGGCTCTCCACCTTTTGCTGAAAAATGTAAAATTGTGTGCAAAAACAAACAAAATAGCTGGAATTCCCTGCACTGTGGAAGTACAGCTTACATCTTTCTGGGTAGGTTGGTTGGTTATTTGGGTTTACGGCCGCATTGACTGCGTTGGTCATACAGCGCCCATACAACTTCTCTTGTTCCCACCTTAAAGCACAATAATACCCAAAAGTTTCCGAACAAATTTACAACCATGTTCACAAAAATATAATTTTGTATTCAAAATCAGCTTAGGTTAGGTTAGGCTCGGTTGGGTTTCTTTTTTAAGGTTGAGAATTTTCAGAAAATAAATTAAGTGACATTTTAATTTAGTTAAATTTTTTGTTCTCAAAAGATAGGTTAGGGTAGGCTAGGTTAGGTTTTGTTGCATTAAAAAAAGCATTTATGTTTATGCTATGTTACCGAACTCAAAGCCTTTTTGGCATTATTTTGCTCACAATCTGAAAAATAAGCACAGAAAATAAGTGGGTCCAATCATCTTAGTCACCTCCATAAACATGGTATTGTGCATATTTTTTTTTTAAAGGAAAAAAAGAACACCTTAGACCGCAAGATTACCAAATAATTTGCAATTTTTGGGGGACACTTTTTTGGATTTTTTTAAAACGTTTTCCAACTTGAAAAACCTAAACTAACCTAACTTAACCAAACCTAACCCATTTGCTTGCTATATGGAGGCAAATATGTGTACAAACTTGTCTTGTTACCACCTTAAAGCACAATAATACCGATTTGGCTAGGTTAGGCTAGTTTAGTTGTTTACCTTGGAAAAATTGTTCAATCATTTTCAAAAATAAAATAAAATCGGAAATTTTCCTGCAAAAGCAGCTGACATTAGGTTCGGGTAAGTTGGGTTCGGTTGTTCAATTTAGAAAATTTTCAGAATATATATTGCTTAATTTTCGTTTCTATTTTTTTCTCCAAAGCAGGGGTGTCGATTTGTATCGATAGACACTAGCGCGTATTAAATGTCACAAATCGTGATGGGCGTTCCTCAGAACAGCCAAAATCGTAACATCCAAAGAAAAAATTACAGTTACAGAAATTCCAGCGCCTACAGTCTAAATTTGAGGTTACAGTGACAAATGTGACGGAGGTAAGACATTTGTGGTGCAATTGCGCGCAGTGTTTAATCCGGAGGCCAATCTCATGTGACGTCGTACTGATTCGTTTTTGTACTTCGCACCTTCTGATGTATCTGCGGATTGGTGTGATTTTAAATAGTGAATAAATAGCTTGCTGATATTTAATTCCCAAAGGAACAGCAGTTGAAGAAGTTGGCAGGTAAGCTTGGAAAAGTTCAGTCCGTGCTTTTTTCTGATTTGTGCTCAGGGTTTCCGTGTTAATATCACATAACTACCACGTTTGTCTTCAAGAAGAGCTGTTTTTAGTTTACTTTTATTAATATTTTCATTCCACTGCCCTTAGTGCCCTTTCTGCCCAGGATTGGGGCACCTAGTGTTGCATTTCCGTCCAGGGGTTGGCACACCTTTTGGTAAATTTACAGCTTAAAGTAATTTCTGATTCATTTTTTTCCATGCAATGTTTAGGAATGTCATGAACATGATGTTACTGCTCATTTTGGTAAATTTGTGTTTTAAGGTGTTTTATGAATTCGTGGAATGTATCATTTCAATGCAATGTTTATGAATGTGACTCAGATGATGGGACCACTCATTTTCTATACAAATGCCTACATTTCAGGCTGTGAGCAAAATAACACCAACAAAAAGCTTAGAATTGGGTGACATAGGGTAAAGTATTTTGTTGTTAAATAAAAAAATGCAACATAACCTAACCTAACCTAGCTTAACCTCCCCTTGGAGAAAAACAAAACCAAAACATCAAGTTGTAAAAATTTCAAGCAATGTATTTTTTTACAATACAAAAATGTAACCCAACTTAACTTAATCTAACATAAGCTGCTTTTAAAGAAATAAAAAAATATTTGTTTCAAATTTTGGAACAATTTTTGCAAAAAATGTCAACTTGAACACTTAAACTAATCTAACATCACCAAACATAGCCCATTTGTTTGCTTTATGGAGGCAAATGTGTAATAACTTGCCTAGTTACCACCTTAAAGCACAATAATTCTGGTTAGATTAGATGGGTTAGGTTTTTTCATTTGCAAAATTTCAAGAAAATAAATTGCTATATATTTTTGCAATCTTGTTTTTGTAGTTGTTTTCTCCAAGGTCAAGTTAGGCTAGGTTACGTTAGGTTATGTTGAATTTGTAATGTATTTCTTTTAATTGCTATGTTACTAACTCCAAGCCCATTTTAAATGTTATTTTGCTCACAACCTGCTCACAACCACAAGCATTTGCACAGAAACTGAGTAGTGCCATCAGCTTAGTGACATTCATAAACATTGCATTGGAAATTTAAATAAAAAAAATATTAATAAAACACATAAAAGCACAAATTTAATGTCCTTTCTTCTGCAAATGCATGCCTTTCAATTGGGAGTAAAAAATAAGACAACAAAAAATGGTGTGGAGTAAGGAAATATAGCATGCAAATAATGTTCAAGATGTATGATAACCTTACCTAACATAGTTCAACTTCCCATACAAGAAATTAATTGTTTTTAATTTAAATTTTCGAGGCATTTTCTCAAATATTTTCAACTTAAAAAACCTAACCTAAGCTAGCCTGAACCGTTTATTATTTTTTTTGTAGAAAAATAATTAACCAAAAATATTTACCAACAAATGATTCTTTTTATAACTTACAACAAAAGCCTAACCTAACCTGACAAACCTAACCCCTTTGTATGCTTCATGGAGGTAAAATGTGTGTAAAACTTGTCTTGTGGTTACCTTAAACTGTGATAATACCTGGCTTTTTGGGTAATTTTTCAGCTCATGGTACTCTCGAACTTCTTTGAATTTCATTTTTTAATGCAGTGTTTGTTAATGTGCCGAACATGATGTAACCGCTCATTTCCTCTACAGATGCACACTTTTCAAGTGTGAGGAAAAATAACATGGAAAAGGGGCTTGGATTTGAGTAATATAGGATGAAAAATAATGTTCCGATAAAAAAACATGTAACATAACCTAACCTAACCTAGCCTAGACTTCCATGCAAGAAATGATTATTTTATGCCCAATTCCCCCCCCCAAAAAAAAAAAATTTGTTCTCAAACATTTTGAACTTAAAAAGTCTAACATAACCTAATCTAGCTTGAACCGTTTTCGAAGACTTTTTTTATTTACTAACTTACAACAAAAGCCTAGCCTAACGCAACTAGGCAAAACCTGGCTCCTTTGAATGATTCGTGGAGGTAAAATGGGTGTAAAACCTGTCTTGTGGTTACCTTAGACTGCAATAATATCTCTTTTTGTGCTACCTGGTACACGTGATGAATCTCCATCTGCATGCTGCACGAGAGCATTGCACTTATTGCTTCACAAAGAACAATAACATGTTGAAAGTACTATATTTTCAGGAATGGAATCCTGTGCTGATAACATTTTCTGAGTTATAAATTTGCAGATCAGATCTACATCATTTGTGTTAATAAATATGAGAAATTCATAGAAATGCATACACCGGTTTGTGGACAAGAAGTTATTCTGATGATTTCTGATGTATTGGAAAATGACAAATTTTCATGATGGAAGCAGGCAAAGTTAAAGTACTTATATCTCAATAAGTGGTCAGTTCACTAACAAGACAGCAAATTCACTCAAATAGCACTCAAGATGCCAGGCGGCCCACTCTTTTTGCAAGTTTAAAATCGATGACAGTGCTTTCTTGAATCATGTTTAAAGCACATGAAGGAAATGTATTGCTGACACTTGTTAGGAACTGATGTGTGTAACGTTAATTAACATTTCTAACGTCCTGATGTTTGTACACAAAATATAGCTCACCATTCTAAATAGCATGGGAAGTATCATGCCATATATCATGGCTAATTTATGGTCAAACTCTTATGCAGCAGATTCCCTGCATTGTTACTTAGTTATTTGGGCTTTAGGGCACAGACCATGTTGATCACATAGCTTCCTGCATTGTTGTTAACTGATATATCAGTATGTTTGCAAATTCACTTGAGTGAATCCATACCATTTTCACTGGGGTATAAAAGCTACATTATAACATGGCTTCTACAATGCATATAACAGAAACCCATCTCGATTGTCCTACTTACTCAGGACACCATAGAAGTCAATGAAGCCAATGAAAACCATAGAAGTCAATGCAAATGTTACTTCATCCCCTGTATTGTTCATGGAAACAAGTCTCTTGAACCATATGTTATGTCCTTCAGTGTTGCTCCATCCACCTCCAACTCCAACCCTGACCAAACTTCAGGAACTCATCCATCTCCAAAGCAGTCTGTTGAAGAAGGTATGTATTGCAGCATAACTACTGTGACCGGAATTCCATGGTATCCATGTTGCCTTACAATCCATCCTTGCTGATCCATGTAGCAGATGTTTGACTTTCCTCAAACTGTCTGGATAACTGGGGAGTTGAAATCACATGTGAGTGATGAAACAGATGAACTATTCCTAGATTCTTATGTTGCATCATTGCATGGCACAGTAACATACCGAATGGGGAGGGGGAATTGTGGGCAATTGCCTCAACCCCCCCCCCCCTCCTGATAGGTTGTGGGGCCCCCAAGAATCCGCCGAGCTTAGGAAAAAAATGCGCTATGCTCCATACAAATTTCACTCGGTCCACCAAAAATCGCACCGGGGCTCAGAAAAATCACTTTGGGGGCCCCCAAACATAGCGCAGGGGCCCCGATAATGACGCTGGGGCCTGAAAAGTTTGCACCTGGGCCCCTGAAAATCACGTTGGGGCCGCAAACAAGTCGTGCCGGGATTCAAGAAAATCACAACGGGGGCCACAAACGGTCGGGCCGGGGCCTCCTGAAAATCACGCCGAGACTGGGGTACTAGGAATTATCACCCGGGCCCCTGAAAATCACGCCAGAGGCCTGACAGGTCCCACCGGGGCTCTAAAAGTCTCGTTGAGATCACCCAACAAATGAAGCCGGGTAAATGAAAAACAGTCCGGACACGGAAAATCAATCTGGGATCTCAACAATAGCTCCAAAAGCCCACAAAACGTGTTGGGCCCCCACAAACGTGTCGTAGCCACCGCAAGGGATCCCAGCAAGTGACGACGGGGCCCCAAAAAATCGCACTTAGACAAAAAAAAATTCACGCCGCTTCTCTTGAAAATCTCACTGGGGCCAACACATCGTGCCGGAGCCCCACAAGTTGCAGCCAGCTTCCCAAGTACCAATATATACCCGGAATGTCACCTTGCGGACGGAAAAATTGCGTCAAAGATCCACAAAATAAGAAGTCGTCGGACGCCGGAAAAGAAACCTGTTTGGGCTCCGGAAAAAACGCACCGAGAGCCAGAAGAATCGTACCGGGTTCGAAAAATAGCCTGCAGGGGGCTTATAAAAATAGACTTCACCACAAAAACCACAAGGAGACTCCATCGAATCGACCAGAGCACCGGAAAATTAAGAATGGGTCCCGAAAGAATAGTATCCGAAGGGCCTTTCTACTCTCGATCGTGCAATCTGCGGAAAAGAACACGCTGAGCAGCCGCAGTGGCGTACTAAAGGAAAATTTCCCCTCCCTAACGTTAGGCACCAAGGAAATACTTTCACCCATCGTCATCACCGTTCAGGTCTGCTGTGCTCTGATGCTTCATCAATGCCGGTGTGTTTTGCCTGAATCTGATCGCTGAAGTATTTTTATTTAAGCCGGTGTGTGTTTGTTGGTGTGTGGAGTGAGGAGGAGGGTAACAGTGACGGTGGCGGTGACGGTGACGATAGATCCGAGCCCACTATATGGCACTGCAGTCGCATGCTATTACTCAGAGTTGTTATGTTGGTGAGTTCGAGTCTCACCTGTCGCTACTCTTCGCCCGCGACCAGTCGGCTTGAGAGATTGGCGACGCTATATGACACAACGGTCGACGTGTCGTAGAACCAATAACCAACCAAGAGTTGTTATGTTGACATGTACTGAACACTGCTCTTTTGATTATGTGACTTCACCAGTTATTGGACAATTTTCCCCGTTGGTGAGGATGCGTAATAAACATAAACACACACATCGTCGAATAAAAAATCAGAATTTCTGAGATCTGAAAATATAGTGGGCTAAATCCGATGAGTTTTTTTTTGGGGGGGGGGGGGGGGGGGTGGTCTAGTGCGTTGACACTTCGGCCCCCAATGTTTTTCAAAAATCGACACCCCTGCACAGAACGACACCCAAAAAAACGCTGGTTATTTCACTTACGGTCACCACTCAAACTAATCACTTTTGTAGCAGTCAGCAGCCGGACCATATCTTCACACACTCAATCAATCTCAACCACCGGAATTGCCGACAACGTGCCAACAGCAACTTGCAGGATGATGCGCATGCGCACTTAGAACACTGTTCTCCGGCTCTGGAGCCGCGTCTCGGAATACTTGCGTTCCTCCCACCCTATAGTGGGAAACTTTGACAGTTTTAAGAGACGTTCTCGGGAGTCCCGGAGGCCACCGATCAGAATTGGCTGCGTTAGCGTTTTCTGTTCTGAAATCTGTCTGTGAACCAATCAATGCAAGGTATTTTGTATATGACGTCATAACCATTAGCAACTTTGAACACATGGTTAACAGTGTCCACACAAGTTAACAGTAAACACAAGACCTTGACTGATCCTTTGCTTTGATCACATCCAACTGTGGCGTGTGCGGTAGCGGAGTTGCGGGTATTCTTCAAGTATTACCCCTCAGACTTACTTTAACTTTAACTCAACAATGTATCCAAGCCATCGTCAGCTGACTGTCAGTCAGCTGTTGGTGACGTTACTCAAACGTATCGAGACACCCCCAGTTGGGTGCACTGAATGAACCAAGGGCGTCACCAGGAACATGTATAAGGGTTACGCTAGGTTACGTTTGGTTATTGTTAGGTTTGGTTACTGTTAGGTTAGGTTTGGTTATTGTTAGGTTAGGTTAGGTTTGGTTTGACCCCTTATAAATATTCCTGGTGACGCTCTGGGGTCATTCAGTGCAGTCGTATGTAAGTGTTGTTTCTGTACGTTTGAGTGACGTCACCAACAGCTGACTGGCAGTCAGCTGACGGTGACTCGGATGCATTGTTGATATGAAGAAAGCGTGAGGTGTAATACTTGAAGTTTACCGAGTGCCTGCACCGTAACCTTGCCCGGTTCTTTCCCAATCGTACCACAAGAGATAATGTGTCCTGCATCTAGTACGGCTTCCCCCTCAATGGCACAACGCTTTTTATCGCCGATATACTCTGATATTTGCACAATTGATACTTTTGGTACATTAGGATCCATATGTGTTCCTCTAAAGCAAGCTCAGACAGTAGTCGGTTTTACAGCGGCAATTTGCTCTCCCGTCTAGTCGCTTTACATCCTTCCAAGTCATTCCTTGCTTCAACTAAACATTCCAGACATGAACTAAAAAAGCACATCGAAGAACATTTATTATTAACAAGAATTGATTTCACTCAATTTTCTGAACTTTTTCATTGACAAAACTTGTTTCTTGGTGGTGAGAATAAAACGATTTTAGACTGATTGTTTTATTATAATGTTCCTTAACCCATTTTATATTCCGAAACCTATATCCCAGTACGCGGCAGGCAACAAATCAGTCGGTGCACGAGCGTCCTACTCGTGGAATGTGTTGTGATTATTTATTAGTTGTGCGGCGTGAGCATGTCGGCAGTATCAGGTATGGATTTATAAACTTGGTTGACATCGATTAAGTGTAATTTTGTTATCATTTTCTCTACCGTTGCTCAGGAAGTTGGCTTATAACCGCATCCTTCGCTAATTTAACCACAGCGCCAATTTGTCATCTGGCAGTCCTCCGTCCGCTGCCAGATGCCGTAGAGCTGAGTGCAGTCTCGACGTAAATTAGAAAGCGTATTGCAGTTTGCTGATATTCGTAAGTTTAATTCTACTTATTTCAGCAGCATCAATAGTAAAACCTATTTCGTTATCAAAACTGATGTGATAATTATATTTTCTGGTCGCTTTTAATTTATGCAGATTACTATGCCGGGTCTTCTCCCTCTATCTCGTTCATGAGACCACGTGACCTGGGAGCAAACTTTCGCTGTAAAACCGACTAGTATCACGCAATACGGTACGCGTTTGTTTATCTCGAATGTAGCCGCCATCTTTAAATTTTTGTCCTGCTATCTGGTGGCAGGTTGAACCAAGGATACCTTTACTAGAAGGTAGATCGAAGTTTTCCTTCAAGTCGCATGATGTCATCCGAAGGTTTTTAATATGGTATCAATATGGTTGCAGACAACTTTTCTGAAATCATACGCAATGGTTACTTTTATTTTTCCTCCTCTACAAGCAAATATATTTATCTTCCGCTGACTGAGTTATTAATCGTGTCCTGTTCTTTCCAGTGAACATTTGTTCCGACACATATTTTTCTCATGCATAGGCAAGGCTGGATTTGTGCATTGTAATCTTGCATGTTGAGAGGAATATTTTGTAGTCATCCAGTATGGAGAATATTTTTGTTCCAACCTTATACATCGTAACTCAATCTGCACCCTCTTTCGTTGAATTTTGACCACTTTTACTTGATCACAGCAGCCCATTGTCAAACATAGGAGGTAACTTAGGAGATTCAACCTCCAGATGAGAAGACAAGAAACAATTTTCTGGAGAGGATAGTGTTCTGGATTCCAAAAATCCAGGAGCAGCCTATTTTTTCAAAAAATGTACCTACCTATCTACATTGACATACAACAGTCATTGAAAACATAGCTTTTTCTAGGCCAGCTAGATCCAGGGCATGGTGCGTTATTCCTTGATTAATCTTGCATGGATTATTGACTATGCATGCATAATTGAACATTTATGTACAATACAATCGTCATGCTATGAATGCCTTCCTGAAACTTTCCATGAGTTGCAGTCTGATTTCATGTGGTATGAATTCAGCATCTAGATAGAATGTTTGAATGTAACACATCTCTGTTTCAGGTGTCATGCCTTACTGTGCAGTACCAGAGCATAGAGGTGGCACTGGGCAGGCAACTTGTATAAAGAATAAATCTGGTTACACCATTTTTGTCAGGATTCTGCCTTAGCAAAATCTCTTAGCATACCATAAAACATGTCTAAGTTCTCAAATATTGAGGAACCAAGAGTATGCTCCAAGCATTTCAAAGAAATTGATAAGAGAAGAAATCTAAAGAAAGAACTGCTCAACCCTGCCTCTTTGCAGAGAAGCAAATGTCTCCTACTATCAGCTATGCCCACCATAATGTTCCCACCAGCCAAAACCCTGGGTAATCCTGAAACTTTTTGTGTTATTGATGTTTACATCATTTGCAAGATTACTTTGTTGTTTTTCCTGCTTCGTTTGCATGTTGACAATGTTTTTACTCTGCCAAAGAAAAAGATGGATAGGCCTGGTTAGGTTATGTCCCCCCCACACTTTGAAAAGTGGCTGGGTCTTGGCCCCCCCCCCCCGCCCCCCGTTCCTACGCCTATGCATTCAGGGATATATCTATTTCCACATCCACGAGCGGAACCCGTGCTTTTGATGTAATTGAACCTTTACTGGGGCTTCGTTTATGATAAATTGTCTAAATTGGCGTTATAATGCAATACATACATCATTTATGGTTCATCCAAGCTGTTCTAGACATGTCAAATATCGCTGACCTTACAGAATCACAGGTCGCTCACGCTGATGACATGTTTTTAGCATAGAACTGTCAGATGCTATTCGAGCCTCATAGTTTGTACATCTCTGGGCGAATGGCATGCATTTTGGTGGTATAAAAAGGTTGGTATTGTATCGAACGTTAAGTCCGGTATTGGAGAAGCATGACCGGCGTTATCAGATTTCAAACTTTTCAGAAAAAGACAGTGACGCCAACCGGGAGGCAGTATGATATTCATTAGATATATATGAAAGAAAAACCTTTATCCTATCGTGATCGTCATAGCATTTCCTTGTTGATTTTGGTCCATCAGGACGCAAGCCATAGGTGCTTAGAGCTAGGTGTCCGGTACCACCCGAATCTCTTTTATTATAATATATTTTATTATTTTATTATAAGAAACAATAGGGAAACATTAACATAGGTAGGTATGAATATTTTGCACATAGAGCACAATTTTTTTTGCAGAAGCGCGAAATGATGCAGAACGAGCACCGAAGCGAACGCGGGAAACAGGGATGATCTGTAGTTTTTGTTGGAAAAAAATTCAGAGCACGCCGTCACCACATTCCCACCATCGCCCCACAATCTCCCCTCGACACGTTAAACAAACTTGGCCACCAACCTTTCTAAATGTCCCTACTCTGTACCATCCGGCCGCGTCTCCTTTCCAAATCAGGAAACGTATTTTAGCTTGACGTCCTTGAGTAAATCCTAGGCACAACCATGCACAGGGAACACCCACTTTAATCCCATTCTTGTCGAAGAGCATGAGCACTTCTCGCATCTCCTTGTTGGTGCCAACAAGACGCTGTGTCCACCTGGTGACAAGGAGCCGGAATATTGTGTCCGCTGCTGCCGGTCATCTGTGAAAAGGGGGCGCTGCTGTCGACGCGTTCAGTCCTCGCGCTGCCTGCTAAAGAAATCTGACGGACCAATGAGACAAGCGATGGCGACAAGGGGCGCTTGCGAGTACGGGCGTCACAAGGGTTAAATGTGGCACGGCAGTGTATAATGACTTTGACTCGAGGGGTAGGGTTTGGGGTCTCTCAGAACTGCATGCTAAAGCTACGAGGATGCATGAACTGTTGCAGGGAGGCTCATTGGAAACAACGGAACAGGCCCGTGGCAGGTGACAGCTGCAGAGGCAGGCCTTGGAACAGCACAATGGTGCCCTGGAAGGCTCCGCACAGAAACCAACATGCTACCGAGACTCACCTTAGGAACAGTTTATCAGCGCCCTGATAAAGACACCATGGATACATCTAAGGACGCCCTGGAGTCCCCGCAGCGCTCTCCAGCACTCGACTCAGAAGTTCCGTTGAAGTGCAGGTTCGCAGCCCTTCACCACCAAAGGCTGGCCTGGCGGCCGCGTATGTATGTAGGCCGGGCAACGCATTGGGACACCTCAGAAACGGCCTCAAGGGTTATCTGATGCACTGTTGAATTGCCATGTAAACACTGCAGGGAGTAATTAGAAATGATTGCAGTGACCATAACATGTTCACTTAACATAACATAATACCATAACACCATAACATGGTAGGGTTAGGGGCGCTCGTTTACCTTTTTGTATGATTTACATTCGACTGGTGTTGTATCTGATAGGCGAGTGTTTGCGGTAATTATGAAGTGGTTGCAATGTTGTGGATCCACGAATGATTGCGATGGTTGTGGAATGGTTGTAATGTGGAACCACGGATGGTTGCGACGGTTGTGGAATGGCTGTAATGTTGTGGAAGCACGGACGGTCGCGAACCATGTCCAAGCCATTTGCCGTGTATTCGATGATGTGCATCTTGCACATCCGCCGCGCATCCACTCGACACCCGATGAACGTCTTCTGCAAATCTGCTGCACGCCGTTGACATCTGCTGCACGCCGCTGACATCCGCTGACATCCCCTGGAAGGCACCCACGTAACAGCAGTGATAAATTATTTGTGAAATAGGGTGGAATATACCACTTTCCAAACACTCAGTTGACATCCTTCCCCAAGAAGTATTGACATCATGCTCCTTGGGGACGAATGGTCTAGGGGTAAGATTATCGTCTCACAATCGAAAGGTTGTGGGTTCGAGTCTCACCTGTCGCTACTCTTCGCCCGCGACCAATCGGCGTGAGAGATTGGCGACGCTACATGACTCAACGGTCGACGTGTCGTAAAACCAATAACCAACCAACCGACATCATGCTCCTTGATGCACGCTTATGAGGTATTTGTATCTCCTTTCTAACAGCACCTCGTTTATAAGTAGCATGTGCAAGCTCTTGACAAGGAATGGTGATACGCAAATATTTCGCAATGCAATTTCAGGTAAAGGGATTACCTATAATGTGATATGGCATACAATAGCAGTTTATAGCACAGTTATTATTCTCCCTATCCCGAATATAACTCTTCTAAAGTTATGAATCTCAATACAAATGATAAACGTGCAGTTATAAGTACCTACACCATTGACTCAAATTTGAGTCTGAAAGACATCAAAAGCATTTTAAATGACACTAATTCCATGGGAAATTTCGACATCCTACTGTGCACGTTTCGACATCTCACACCTAACGAAAACACATTATTTTAACCCTGCGTCACAGTCACCAGCCAGCCGCTGCACGAAGTTTCTGTACTGACCGGAGAGAGAGAGTCGGCTTTTTTTTGGTGCCGGCGTGTACCTCGCAGACATGCCGATACACGGCCACTGCGGTCGGCGGTGTCCGAGACGTGACGTGGGAGCAGCTCAACACCGCACCGTCACCGCTCACACTCACACCACAGCCGAGTGTGCGGACGTCTACCGCTCACACTCGCGTCACAGCCGAGTGTGAGGACGTCTAACGCTCACGCCACAGCCGAGTGTGAGGACGTCTACCGCTCACACTCGCGTCACAGCCGAGTGTGCGGACGTCCACCGCTCACACTCACGCCACAGCCGAGTGTGCGGACGTCTACCGCTCACACTCACACCACAGCCGAGTGTGCGGACGTCTACCGCTCACACTCGCGCCACAGCCGAGTGTGCGGACGTCCACCGCTCACACTCACGCCACAGCCGAGTGTGAGGACGTCCACCGCTCACACTCACGCCACAGCCGAGTGTGAGGTCGTCCGCCGCTCACACTCGCGCCACAGCCGAGTCACAGCGCTGTCGACTGCAATCTGCACTCGGGCCGTGTTTGAAACATGACACCGAGACGCATCGGAAGGCTGTGACCCGCTTTGCACGAGGCCGGGCTCGTGACTGCGCTCGTCAGCGATCTCGCTACCTTCACCGCCGTGGTTCTACACGCAGCGATCGGAGACCGGATACGGCGACAACTCCAGCGGTGAGAAAAGTTTGCTCAGCGGTTACTCCAGCAGTCCCAAACGTCGTCTTCGTTTCTCGTGCTGCTTCAGTGAGCAATTGTCCGCATGCAGTGGCGTAGCCAGCTTGCGGTAGCAGGGCTGAATTGATCCTCTTAACAGTGGAGCATAGGGCCTTTTTCATGTCAGTTGCCCGTCTGTCGACTGGAGCATGGTGAAGACTGGGTAAAATGCGCACACTTTATCCACCATTAACACACTTGCTGAGCTACTGCCCTAGCGTAATCAGAAATACGAAGTAATGTCGCACGTATGTATATAGAAAGCTTCAAGCATGCATGTATGCATTTGTCGAAAACAATGCACGTGCTTTGAATACTAGCGTAGTTTTTCGTGCGTACTTTGAAATCTTCCACATAATATAATATTACTGTTGCAGACGAACGTCATGTTTTCATAGTCCATCTATAAATATTCCGCAGTATGCAGCATTTCTTTCTTGGAGTGCAGCACCACACTAATTTATTAGTGGAATGTGGAATCACAAGGGCAAATAATTAACAATGTAAAGCTTTTTTTTAGGGCAAGTCTCATCTATTTCTGCAATAGCTGCATATCCGAACATATCAACCGGCTAAGCATGTATGTGCACTCAGACTCCCACATCTTCAAAGTATGCACATGACAACGTCGGTCTAGGAAGACAGGAATGTCTACAGGACATGGACTGCATGTTCATGCATAATATTCATGTTTTCCTCATTGCCGAAATGGCAATCGTGTATCGCTGCATGTTTCAACTGCCTTCTTTGCGTTTGGTATGAACGGAAACCTATCCAACAACTTGAGTGTCTAAAATGCATTGTGAGTCCAGAATATCTAATATATCTAGCATATGTGGAACGCTAACTTTGCTGAGAGCAGGGGGAGAGTTCAAAAGCCTCAACTGCTCCCCTCCACGAAGTCGCCACGTATGGCTCCTGTGACAACAACATGACAGTGCCGAATCTCGTGTTCGTTCCAAGCATTTCTTAAGTATTTATCAGCACAAAGCATCACCATGATGAAACCTGAATGTACCTTTATATAGGGGTAATATACCAGATAAACAATCCTTTTTCGTTTTGGCTAGGTGATGGTTTTATAGTTCGCAGCTCTAAACTGGAGCCATGTCGTCTAGTTATACACGTGTGCTATTAAACACTCCTGATTCATTGCACGTGGATAAGAGACACTCAATTTATTTTTCTGCATGTGAGCAGTGCCGTTGGCAACATGATGCTCCTCAGGCCTTATGGATTTGTCACTGCGCTGAAGGAACGAACCTAAGCGTCTGGGTCCACCATGCATTTGAGGCCACTTCGCGCTGAAATGACGAAGCTTCCCTGACGTCTGAGTGTGCATGTCACCTAAGGTCAGAGGTCATCTGAGGGAGCTGCTTGAGTGACGAATGAATGGACTGTCTCTGGGATCAGTTAATCATTAGGGAAGGAGAATGATGCAGTCTTCAGAGCCAGGCCGCAGGGCTGTTCCCAGAGCCAGGCTGCAGGGCTGTTGCTCAGAGCCAGGCTGTAGTGATGTTGTTCACAGAGCCAGGCTGTAGTGCTGTTGTTAACAGAGCCAGGCTGCAGTTTTGTTCTCAGAGCCAGGCTGCAGTGCTGTTCCCAGAGCCAGGCTGCAGGGCTGTTCCCAGAGCCAGGCTGCAGGGCTGTCCCCAGAGTCAGGCTGCAGTGCTGTTCCCAGAGCCAGGCTGCAGGGCTGTCCCCAGAGTCAGGCTGCAGGGCTGTCCCCAGAGTCAGGCTGCAGGGCTGTTCCCAGGGTCGATATGTGGGCTGTGTTTCGGGGCCAGGTACAGGGTACGCGGGCTCGGGGTAGATGCGGTTGTAGCTGGCGTGCTATCGTCGCCGTCGGGATCTGGCGTTGGCTGGTGTGTATGGTAGTCTCCTGGTTGGGTTCACAATCCTGTCCGCTGGGTGAGAACGCGGACGTGTCTTCATGGTCGGATGTCCGGGGTCGGGACGCGGACTTGTATTCATGGTCGGATGTTCTGGATCAGGAAGCGGACGTGTCTCCATGGTCGGATGTCCGGGGTCGGGACGCGGACGTGTCTCCGTGGTCGGATGTCCAGGATCGGGACGCGGACGTGTCTCCGTGGTCGGACTTCCGGGGCGGGACGCGGACGTGTCTCCGTGGTCGGACTTCCGGGGCGGGACGCGGACGTGTCTCCATGGTCGCATGTCCGGGGTCGGGACGATGACGTGTCTCCACGGTCGGACGCACAGGCGATCTCTGGTATCGGAGTTCGGGCTCTCGACGTAGTCGGAGCGCCGGTTTGTCTCGGAGTCAGCAGCGCGGTGATCTCGGCGGATCGGAATGACGAGGCAGTGTCGGGGTCGACCCGATGCCATCTGGCCGTTGCGGTCGCCCACACGAGCTGCCGATGCATCAGCGGGCCGGCGATAAGCGCGGCAAGAAGTGGCGCAGTGGGCGCTTTCGTCATCCATCACGGCGCCGTCAGATGGCCGTCGATGCATTAGTGCGTGTGTAATCCAACTGCGGTAGGACGCTCCTGCACGGGCCGAACATGCCGGCTGGCAAGCCACCGCCGCCGCCGCCCGGCGCCGCCGCCGCCGCCGCCCGCACACTAAACGCCAGCCGTAAAGCGTCATCGCGACCACGACCGACGCTTCGTTCACGCCAATCGGGCAGAATCGGCCGGCGGTGTGATGTGTGGCGCAATGCCGGCCGGCGGTGTGTGATGTGTGGCACACGGACAAGCCGGCCGGCGGTGTGATGTGTGGCGCACGGACATGCTGGCTGGCGGTGTGATGTGTGGCGCACGGACATGCCGGCCAGCGGTGTGTGATGTGTGGCGCGCGGACATATCGGCCGGCGGTGTGTGATGTGTGGCGCACGGACATATCGGCCGGCGGTGTGTGGTGTGTGGCGCACGGACATGCCGGCCAGCGGTGTGTGATGTGTGGCGCACGGACATATCGGCCGGCGGTGTGTGATGTGTGGCGCACGAACATGCCGGCCGGCGGTGTGTGATGTGTGGCGCACGGACATATCGGCCGGCGGTGTGTGATGTGTGGCGCACGGACATGCCGGCCGGCGGTGTGTGATGTGTGGCGCACGGACATATCGGCCGGCGGTGTGTGGTGTGTGGCGCACGGACATATCGGCCGGCGGTGTGTGATGTGTGACGCACGAACATTCCGGCCGGCGGTGTGTGATGTGTGGCGCACGGACATATCGGCCGGCGGTGTGTGGTGTGTGGCGCACGGACATGCCGGCCGGCGGTGTGTGGTGTGTGGCGCACGGGCATATCGGCCGGCGGTGTGTGGTGTGTGGCGCACGGACATGCCGGCCGGCGGGGTGTGATGTGTGGCGCACGGACATATCGGCCGGCGGTGTGTGATGTGTGGCGCACGGACATGCCGGCCGGCGGTGTGTGGTGTGTGGCGCACGGACATATCGGCCGGCGGTGTGTGGTGTGTGGCGCACGGACATATCGGCCGGCGGTGTGTGATGTGTGGCGCACAGACATGCCGGTCGGCAGTGTGATGTGTGACGCACGGACATGCCGGCCGGCGGTGTGATGTGTGGCGCACGGACATGCCAGCCGGCAGTGTGATGTGTGACGCACGGACATACCGGCCGGCGTTCCTCGGCCGGCGAAGCGGTGCTTCCATCACGGCGAGGGTCGGTCGACAGCAGCCGGGGCCGCCCTTTTCATGTCGCTCCGCCGGAGTACCGGTGACGATTACTGGACTGGCCCGGTCACAAAGGCCCGCTCCCAGCGTCAGTGGCCGGGGGCGGACCGCGGCATCACACTCCACCCCGGCCGCCACCGACACCGGCGCAAACCCCCGTATTTAGCCACATCACACGAACGAATTTGCAGTACAAACGATCCCGATTGATTCCGATCCTGTGGCTGGGTGAAGCACTGAAGTGATCCCGTTTTGTGCCGTTCTTGCAGAGCCTGGGTGCGCCTATGACGTGGGCGCGCTTCACACCGATCGGATGGCCTTATCTGTCTGTTGCCATTGCACAGGCTCAGCAGATGATGTGTACAGGGCAAACGTACCGCAGCCGGCGCCGCAATTTGTAGTGTTTCGTAGCAATAAAGTTGTACAGTCAGTTCGTCTGCAGCTACATGGACTTACACGAGGAAATGTTCCCTAGTTCCCATTAACCACCACAATAAACCTGTCTCGAGACCTGCAAGGTGTATTTGCTTTCTTCTGGTTTAATTTATTAATAGTGTTATACTTTTTGCATCCAGGCCGTTGCTCGGCCGTTGGCTGGTCGAGAAGCAGTGCGTTGTCGAATGTACAGGGAGCACGGAGAAGAACAGTTGGCAATTATTATTGTCATGGCGTGTCCATATCTAACTCACTACTGCTTTCAGTATGGCGGGAACTCATGGTGGCCGACTGAGATGTCGAAGGGAGGCAAGTGTCTCGCTGACCTGGATGGCTTTCAGTATGGCGGGAACTCATGGTGGCCGACTGAGATGTCGAAGGGAGGCAACGTGTGTCTCGCTGATCTGGATGCATGCATGCAGGAAGAGGCTTGTATGTACCCCGTGGTGTACATCTTTCATTCCATCAAGAAGCCGCTCACTGCCTGAACCAATTGAAGTATGGTGGGCACTGACACTGGTGGACACTGGTGATTGCATGGTAACATAACTTCGTATCTAGTTGGGAGTTCTCGATCACCCCTAGCTTTCTTTTAAGCACTGCCAGCATTCTTGAGATAACTACCATAACTTATTCGTTGGACGCCTCAAGTGAGAGAAATACCACAACTCCATCGCGAGACACGTCAAGTGTTTTCTTAATCGTGGCTGGGTGAGCTTAGAACGGCATAGATGCAGATGCGGAGGAACGTTGACACGCAAGAGTGGCGAGGCCGGGCAGGGTCCTGGCCTCACCACTCTTCCTGGGGGCCTCCCGAGAGCCCTCCTTCCTGGGGAGCTCCCGAGGGCCCTCCTACCAGAGGGAGGGGCCTCCCTGCGCATTGGCTGGACCTAAATACATGTCAAAGCCAAAGTACTGATACATAACATAATGTTGTGCTGATGGTAGCTAAGCTAGCGTAAACAGTACGATTTTACCAATCGTGCGGAAAGCGTCGGGGCGGACCTGTATGGAGTCCCATGTAGTTCCGAATGGGACGAGACCTGCAATCCCAGTGGGGCCTCCTGTAACCCCAGGGGCCGATCCTGTGGTACATACCAGTGGCGACTCCTGTAATCCTAGGGCCCCCTGTAATCGAAACGGCCTTCTGTAATCCCAGGGACATCCTATCCATCAATATCCATTGGCCTGGTGGGGCGTCCTATAGTTCCGGATGAGGGTGCTAGCGTGCTGGCTAGGCCCCAAATGTAATTCCAGGGGGAATCGTGTAGTCTCGGAGGGGCTCCTGAAATAGCAGGGGCCTCCTGTATTCCAAGGGTGGCCTCTAGTAATCCTAGGGGAAGCTGGTAATCCCAGAGAGGCCCCCCGTAATCCCAGGAGGGCCTACAGGCGGCCTGTAGGCCCCTGGGCCTCCTGCAATCCAAGAGGGTTTCCTGTAGGCCCAAGGGGCCCTCTCAATGCAGGATCCTCGGCAAGGGGTGTCAGGCACCTTGCCATTCTAACAAGAACCTCTGGCCCCTTGGCCTCCTCGTTCCGTCGCCCCTGCATTGGTGTGTTTTAAGATATCACGGTATGCGCTATCACTATTGTATCACCGTATGAGATACCACTATGGCTCAGTCAGTAACACAAGCTGACTTGTTAGGTGGGTTAGCGTACCTAGCGAGACGTGAAGGATTAGTCTCGCAAGCAATCTGATGAAACTATGGTGTTGACCGTACCGATAAGGGTGATTTAGCATGCTTAAAAAGCAGTTTGTCATCAAACCAGCAAACTCGATAGTCCATAAAATATGGAAAATGCAACTTAGGCGTTTATTTTAAACTGCAAAATGTAGTTAGGAAGTCCTCGTGACTGGCAACTCTGGGCCAACTGGAGACTAATTTGTTAGCGGAGCTAACGAATAAGACATTGGCATCCATCTTACACTGATTTGGCTAGATCATGGTATCCGCACAAGGCTGAATGCTTCTGTACACTACTGTTAGGCTCAATATAGGTAGGTAGTTTGTTTTTGGGACTTGTCAGGCAACCTGCTGTGAACACCTATTGGGACAGCAATATAAATAAATCCTTCAAAAGTTTAGTTGCACCAAAAGATACTATTGATACCACAATAAATCGCAGCGCATTACTACCTCTCACCAATACTACGAACCCCAACATATTGTTTCTTTTCTGCACATTCTAGTCAGCTTCTACTCTTCAAGCGTAAATTCCACTTGACAAGGGAAATACAGGATGGGTCGAAATAAAATATCATAGAATGATAACTGAAGAAGATAAAATTGTACAACGAAGAAGAAAAAACTCCCAAGGTAATTTATACTAGCCAAACACCGCGAGCTATGTTCGTCTAAGAATTGAGACATTTAAGCTTTTAAACCTTTTGCAAAAATTTAGAACGTATTAGCTGTGCCCAACACTACCGGTGTTGTAACTTTTTTGGGAGGGGGGGGGGGGGTGAGGCAGGTCTGCCCTTGTTGCTGACAAATGACTAATTAATTCAGTTTTGAAACATAAAACATGCCGGAGCTTAGCCATACAACTGAAGCATTCTTTCTTCCTATCTCTGTTATGTTCGTGCATGATGTTCGATGGTCGAATTGTGGTTTCCAGGCTGGTCCACAACTTCATGTCAAACGGTATTTTCGAGATTGTCTTGGGCCATTTCACTCTGCCCATGCTTTTTCGGAGAGGTCCATAATTCCTCTGACCGTTACGAACCGGATTTCGCCAGACAGCTCTAGACTGCTCTGCTTTGTCCTAGACAGCTCTAGATTGTTTCGGACTGTCCTAGACAGCCCTAGACTGTGCATGGTTGTCCCAAGCTGTGAACGTTCGTATGTACCAGTCGGTGAATGTTACAGGCTGACACATGGCCTGTCGGTCGAGTTGTGGAACCTCAGGTGTGGAACCTCAGTACCAGATCCAGCCGAACTGCAGGGCCGTCCGACAGCCGGTCCGACAGTCGTCCGACAGCCGTTTGACGGCCGTCCGACAATCGTCCGACAATCGCCCGACAACCGTCTGACAACCGCCCGATAGCCGTCCGACAGCCGTCCGACGGCCGTCCGACATCCGTCTGACAGCCGGTCCGACAGTCGTCCTGCAACCGTCCGACAGACGGTCCGACAGCCGTTTGACGGCCGCCCGACAACCGTCCGACAATCGTCTGACAGCCGCCCGATAGCCGTCCGACAGCCGCCCGACAGCCGTCCGACAGCCGCCCGACAGCCGTCCGACGGCCGTCCGACAGCCGTCCGACAGCCGTCTGACAGCCGGTCTGACAGTCGTCCTGCAACCGTCCGACAGCCGTCCGACATCCGTCCGACAACCGTCCGACAGCCGTCCGAAAGTCGTCCGACAGCCGTCCGACAGCCATCCGACAGCCGTCCGACAACCCGTCGGTCCTGAGATCGCCGCTTGTCGGCCTGTAATCCGGCCAGAAAAAAATCACCACCGACGCCTTCCGAGCAGATCGCCTGTGGATCACGATCTCACTGGATCAAGTGCCTCGCTTGATGTCGTTTCGTGCCAGTAATATCGACGGCTGAACTTATATACAGGCGCCTCTCGTGTTTCTGGTCACGGAGGAACTGCACTTTTGCCGCAGGGGTGCGCTTTTCCGGCGGGAAAACACGGCATGGCTCGTCCGTGATCTCACACCGGCAGCATGTAATGTAAAATAGTTCGTCAGTTTGGAACCTTTCTTCACGATCCTGAAACTTACATCCTTTCTTCTTGTCTGCGACCGGAACACCATTTATCCTCGAACGGTACCTGCGGATCACTGGGCTGATCGTCGCATGGTACCTGCCGAGCACGGGACTGATCCTCGCATGGCATCGAGTCGCGCGGATCGAGAAACAGCCGGCCTGATTATCATATGCTCATTGATAACCGACGTAGACAACACAATCGCCGGCGACCGCCTCTCCGGCGTGAGACACACCCAGTGTGTTTTTCTCGAGCGGTGGTCCGCCGTCGTCCCCTATGCAAATGCCGGAAACACAACGGTACCGTCCGGTAAAAGTCAGTCACATTCGAATGGTCGCCGGCTATGTAACGGTACTTCTCGGACCGACACCACAAACACGCCTTTCCTGTCGAGATGTGGAGCGGCCGAGGGCAGCCCAGCTCTCACGGTGCTGTCCCGCCGACCACATGCGGCTCCCTTCCCACCGCGCGGTCGCCGCCTCTCCACACGTCGCCGCCACCGCTGCCGCCGCCACCGCCGCCACCTCCCCTCATGTCGCCGCCGCCGCCGCCGCCGGAACGACGGCGGAAAACGCACGGTGCGCGAATCCGTCCGGCTGGAGCGAAAGGGAGGAGACTCATCTCGTATGTACCCTTCCGTCAGCCACGGCGGCAGTCGCGCCGGCGAGTCTGCAGTCTGTTTATTGGATTGTGCGTGACGGAGCGATTACGTCTCCCGGGCGTACACAACCCCTGGATTAACTGACCTTGGTGCATCGGCAGAGACAATATTATGGCGGCGACTGCGGCGGGCTGACGGGCCAAATTGGCCACGCTGCATTATCTGTCGCTACTCGCAAATTGTACAGTAAATCACGCCGGCTACGGTCGCATCGCTAGATTTGCTTGCGATTTCAGGCGATGTCATTCGCCGGGCAGGACGGTAGTTGTGCCGAACAATCGACAATGCCCCGAGGGCTCGTTGATTAGGACTATCCTATTTCGCCGCCCTCGTGTTCACTGCACGCCCGGGAGTTGTGAGTCAAACTAATCCGACCATCTCCACCGACCGATTCAACTCGAGCCATCGCCATCGCTTATCTGTGCGACGGGAAGCGGGGGCTAGCCCGCTTCGGGCCTCCCCTGCGTGCGTGCTTCATCACTGCTAGCCAATGCGGCTGTCAGGGGGCTTCACGTCGCCAATGCCACCGGTTCTATGTGACGGTGCTGGCCTTCGTGGCTGTCACTGGCGGTGGCTGAAGACAGGTGTCGAGAGCAAGCGAAAACAATGGCGTCCAGTAGCATACGGCGACAGCGCATCGTCAAACTATGACACGTTTCGTCGCAACCGCCCACTACCTGCGTGACGCCAACTGCATTGATTGAGTTTCCATCATGCATGACTTTCGCATTAAAACTTTGATGTATATTGAAATAATCAGTCGCGCACAACGGAAACCTGGCATTTTCTTCAATAAAATCAATCTAACGTCGCGGCTTAAAATAATCAATCATAAAACCCGATGTTAAGGTCTTCACGACCCTAAAATCTGAAGTTTTGGCATCATCTATGCATTAATCTAGTATGTTTGTTTAGGTACAAGACCAGTTACCAGATATAGTAGTAATGTGAATAATTGCGGAATGCTTAAATTCGTTACCGAATCAAGCAATACACGCATATATATATATATATATATATATATATATATATATATATATATATATATACTACAAGCATAATATCTATGGTGCATGTCACATACCATTCTGTACCAGTCACGCCCAACCGCGTGGCACGTGTCTGCCACATAGATGTGCTACTGAACGTAACCAACGCCGTGGCACACTTGGCAAAGCCAGCGTGTTTGTCTATCTCTATGTGTAAAACGGGACGTTGCGTAAGGCGGCTTTCTGAAGCATATAGAATGCATTGTTTACTTTGACAACAATGCTGCCAAAAGCCTCATTATCTGGCATCAGTTCGGTGACATCCATTGTGGCCGCTCATGTTATCTGCTGGTGAGTTCTTCGTGATCCTTTGTTGGCGCCATGCCATGCAAGGATCATGACTAACTCTGCATCGCACCGAAAAGGATGCCAGCAGCGCAGTATGACGCTGGCACCGCCTCTGTACAGATCACCTGTACAGGGGTGGTGGGCTACCTGGCACCGCCTCTGTACAGATCACATGTACAGGGGTGGTGGGCTACCTGGCACCGCCTCTGTACAGATCACCTGTACAGGGGTGGTGGGCTACCTGGCCTCTGTACATATCACATGTACAGGGGTGCTGGGCTACCTGGCACCGCCTCTGTACAGATCACCTGTACAGGGGTGGTGGGCTACCTGGCACCGCCTCTGTACAGATCACATGTATAGGGGTGGTGGGCTACCTGGCACCGCCTCTGTACAGATCACCTGTACAGGGGTGGTGGGCTACCTGGCACCGCCTCTGTACAGATCACATGTATAGGGGCGGTGTGTTACCTGGCACCGCCTCTGTACAGATCACCTGTACAGGGGTGGTGGGAAACCTGGCACCGCCTCTGTACAGATCACATGTATAGGGGCGGTGGGAAACCTGGCACCGCCTCTGTACAGATCACATGTATAGGGGTGGTGTGTTACCTGGCCCCGCCTCTGTACAGATCACATGTACAGGGGCGGTGGGCTACCTGGCACCGCCTCTGTACAGATCACATGTACAGGGGCGGTGGGCTACCTGGCACCGCCTCTGTACAGATCACATGTACAGGGGCGGAGGGCTACCTGGCACCGCCTCTGTACAGATCACATGTACAGAGGCGGTGTGTTACCTGGCACCGCCTCTGTACAGATCACCTGTACAGGGGCGGTGGGCTACCTGGCACCGCCTCTGTACAGATCACATGTATAGGGGCGGTGTGTTACCTGGCACCGCCTCTGTACAGAGGCGGTGGACTACCTGGCACCGCCTCTGTACAGATCACATGTACAGGGGCGGTGGGCTACCTGGCACCGCCTCTGTACAGATCACATGTACAGGGGCGGAGAGCTACCTGGCACCGCCTCTGTACAGATCACATGTACAGGGGCGGAGAGCTACCTGGCACCGCCTCTGTACAGATCACATGTACAGAGGCGGTGTGTTACCTGGCACCGCCTCTGTACAGATCACCTGTACAGAGGCGGTGTGTTACCTGGCACCGCCTCTGTACAGCTCACCAGTACAGAGGCGGTGCGTTACCCGGCACCGCCTCGTGGCCAATCCAGCCCCCTTGATTCTAGCAGCCAAGAACTGTTTCAGGTGGGAGAAAGGGACAAATGATTATTGACTACCGAAAATGGACTATTTGCGAAATCATTTGGGAAATCCAGCGACTTTAGAGTTCTGCGGATTTGAGGAGTCACACAGGAAACAAGGCGGTCTGGACAAAGATTGCTTAGATTCGAGAAGTCCCGTATTCTGCTAAAACTGGTCATATCTTGAGGGGGAGGAGGTGTAAACCATGACTGGAATGTTCCATCCTCCTCTCATAAGTCGGCTGGTAAGAACAGAGAGACACTCGTCCACACGACAATCACCGGCCGCCTCCGACGGTCTCGCTCCTCTGAGCCACTTCCGGCGCGTCCTCGTCGTCACGGCGTCACGGCGTCCTCGTCATCAGCGTCACGGCGTAACGGCATCACAGCGTCACAGCATCACGGCGTCACGGCGTCACAGGATCACGGCGTCACGGCGTCCTCGTCATCAGCGTCACAGCATCACGGCGTCACGGCGTCCTCGTCATCAGCGTCACGGCGTAACGGCATCACAGCGTCACAGCATCACGGCGTCATGGCATCACGGCGTCACGACGGCGGTAACCGCCCCAGCTGTGGTCAGTGTGATCGGCACGGACAGCAGCTGAGCTGGGACAGAGGCCGGCCCCCTCATTGGCTCCTGTTCGGGTGCGAAGTCACATTCCGAGATCGAGTACTCCGCCGAGAGACACACGCCGCTCGAGCGCGCCTATCACAAAAATAAACCGCGGACAGTGTCGAGCTCACACTACACGAACTGCATGTGATCGAGTTCCGGCCGTACGCATATCGAGTGAACTGCACCGTCCTGTGGGTGAAAACCGGCGGTAGACGCAGCTCCTGGTCACCAGTGTTGGTCACCAGTGTTGGTCGTGCACAGTCGCCGCTGCCGGAGAAAAATTGAACATCGGTGACTACACGACGACCACGACGACGCCACCACGACCATGTAGCTAGCTTGTCATGGGCGAGCTTACAATATCCTGTTTCTTAGAACCGACTAAGATGGATGGTGGGGTAAGTTGTGTCTGTTTCAATCTCCAACATAATTAGCGAAATTGGCTTTGCTTTTTTCACAGCGATAATTGACCATTAATTCCACAGCGGTAGTTCCGTCTTAGTGTAGATCGATCGCTACAATTCACGTCTAAATAGTAGGCTAAAAACTAAAATATTGTAAGCAGCCATATCATGAAAATGACACACCGCCGATAACAATAACCGAGTAGCGACCTAGCAGCTAATCGATAGTTGGAGACGGCATTGCCTGTAAGCTCGTTGAAACTAACGATAATGATTAAGCTGAGGCATCTACAATATTGTATTATGCATAGTTTTGTTTTGAAATAGAAGGAAGCATCGCTATTTTGCTAAGCTTTCATTTTCTTGGCAAAACTTCGAAAGTCACTCCTTTATCCAATCCATATCATATTCATGTCGCTAAACTCTATCCGATCCAATCCATCATCCGTGTCAAATGGATATCCGTACAGATATTTAATCCGAGTTGTGCTCCAGCTCAAGCCCCTCCAAAGAGATCGGCAGCTCCACATGCGGTGCCATACCATGGCAGTACTGTAGCACCAGATACAATCTGGAATATGTCCCTTCCAACGCCACAATCGTTTTGCATTGAAGCCGGCCAAGCTGAATGGAACGCGCGTTTTTCCAACGCCGCCGACACACATCGGTCACCATCTATCACACCTCTAACACACGCTACAGAACGGACAGACCTCGCTGGAGACAGAGCAGCCGACGCCGTCCGGCTGCAACGCGACACCGCTATTTTTACGCCGGAACCTGCAGGAAACCTCTGCAACACGAATTCAGCGCTGAACAAAGGAATAAAGCGCCTTTGGCATGGGATGAGTGGTGCATGTACGTGAGAGAGTGAGTCCAATCCTCTGGCGGCTGGTCCTGCACGATGTACCGTACATGACGTTTGAGCACAGATGTGTCGGACCAAATTACGCACCGGCTCGTTGCGGTGTGATGTCAGCTGTGAACAGCGAACGCGGCTGATGGGCCGGCACTCACGGGACACATGGAAGACGGTGATGGCACCCAAATTCGGCCTCTGCGCTGTTTACTTTATAATGCTCAACTAAAAACTAAACTTTGCCGAGTAGGCTAAGTGTTAAGATTTGGACTGACCACTGACGTCATATGTAACACTTAGGTCACCATAGTCGACTTATTTGAGCTCATCTCTTGCGCTCCGTCGCTTGCCACGAAAGTCGGTCCGTAACTTTTCAAGTTAAGCCGGTGGGATCTGCCCCCCCCCCCCCGGTGAGGCGTATTCCTGTGCCGACCCCAGTGGTGCGTGGGTGCGTGGACCGCCTATCTGTTTGGAGGGACTTGAGCACAACTCGGATCGAATATCCAGGAACCACGGGACACCGCCATGTCGGGGTCAGCGCACTCACGGGACACCATCATGTCGGGGTCAGCGCACTCACGGGACACCATCATGTCGGGGTCAGTGTACTCACAGGACACCATCATGTCGGGGTTCACCTCCGGTGATGGTCTCGCTGGTGCACCCTCATCCGACGATATCTATATCATCACGAACAGTCGGGCTGTGAATTGCTTGTCTATCAAATGCGTCGAGATTTTGTACATATGGAAACCAAACTACAACACTTGTGATTTCCCATTGTATTCACGGATGCGTTCTTGTTTCCGACATTGACGGCGACAATGTCAACATGCGGAAGGTAAATTTCACCTTTCTCCGAAGTTTGGAGGAGGAGAGAAAGCCAAACACGTGTGATCAGCTTAGTGCAAGTGAGTCGAGTGCGAGTGATCAGCCGAGTGCGAGTGAACAGAAAAACACCAGGTCAGCACAGGCCAGAGTGCTGGAGTCACCTCGGAGGTGCCTCGGCCAATTGCTGTTAGGCTTTACACAGGCGAACATGAGAGTCCCGTCTCTCTCGCTGCATCTGCAAGTTTGGCAAAAACGAGAGAGGCAGAGGTAGAGAGAGAGGAAGAGGTAGAGAGGCAGAGGTAGAGAGAGACAGAGGTAGAGAGAGGCAGAGGTAAATATAGAGGGCAGAGGTAGAGAGAGGCAGACAGAGATAGAGGCAGAGGTAGAGAGAGAGACAGACAGAGACAGAGGCAGAGGTAGAGAGAGGCAGACAGAGACAGAGGCAGATGTAGAGAGAGGCAGACAGAGACAGCGGCAGAGGTAGAGAGAGGCAGATGTAGAGAGGGGCAGAGGTAGAGAGAGGAAGAGGTAGAGAGAGGCAGAGGTAGAGAGAGAGAGGCAGACAGAGGCAGAGGTAGAGAGAGAGAGGAAGACAGAGACAGAGGTAGAGGCAGACAGAGCCAGACAGAGACAGAGACAGAGGCAGATACAGAGACAGAGACAGAGACAGAGAGAGGGGGGGAAGCAGTTGATCACATGTAATTGCCTTGGGCACTCGCATCGTAAGCACCCGTGTGGAGTCGGGAGTCCACTCAACACTTTAACGATGCCAAGTTGTCACAGACTTGTCTATGCCGAATACGGCTTGTATTACTCGATTACTTGTATTACTCCGCGATCCAAGCGCCGCGCGCTGGCCGAGCTCCAGCGCGCCTGCGCAGGCCGCAACTCGCCGGCGGCCACGGCGAGGGACAGATACTGCACCGCTGCGCACACCAGCGTTAGCGCCATCACGCCTAGCTAGCCCGCGTGCCGATGATGCGGCCGCTACAGGTACAGCCCAGACACAGCACCGGCGAAGGTGACGTGTCGAACGCCATATCGCGCAGGAGTGATCACTGCACGGCCGGAGCGAGTGCGGAGGGCGGGCCGCAGCGCTGGCCCGACGGGCGATGGCGGCGGCGGCGGCGGTGTTGGTGCGGGCGGCCGGAAGTAGCCGCGGTAGCAGCAGCGGAAGGGATGCGGCCACAGGTGGCGGCACATGCCGAGTTGTGGCGGTCTGTCAGGCGACTGGCGGCAGGTCTTGGAAGGCGGGCTTGACCCGGTCGATGGAGACGACTTGCTCCTTGTCGCGGCGGAAGATGGTGATGGTCGTGTCCGTGCAGTGGTGGACGCGAAACGGGCCGTCGTACGGGCATTCGAGCGGACCGTGTTTGGCGTCGTGCCGCACGAATACGTGCGTGCAGTCTTGGAGGGGCCGTGGCATGAAAACACTTGGCTCTTGGCACGAAAACACAGTTGAGACTCTTGGCGAGACGGGCCTGAGGTGGCGCATCGTCCGGCGGCGGCGGCGCGGCCGGGCGAAGCAGGGCCGCCCTCGAGTATCGATATGGTGCGTGACGCGATGCGTCACCGGCACCGGCCGCATGTTGGGCTGCGTGAGGATTGGGCACTCAGCAAGCAGCTGCGAGTACGACGAGCTGCAGGGCCGCGGCCAGACAGATGGTGCCGATGATGCGAAGATTGTTCAAAACAAGACAAAGGTACACATGCTCTGCCTGGAGTGCGGTGAAAGATAGGCCTCAACTGCAAAATCGGTTAAGCGGCTAAACAAACAGAATCGGTTAAAGGAAGTTTGACGTTGATCCGTCGTGACCAGCCACTAGTTACTGAGTTTGCCTCGTATGCCTTTAGAGCAAAGTGTGACTTCCCCGACCTCAAGACATTGTGGCTTAAATCCGGGGACTTTTTTTTTCGAGGACAAATTTGGAAAAATATGTGAGAAAAAAAACTTCCTTTACCTTCCGAATCTCAACAGCTCGGCGAAGGGCAAGATCTTGTATCTGATTTTTTTTATACCCGAATTACCCGAAGCACACTTACCACATAACGTCGTCTTCTCTGCGTGACAGCTATCATCTCGCTCGGTCTATCTTATTTCCACAAGTATAATCCATACTGTTGAAACTTCTCATAGCTCTGCATCCTATGCTGTACAATTTAGGGACGTTTGAATCGTGATGAAATTTAGTCTCCTGGAAAAACGATCGATGCGGATTGTAGTGTTTCGGTTCAGTTGGCGCTTGAATGACTTCCAGTGCAGCGTGTGCAATTGGAATGACCGACACGTGGGATGTGGTCCTAGTCGCACAGTCATGCCTTCCACATTCAAACTGCACCGGTCATTTGTGATTCTTGGGTGAAAATGCATGTGAGAGAATGAGTGGTAGAAGTGCGATTAGTTCAATCGAATTTCCCGAAACCTAGATTAATCCCTGTTGTATAAGCAGATACCAGGATATCATTTTTCACGAAGAACACAAACGCATGCGATCAAGTTATGGAATAATGTAATGGATGGAATGTCAAGTTGTCAATAATGTCAATTTATGGAATGGCATCAAGTTTCGAATTATTTTATACTTCTGCCAGCTATAATATGACACCGTTGCTACCGCAGCACGAGACTCCGTTCGGCGTTGTCATGCCTTGCTGGGCTGGCGGCGCCAGCGCAGTACGGGGGGGGCAGCTGTGCCTGCCGAGGTGAGATGCTCGCTCACGCTACAGTGACTCGCCGGTTGGGCCCCGGACGCAGCGCAGACGCCAGGCGCTTAATTGACGCGGTAATCAGGCCCGGACATATCGACGCCATCAGCTGACGAGGCGGAGGACCAGTAGGCGGACCGCTGGACCAGGGATCAGGACCATATCTATCGACCGGAGCAGAGGACCAGTCGGCGGACCACAGGACCAGGGATCAGGACCATATCTGTCGACCGGAGCAGAGGACCAGTCGGCGGACCACAGGACCAGGGATCAGGACCATATCTGTCGACTGGGGCAGAGGACCAGTCGGCGGACCGCTGAACCAGACACCACGATCAGACATGGGAACCAAACATTAGGAACATGACAGACGGCTGGCTACAGAACCAGACCACGAAAACAGACCATAGGACTAGTCTGAAAGAAAAAAAACGCCCAATCAAGCCCTTGCAACTGACTGAAGAGTGTTGAGTAATCGTCTCTTCCGGTCACCTGACTGCACAACATTCATCACAGCTAACACTCGCACAAATCGTGTTTCAGTGGGTAACCCCTGTCTACAACAGTCCTTCCAGTCACCTGACTGCACAATATTCCTCACAGCCAACACTCGCACAAATCGAGTTTCAGTGGGTAACTCCTGCCTGCAGCAGTCCTTCCGGTGAGCCGCACCAAGCCGAGCCGGACTGGCACTTGGCCGAAGAACACAGCCCACGGCCACGTGCTGCGCACTGGGCAGAGTTTGGTCGAGAGGCGTGTGCCGAGCATGTCGATGACCCACCGAGGAAACGTCTGAAGCTCCTCCTCGCGTGTCGTCGGACAGCGGTGAGCCCCTGGGGCTCCAGAGCCCCGCCCGCAGCCACCGAGGAAACGTCTGAAGCTCCTCCTCTGTTTGGGAAGGGGGGCTGGCTAGACCCCCGGAAGTTCTCCTCCTCGCGTGTCGTCGGACAGCGGTGAGCCCCTGGGGCTCCAGAGCCCCGCCCGCAGCCACCGAGGAAACGTCTGAAGCTCCTCCTCGCGTGTCGTCGGACAGCGGTGAGCCCCTGGGGCTCCAGAGCCCCGCCCGCAGCCACCGAGGAAACGTCTGAAGCTCCTCCTCGCGTGTCGTCGGACAGCGGTGAGCCCCTGGGGCTCCAGAGCCCCGCCCGCAGCCACCGAGGAAACGTCTGAAGCTCCTCCTCGCGTGTCGTCGGACAGCGGTGAGCCCCTGGGGCTCCAGAGCCCCGCCCGCAGCCACGCACGATGGCGCCGATCCAACAGACGCTGCCAGGGATCTGGCATATACTGATAGGGATCTGGCACACGCTATCAGGGATCTGGCATACACTGCCAGGGATCCAGCACATCTTGCCAGGGATCTGACACACACTGACAGGGATCTGGCACACGCTGACAGGGATCTGGCACACACTGACAGGGATCTGGCACACGCTGACAGGGATCTGGCACACCCTGACAGGGATCTGGCACACACTGCCAGGGATCTGGCACACGCTGACAGGGATCTGGCACACACTGCCAGGGATCTGGCACACACTGGCAGGGATCTGGCACACACTGACAGGGATCTGGCACACACTGACAGGGATCTGACACACACTGCCAGGGATCTGACACACACTGACAGAGATCTGGCACACACTACCAGGGATCTGGCACACACTGACATGGATCTGGCACACATGTCTGATCCTTTCGCTAACACAGTCTACAACTATCCCGACCGGTATATCCGCACCATCTGCTAATCACCGCACCTGGTCTGTTCCTTGGCACCTGCGAACACGTCTTCACCTGGCCTGTTCCTTTAGACCGCTTGCAGCCACCAGCAAGCATTCGCCCTGCTTCCGTCCACCGTTGCCATCACTACCTGCGTCTGACCCGCTGCCATGCAGTATTTATAACCACCTGCTCCTGACCATAACCCGCTTCGATGCACCATTTATAACCGACTGTATCCACCTGACCTGTTTCTTTACACTATCTATAACCACCTGTGCTTGACACGCTTCCATGCACCATGTATAACCGACTGCATCTACCTGACCTGTTTCTTTGCACTATCTATAACGGCCTGTGCTTGACCTGCTTCCATGCACCATTTATAACCGACCGTATCCACCTGACCTGTTTCTTTGCACTATCTACAACCACCTGTGCCCGACCTGGCCCCGAACACCATCCATAACTACTTGTGCCTGGCCTGGCCCCGAACACCATCAATAACCACTTTCCACCATCGATAACCACCTGTACCCGGTCGATAACCACCTGTACCCGGTCGATAAACGGTCGACATGGGCCGGCATTCGGCTCGGTCGGCCCGACCGGGTCGGCATTGTTGTCACAGCGGGGCGACACTGACAGTCAGCTGGCCAGTCAGCTGACCTGTCAGTTGGTCCGCGCGGAGTCCACATCTCTCCCGTCTGAACTCGACTGGCGCTGAGAAAACCATTAGTTCACCCCACCCGCGGTCAGCGTCCCGGAGCGCAGCGGTGAGCCGCTCGTCAGGACACCGCTACGGCACCGAGATATCGGGCTTAGCCACCGAAACCTAGCTGAGGAGACGAGACACCGTCACCCAGGTGAGGAAACGAGACACCGGCACCCAGGTGAGGAAACGAGACACCGGCACCCAGGTGAGGAGACGATACACCGGCACCCAGGTGAGGAAACGAGACACCGGCACCCAGGTGAGGAAACGAGACACCGGCACCCAGGTGAGGAAACGAGACACCGGCACCCAGGTGAGGAGACGATACACCGGCACCCAGGTGAGGAGACGATACACCGGCACCAGGTGAGGAGACGATACACCGGCACCCAGGTGAGGAGACGAGACACCGGCACCCAGGTGAGGAGACGATACACCGGCACCCAGGTGAGGAGACGAGACACCGGCACCCAGGTGAGGAGACGATACACCGGCACCTAGGTGAGGAGACGAGACACCGGCACCTAGGTGAGGAGACGATACACCGGCACCAGGTGAGGAGACGAGACACCGGCACCCAGGTGAGGAGACGAGACACCGGCACCCAGGTGAGGAGACGAGACACCGGCACCCAGGTGAGGAGACGATACACCGGCACCCAGGTGAGGAGACGATACACCGGCACCCAGGTGAGGAGACGATACACCGGCACCCAGGTGAGGAGACGATACACCGGCACCCAGGTGAGGAGACGATACACCGGCACCCAGGTGAGGAGACGAGACACCGGCACCCAGGTGAGGAGACGATACACCGGCACCTAGGTGAGGAGACGAGACACCGGCACCTAGGTGTGGAGACGAGACACCGGAACCTAGGTGAGGAGACGAGACACTGGGTGCCGATGCCGTCTTCTCACCCAGGTGAGGAGACGAGACACCGGCACCCAGGTGAGGAGACGATACACCGGCACCAAGGTGAGGAGACGATACACCGGCACCCAGGTGAGGAGACGATACACCGGCACCCAGGTGAGGAAACGAGACACCGGCACCCAGGTGAGGAGACGATACACCGGCACCTAGGTGAGGAGACGAGACACCGGCACCTAGGTGTGGAGACGAGACACCGGAACCTAGGTGAGGAGACGAGACACTGGGTGCCGATGCCGTCTTCTCACCCAGGTGAGGAGACGAGACACCGTCACCCAGGTGAGGAGACGAGACTCCGGCGCAGCTGACTGCTCTAGGAACGATCACAGGTCGTAGCGAAGTGCTATGTCTGACCGGTGACAGTGAGGTTTGTCAGCAGTGTTCTCATCTCACTCTATGTCTGACCGGTGACATTGAGGTTCGTCAGCAGTGTTCTCATCTCACTCTATCTTCCTGGCCATCACAGTATCTTCCTGCGATGCTTTGTGCTGATGAAGATCGTGCGCTGGTGCAAAATTAATGTTTAACGACAAATTATGACTGAAAGCGTGACGATATTTATTGTATCACATTGTGGCATGTTAATGAACAGTATGTATATTGGTAACAATATCACAATTACTTCCTGCTGCCAAACATAGCAGCTGAAGAGGACTGAATCGACTGTTCTGACCGCATCATCAATGCAGTAGTCACAGGACCAACACGGCATGATGCAGCAGGATGTTGTTAATAGCTCACACGACCTCCCAGAATACAATCATTGACTAAGCCGGCATAAAACCGCTGTTAATCCATTCTGACAAACGTGTTCTAAACACAAGATACACATCGCCATCGGTCTGCGACATCAGTTGGAGTGCTGATGCTACACCCAGAGCGACCGCAATGGTGCGTTTTGGGGAGCACTGTCTGGACGGGCCGCGTCAGCGCTCTGATTGTGACGACTCCGAGTGGATGGGTCGGCGCTCTGCCTGCATTGGCCCCGGGACACTGGGTCGGAGTTTTGGTGACGATGAACCGAGGCCCTGCGCTCGGCATCCAATGATCTGTGATGGTAGTGATCGGAGTAGCGTAAATCGGAGCACATTGACCTCTGGTGGTCTGGGTCGCACCACTGACGAGCGTGATCGAGGTCACGCGGATCAGCATGCGGTGACCACGGGTGACGTTGACCCGGGTGGTCTTGACAGGGCCTCTGGTGGCCGTGACTCGGGTGGTGCGAGTCTGCACGCAGTGACCTCTGCTGGTAGTGGCCCGGGTGCTGCGGGTCGGACAGCATCTGCGGCTGCACGTCCGGCCCCGATGTGCAGTACAGCTGCGGCTCTATCAGCAGGTGGTGCACCGGCACCGGCACCGACTGGTACTGGTCGATGCTCGTGTAGGTGTGCTCGCTGGGCTGGCTGCTGCTGTAGCTGCTGCCGTGCAGCGACTGTGCGCCTAGCAGGCGGCCGGGATCGAGCGGGCCGTGAGCACACCCACCTGCCCGGCCACCGTACGGTCGAGAGTCCGACCCGTCGTCGGACAACACCGTCGAGCAAGTTGGAGACGAACAGCCTCCCGTGGCAATCGCACCGCCAGCCCGCTCTGGACAATCCTCTTTCCGGCGCGCGTGCACGAGATGACGTCGAGTGGACATGCTTAGCAGTGGCGTGCTCGTTTGAGCACGAACCTGTGGCAGAAGGTCGCGCAGCTTCCGCCAAAAGTCTGGCTCGCCGTAAGCGATGCAGGCAGCGCCCTTCAGCAGAGCGCGCAGCTCACCCTCCACGGCACCGCGCTCCACGCCGTACAGCAGCACCACAATGTCGCCGGACTGCCGCAGCGCGTCCAGGTGCGACGCCTTAAAGTCAAACCGGCACCACTCGTTGTCGAGGAAGTTCCTGGAGACGACCAGCAGCGTCTTCCTGGAGGCGGTCACGCAGTGGTGCACGGCGTCGCCCAGGTAGCTGGTGCTGGGCGCGTCGCGACGCAGCAGACAGAGCCGCAGCGCCGGCGCCGCCTGCTCCAGCTCCGGCGCCAGCACCTCGTTGACGAAGCGCGTGTCCTGCGCGCTGTAGGTGACGAACACGTCGTAGAGCGTGCCAGCCGGCGCCGCGACCACGGCCACGCCGTAGGCGGGCGGCGGAGGCGTGTTCGGCACCTTGGGCGGACACAGGCGGGCGCGGAATCTGAACACGAGACCGGCGACCAGCGCGGCGGCCGCCAGAGCGCCGACCACCAGCAGGACGAACGGCAGCGCGCTGTCGGAGCCCACGCGGCGGACGGCCGGCGGACTCCTGGCCGGACCGCACTGGACCGGCCGCGCCGAGCAGCGCACCTGGTCGGCGTCGTCCACCTTGGCGCGCTGGTCCCGGATGAAGTCGGCGAGCCGGCCGGCCGGCATGCACGCGCACGACCAGGGGTTCTGGCCGAGCGACAGCTGCACCAGGTACGGACTGGCCGTCAGCTGCCACACGGGGAACGTAGTCAGCCGGTTGTGGTGCAGGCTGAGCACCTCCAGCGCCGCCAGACGCGCGAACGTCGACGGATGCATGGTGGCAATCCGGTTGTCGTGCAGGTACAGCTCACGCAGCGAAAGCAGACCATCGAACTCGAAGCCGCGCAGTTCGGTGAGCGCGTTGTTTTCCAGCCGCAGCACCTGCATGGACGACAGCCCGTTCAGACTGCGGTTCTGGATCTCGGCCACATTGGAGTTGTTGACGTACAGGTGGCGGATGCGCTTTCTGCCGATGAATGTGTGGCTTTTGAGGCTGTGGATGTTGTTGCCGTCTGCGAACACGGCGGTGGCGTCCATGGGGATCTCGCGCGAGATGGTCAGCTGCTCTCGGCTACTGCAGTCGACGATGTTGGTGTTCCACGTGTGGTCGTGGTAGCACGAGCAGCCGTCCGGGCACTTCATCTCGCAGTCGCAGGCCACGTAGTTGCAGCAGTGGCAGAGCGCGAAGCAGTGGCGGTCGTAGGTGCAGAGAAAGTCGGCCGGCTTGGTGCGGCGCAGAGGCGTGAGTCGGTTCGGCGCCTGGAGGAGGCGACACATTATGCGCCCGCCGTCGAGCACCTGCGGCGAGAGAGGCTTCGTTAGTGACAACGCTCGCGCCGCGCGGCCCGATTATATGACGCCGTAAACGTGATCCGAGGTGCGGCGTAAAATCGCCGCTCCACGTCTACGGCCCGTTTTACGCCCAGGCTTTTTAGATTGGATCCATAATCGATACAGTGTAATGCAAAATAAATGGAAATGAGGCCGCCGGTAAGTGGCCAAAGCGTCCACGGCAGACGAAGCGGCAGGCGAAGAGCAATACAAAAAGTGCAGCGGGCGCTGACTCGAGCTCGCCGCCCGCGGCGTTCCGCAAAATACGGCACAAAAACGTAAACCGATTAACTCGGATTCATACCGGCGGCTTATCGGAGTCGGCCGAAAAACCACGCACTGTCTAACCATCCGATGCGCACCGTGTGAGGGAGCCACGCGTGTTTAACGTGGCGACTTACTGTCGAGGCCCACGGCGAGAAGAGGATCGGCCTATTTGGCTATTACGACAAGGAATAATCGTTGATGAGCCATAACGAAGCCACATGAAGTGAGAAGGAGGAGAAGACAAAACTATTGGAAAACAGAACGTATGGTCTGACTTCCTGCAGTATGTTTAATTTGGAAGATTATTGGGATGGAGGGGGGGGGGGGGAAATTCTATGAAAGCAATGGGCAGACCAAAATGGATTGGGGGCACACTTCATAGGCTTCCATGTTAAAAGTTGAAATTATTGGAGGGGGCAAAGCCAACATTGACAGGGCACTTGCCCGCTCAAAAGTATATAAAGCAACACCCCTGACTTTCTGTCTGAAGTGAAATATATACAGGATCGGCGCCGAAAGATTTCACAGACTGACGCACCCATAAGGTATGCGCTTTCCATATACGTAATGATTGAGTAGCTTACTTTTTAACTGACAGGTGATGCCTGCTAATTAGCGTTCAACTGAGGATTATCGCATCTCCTACCGGCACCAGCTGATCTGCAGCAAGTCTCAGTGTGTGATCACATCATTATCCTCAATGTAATTAAGCAGGTAGTTTTACTACTGTAATCCAGACATTTTAGAGGAATTTCCTGTGGGTGGTTAAATTTTGTGTGGATGGTTGGAAAGGTTGAATCCGAATGTCTTACTACCCCATAAGGCTATTTGCACGAATTTTACTCACCTGATTTTAATTCGAACAACAAAATTTGTTTGATGGTACTTGCAAGTCATCGCCACAGATAAAAGAAAACTTGGATTTGCTTCATTTTGTAAACGAAGAATTCGAATTGGGGACTCAAAGCCAATAGTACCAAAAGACCATTGCTGAAAATCTGGCCGTTTGCAACATTTGTAAGTGAGGAAAATATCTGGAATCCCTGGGATCGGGAACGCTCTTACTTAAAAAGCGCCCTGACTTAAAGAGGCACTTACCGTAGTATGAAGCACCATACGGAAAAATTACAAACACTTCACCACTACGGAGCGGAATACCCGGTATTTTCAGCATTTAACTTGCGTTAAACTTCATGTAACATGTGCTAGAGCAAGGTGAGAATGAAGGGCATATTATTCACGGGAAGCGTTTACCATTGAGCCATTTGGCTTATCACACCTTACTACCATCAGTCAAGCTGAGGCAGTCACTACCAAGTCTGTGACAAAACTGCTCCAAAGGGATGTATCGATTGTATCCATTTTTCTTACCTCATCCTTTCCCTGACGTTCACTACCTTTTCATGAAACACTACATGGGCAACAGAGAAACAGAAATGCAAACATAGGGGCACACCCAGGATGTTAGTCAGTGGATGCGAAGTGAAGTCATCGAAAGAACTAGGTCATACGAGCAATCGTGAACAAATATATGACAATAGGTCGCATGTCCCATAGACAATATGCCGTAGGTCCCATGTCTCACAATGGCAATGAGTAGGATGAACTGATATATTGCCGAAGGCTTGAAGGAAAGTAGAAAGCTTCGCGGCAGTGATATGATAACCTTTTCTCATCACCATCCTGTGCTGCGACCGCGCCTTTAAAGTGTAAAGATAAGCATCGATGAAATCAATCAAACTCTCACCTTCGGGTATTTATGCGAGGGTGTCATCGAATTGATGGTCAACAGCCAGTCCATCGCACAGGTGCAAAAGAATGGATTTCCTGCTAGCATCAGCCCGGCATCAGCCTGCTGGCTCCCGTTGCTGGACAGAGTGACGGCCTTCAGGTCAAGCTCACTCAGCTGGTTGCTGGACAGGTCAGCACGCACCAGCTGCCACTTGGCCTCGAACGTGCCCGGCTCCACCGTGGTCAGCTGGTTGCTCGACATGATGAAGTACTTGATGGCGTCCGGCACGGAGGACTTGCTGATGAGCGAGATCTGGTTGTGGCTCAGGTCGAGCGTCTCCAGCCGGATCTTGGACTCGATGTTGTAGAAGTTGCCGATGTCCCGCAGCTTGTTCTGGCGCAGGTCCAGCCAGCGCAGTTCGGCCGGAATCAAAGCGTAGTCGAAAAACTCGATCTGGTTGTCCGACACGTTCAGCCACAACAACTTCGGCAACTTAGCGAACAGCCCATTTATGTTTTTCAGTTGATTTGAATCCAGTCGTATCGCTCTCAAACCAGAAGAACTGTCGAAAGCGCCACTCTCCACGTTGATAATCTCGTTGCGGGACAGGTCCAGCATGGACAGTGAGGTCTGGTTGGCCATGAAGTCTGCAGACACATTGTGCAACTGATTTCCGGCCAGACTGAGGAAGCCGAGGTGTTGCAGCGACTTCAGCACCCCGTGAGCGTCGCCTGTGATGAGGTTGTCGGCCAGATCGAGACGATGCAGCGAGGCGAGCCTGTCGAGAGCCGCCGGCAGTCGAGTCAGCTCGTTGTTCTGCAGCTCCAGGTGCTGCACGCCGGACACGTTGACGAACACCTGCTCGTCCATCTCTGCCAGCCGGTTGTGGTCCAGACTAAGTCGGTTGAGTACGTGGAGGCCCTCGAATGAACGCTGTTCCAGCCGGCTCAGGCCGTTGCCAGACAGGGTGAGAGTGTGCAGGTTGCTCAGCGAGGCGAACAGTCTCTCTGACAGCGTCTGTAATCGATTGTGGCCGAGATCCAGCACCTGCAGACTGGAGAGATCTTCAAACACGTCCTGGCTGAATGTATCCAGCATGTTCGCTGACAGATCCAGCACAATCAGTCTGAAGAGCCTCGCAAACGTGTCCTTGCGGATCCACTGTGAGCTGAGCTTGTTGAAGGACATGTTGACAGTGACGAGGTGTGGCAGGTCGGCCAGCAGGCCCGGCGGTAGCACGCGCACACTGTTGTTCTGCACTAGAAGGTGCTGTAGACCACGGGTTTCGTTCAACATCATGGGCGGCAAGGCATCCAGCAGATTGTCAGAAATATCCAGCCGCTCCAGCATTCTCAGAGGTCCCAGGGCGCCGTCTTGTATGACGGAGAGACCGTTTGACTTGAGAGATATGTCACGTAGGTGGGGAAATGAGCTCAGATCAGATAGACGAAGTTCTGTGACACCGTTGTAGGACATGTCAAGGACTTGCAGATTGGGGCTGATGCCGGCTTCTTGTAAACTACCCAGCTGCATAAAATTGTTCCCCGAAAGGTTTAGAACTTTCAAGAGCACCGACTGTTTTAGGGCATCAGGCTCCATATAGCTCAGGTTATTTTCACTGATGTCAAGCGATTCAAGGTTTTCCATGCTTCTAAAACAGCCATCTTCAAGGTGCAGCTCGTCGGAAAACCACTGTGACTTGTAGGTCCTGATGCTCAGTTCCTTGAGACCATGAAGTTGCTCAAACAGACCACTGCGGATCTTTCCAAAATTGCAGTGTCGCAACGTCAGCGACTCCAGTCCTGGGAACACCCGCAGAGACGACAGATCAGACTGATCGTTGGCGTACGACCGATCACTGCACACGATCTCCACACTTCGCACGAGGTCCGGCCTCGTGGAGTTGATACGATCGGCGTCCAACACCGCCAGGGAGCACTTCACCGTGTCCGCGCCGATTTCCTGACACAAATCGTCGGCGTCGCAGCTCGACGCCACGAGCGCTACTATCACAGCCGCCACTCGCATCCTGACCGCAGACATCAGCGGGTCATCCCGGCACCGACTCACGCACCTGACGCCGGCGCCGGCCGTCGCAGAAGACTGCCGCGCTCCGCAGCGCCGGTCGGCACCGCTCCGACCTGCCGGGAGCTGCACACGCGGCGGTGGCGCCATCTCGGGGCTTCAGTGCAGACCTAGCTGCCGGCCGCAAGCTGTGGTGGCCGGCCTCTGCGGGGTGGACCGGGACGGCAGACCTTGCACGAATGGGGTGCTGCAGTGCTTGGAGTTCTGCCGAACTGGCATGGAGAGGAAATATGCTGCGACGGCGCAATGCTGTTGTGAATCAATTACATTCAGCTGTCACTTTGTTTCCAAGAATCACCACAAAATTAGGAAATAGAAGGAAATCAATGATTTGAGTTCATACAGAGGAAGGCGCAATGACAATGGCGTTGTTTGCTATGCTAATATTCAATGGATGCATGTAATAGGTAGTCACGCTTGAATTTATGCGGGGAAATATCCATCTACTACAACATGCGTGCCCATATATATATACAAGATTTCATACCGCTAATCAATTGTGGACAGCTCAGACCTGGGCTCTGTTTCACAAATAAGCTCTGTTCCGCCATCACAATTTTTGGCACACCCAACCTCTTTGGAACATGAGTCGAGGATAATAATGCTCTTAATTCGATCACGTGATTCTCAGCCTGTCCCGTCCGTTTCCGACCGTCTGTAATTGGACAGCTTGTAACAATATAGCGGCGTCTGCCACCGAGCCGGAACTTATGTAGCTCCTACCACCATCTGTCTCAATGTGTCCTGACTGCTGTCAACGGGGCTAGGACCCCATCCCCCGATATTGCACCAGCTCCCGTCTGGTGACGCACAGCCCAGTGGCGGGCACCAGCTCCCGTCTGGTGACAGACAGCCCAGTGGCGGACAGACACCAGCTCCCGTCTGGTGACAGACAGCCCAGTGGCGGGCAGACACCAGCTCCCGTCTGGTGACAGACAGCCCAGTGGCGGGCACCAGCTCCAGTCTGGTGACGACAGCCGTGCGGGCCCGCTCCGTTGGTGACGACAGCCGTGGCGGGCGCCAGCTCCCGTCTCGAGACAGACAGCCCAGTGGCGGGCACCAGCTCCCGTCTGGTGACAGACAGCCCAGTGGCGGGCAGACACCAGCTCCCGTCTGGTGACAGGCAGCCCAGTGGTGGGCACCAGCTCCCGTTTGGTGACAGACAGCCCAGTGGCGGGCAGACACCAGCTCCCGTCTGGTGACAGACAGCCCAGTGGGCTGGGCAGACCCAGCTCCCGTCTGGTGACAGACAGCCCAGTGGCGGGCAGACACCAGCTCCCGTCTGGTGACAGACAGCCCAGTGGCGGGCACCAGCTCCCGTCTCGAGACAGACAGCCCAGTGGCGGACAGACACCAGCTCCCGTCTGGTGACAGACAGCCCAGTGGCGGGCAGACACCAGCTCCCGTCTCGAGACAGACAGCCCAGTGGCGGGCAGACACCAGCTCCCGTCTGGTGACAGACAGCCCAGTGGCAGGCACCAGCTCCCGTCTGGTGACAGATAGCCGTGGCGGGCACCAGCTCCCGTCTGGTGACAGACAGCCCAGTGGCGGGCAGGCACCAGCTCCCGTCTGGTGACAGACAGCCCAGTGGCGGGCAGACACCAGCTCCCGTCTGGTGACAGATAGCCCAGTGGCGGGCAGACACCAGCTCCCGTCTGGTGACAGACAGCCCAGTGGCGGGCAGGCGCCAGCTCCCGTCTGAGACAGACAGCCCAGTGGCGGGCACCAGCTCCCGTCTGGTGACAGACAGCCCAGTGGCGGGCAGACACCAGCTCCCGTCTGGTGACAGACAGCCCAGTGGCGGGCACCAGCTCCCGTCTGGTGACAGACAGCCCAGTGGCGGGCAGACACCAGCTCCCGTCTGGTGACAGACAGCCCAGTGGCGGGCAGGCACCAGCTCCCGTCTGGTGACAGACAGCCCAGTGGCGGGCAGACACCAGCTCCCGTCTGGTGACAGACAGCCCAGTGGCGGGCAGGCACCAGCTCCCGTCTGGTGACAACAGCCCAGGGCGGCGAACCGCTCCCGTCGTGCAGACAGCCCAGTGGAGGCACCAGCTCCCGTCTGGTGACAGACAGCCCAGTGGCGGACAGGCACCAGCTCCCGTCTGGTGACAGACAGCCCAGTGGCGGGCAGACACCAGCTCCCGTCTCGAGACAGACAGCCCGGTAGCGGGCAGGCGCCAGCTCCCGTCTGGTGACATAGCCCAGTGGCGGGCACCAGCTCCCGTCTGGTGACAGATAGCCCAGTGGCGGGCACCAGCTCCCGTCTCGAGACAGACAGCCCGGTAGCGGGCAGACACCAGCTCCCGTCTCGAGACAGACAGCCCAGTGGCGGGCAGACACCAGCTCCCGTCTGGTGACAGATAGCCCAGTGGCGGGCACCAGCTCCCGTCTCGAGACAGACAGCCCAGTGAGGGCAGGCACCAGCTCCCGTCTGGTGACAGACAGCCAGTGGCGGGCAGGCACCAGCTCCCGTCTGGTGACGACACCGGCCCCGCTCGAGACAGACAGCCCAGTGGTGGGCAGGCACCAGCTCCCGTCTGGTGACAGACAGCCCAGTGACGGGCAGGCGCCAGCCCGTCTCGAGACAGACAGCCCGTGGCGGGCGGCACCAGCTCCCGTCGGAAGTGCGTGGGGGGTGACAGATAGCCCAGTGGCGGGCACCAGCTCCCGTCTCGAGACAGACAGCCCGGTAGCGGCGGCGGCGGTGCGTAGCCGACTGTTGCCGTGTGGCTGGGTAATTACCGTCTTGGGAGGGGTTCGGCCGAGCTCCGACATGACGCCAGCTCGTTACCGCACCGGTAAACAGCGTGTGCCTGACGGAACACCACCGCTAGCTGCAGTGTGTCGCCGCGACACCCTCCGACGGCAAACACTCCGGTTTGGCGCCGCGTGTTTGGGGATGCTCACTTTTTGCTCATGCTAGTGCAGAGTCTTAGCACAAAGCATCGGGCAGTGCTGCAAACGAACTGCGCTTTCGGAGCAGACTCATTGGTACACAAACAACCATAAATGCATGGGCACCTACAAACGAGCTCGATTTTTAGCAGGCGGAAATGACTGGATGGAGAAGGCAAGCTTAACCTGCCCCGTCTCTCCGGTCAGATCCTCGCACCTCGTCTCTGGGGGAGGAGTTGTTGTTGTTAAAGACCTCCCTCTAACTTCAAACTTAAGCGGTGCATGAACATGAACCGGGTAACGTTATAAAGCCCTCGACGAATAAGGCTTGAACCTGGCCTTTTTAGTTGGAAAATAATTTTTGAAACTCAAAATGACGTGTTTTCAAAAACAACCTGACATTGCAAACATATTTAATATCTCCATTTCTGGTAAAGACACCGATTTAAAATGCACTCCATTTGAGAGCTAATTACACAGCGAATGTTACAAAAAATAGGCACATTGGTGCTCATGGACCAAAATTGGCAGTGACCTTAGGCAACTGACATGACCTCAAACACAAATCCAAGACATACGTGTTGTAAGCACTGCAAAATTGTAATCATGTGGTAAGCTTCATTTCAATATATTTTCACGTGTATGACTCTGAAGAGGTCTGAAAATTATCATCGGGCAAGGATCTTGACCTTGACCTTGACTATGGTTTGTAGTTTTGGTTACATTGGGTAATTTAGGTCGTACAATGGAAGTTTGATACTATTTAGGTCATGAAAACTCGAAGTAAATCATAAAAACAGGAGTGTCTAAGATTGTTTTTCCCGCTTTGCGCAATTTATCTTGACCTGGCCTCATGCTACTCGACAGAGTTCAATCAAATTTGAAAAGGACTTCATTTCATATGTCTGCATGCATAACAAGGGAAAATCCGGTTAAAAGAGCACGCATATTACAAGAAGAGGAAAATTGGTCCAAAATGGGCCATGACTTCAGGTCACTGATCTGAACTCAAAAAGACATCCGTGATATACGTTTCATAGACACTGCCAAATTGTACTCATGTACCAAGTGCCATTTCAATACATCTTCATTTGGATGAGTTATCGATCCTGAAACATGTTTGGAGATGGTCCTCTTTTACCTAAGATAGGCCAATGACCTTCCATGACCCGAGGTTAAAACTTCCACATCAAACACGAAAAAGATGAAAGAAAAGGCACTGGAAATATCGTGGCGCTGCGTGCCGCCGTTTTTCCCTGTCGCGGAAAAATATAAGTTGTGAGAGGGGGTGTAAAAGACCGGGAAACCGGGCAGGTTAGAGTATCAGGCATTTATATTATAAGGATTTTAAAGCTGCTTGATGACAAGTTGTGTAGCTTTACTGTCAATTATTTGCACTGGATGCACTTTTACAACACCTGCACTGCAACACAGGCTATCCATAATTCGAGCCCACATGTCGCATACTGCAAGGTTAAGGCTGCCAAATGATGATCATTGGACGGAAGCAGCAGCAACATCACGGCTGCAGTCGAGTCCACGCCAGAACAAGCAGCAGCGTCACGGCTGCAGTCGAGTCCACCCCAAAACAAGCAGCAGCGTCACGGCTGCAGTCGAGTTCACGCCAGAACAAGCAGCAGCGTCACGGCTGCAGTCGAGTCCACGCCAGAACAAGCAGCAGCGTCACGGCTGCAGTCGAGTCCACGCCAGAACAATGGTGGGATCATCAGCTGACCACATTCCTGACGTCCTCCACCCGTTGGTCGTCTCACAGTATGACGGGCCTGTCGCCGGTTAGCAAAAGCCCAGTGAGCGACATATCAATTAATTTGTCCAACATTTCATTTCGAACAGCGTAGGAAGAACGATCCACACCTTTTTCTGCTGCTGAAAATGCCGGGCACGCTGCGACTAATTTGCATTCAAATCACCCATGTGTTAATGGCTTTTCCGTTTTTTGAGCGGGCATGTGTTTACGGCAGGCGCGTCCATTAGTACCGACTGGTAGCCTGGTCGGCATAGGCAGCCGGAGCTCTCCCTCTGATAACACACAGCCACCTCCTGCCGGGCGATGGGCGGCCGGGATTTTTAAGGCAGATGACGATCGGCCGAGCTGTGATGACTCTCCATGGTGTGCCGGTGTGCCGATGTGCCAGTGTACCGATGTACCGGTGTACCGGTTCGCCGGTGTACTAGTGTACCAGTGTACCGGTGTACTGCTCAGCCCACCTCTGCGCCGTTTAAGGTTGGAGATGCACCACATGCGTTGTGCAGAATACCAACAGGATGCGCCAGTCAAAGAGCACCTTTCGTTTTCGTCATGCGAGAACTTGCACCACGAGGAACTCCGATGCGTCCCGGTGAGTGTCTCGATGCAACAAATGTCCCGCTTACTGCTGGAATAGCTATGGAGAATGTGACATGTATTATGTGACACGTAATATGTAATCTGTATTTTGTAATCGAGTACACACATCGACCTCCGCTTCTTCATGTGCCGCAATTTGAAGGGATGGTAGCTGGACCACGTGCAAGCAATTTGACGCAATTATGGAACTATTTGGAGCATGCCCATGCTGGTGGACTGTGGAAACCAGCCACAAGACATGGATTAAATATATTTTGAATCGTAGTGCATGCTTTCATGTACAAAAATAATTGCCGTTTCCACTCTGATGTTCCGAAACTGATCTAGCAGCGCATAAGCGAGTTCATATAATTAAATGAAGTGATATGGATCATATGGTTTAGCTAAAACATGCCTATCGCTTTCGACAAAGTGAAAGCTTGCCGCTAAATGCAATGATACGGTGCCTTTTGTTAGTTCAAATTTGAGGCTTTAATTTTGAGTAGTGCTGGTACCCGCTCATGATGGGACCTCCACGAGAGAGACGCTCACACATGGTGACGGTCAGTATAGCCGCCACAGCCTGGCCACAGCCTGGCCACAGCCGTCAGCCCGCCAGGGCCAGCCCCGCTGACTGCTGGGGACTTCGGCTCCCCGCGACCATCCAGCGCCCAAGAGTGGCGACGACGTATCGCTAGCCAGCCGAGTGTGACGTGAAGTGATCAACTGTACCGTCACCGTCACCGCCTGCAACCGTCACCGTCACCGCCGTCACCGCCGGTCCCGTCACCGCCTGCAACGGTGGGCAACGGACTTCAGTCACTGAACAACCACCACCCCTCCAACCACACGCTGGGCCCAACCAATGGACTTCAGTCACTGAACAGCCACCACCGCACCCCCCTCAACCGCTGGGCCAACCATGGACTCGTCACTGACACCACCACCCCTCAACACGCTGGGCCAAACCAATGGACTTCAGTCACTGAACAACCACCACCCCTCCAACCACACGCTGGGCCCAACCAATGGACTTCAGTCACTGAACAGCCACCACCGCACCCGCCCCCTCCAACCACACGCTGGGCCCAACCAATGGACTTCAGTCACTGAACAACCACCACCCCTCCAACCACACGCTGGGCCAAACCAATGGACTTCAGTCACTGAACAGCCACCACCGCCCCCTCCAACCACACGCTCGGCCCGACCTATGGACTTCAGTCACTGAAACCACACAGCACCCGCGGACCAGGTGCTCGGCCCGACCTATGCTCCAATCAGCACCCGGGAAGGTGGGGGGGGGGGGGCGGCACGCCCGTCGCCGCCGCTCCCGAAGGACGATGGAGCGATTGGTGACCGCGCAGACCGTGGGTGCCTGCCGGCCTCGCCAAGTCGGCGGCACCCTGATGGATCAGCGCTGTGCACGTGCAACTGCAGAGGGCGCACAATCTCAGGGTCGGCCGTGACCCCATTGATCCGCGTTCCATCACGGCGACTAACGAGCGGTCGTGACCGGACCACTATGGACGTAATGGTTTGTTGGCAATGAGTGGTGGATATCGCCGATAAATGGTGCATCGGTGTCATGCTGGTCATAACCGATTGCCCGGACGCCGTGCGGCGGCTTTCGCTTCCGTGGGTGTTCTCGTGTGCTGCGTTGGTCTTCCCGGTTCAGGCGAATACGCGGTTTCTGCACGGACGGCGGAGCGCCATTCGACGCGCCGATTGTCTGTCCCTTCGAGTGCCAGCGAGCCGCTCTTCAGACGATACCGTGCTACTCCTCCGCACCGTCATGACGCTCATGCAGACGACAGTGCCACTCCTTCAGATGGTGGTGCTACTTCTTCAGATGCTTGTGTCGCTTCTGCAAATAAATTGTGGTAATCGGCTGGACTAGGACATGCCGCTTCACCGCTCCTGCCGCGGACGGTCACCCCTTCAGACGTCGCCACTCCTGCCGCGGACGGTCACCCCTTCAGACGTCGCCACTCCTGCCGCGGACGGTCACCCCTTCAGACGTCGCCACTCCTGCCGCGGACGGTCACCCCTTCAGACGTCGCCACTCCTGCCGCGGACGGTCACCCTTCAGACGTCGCCACTCCTGCCGCGGGGGTCACCCCTTCAGACGTCGCCACTCCTGCCGCGGACGCTACCCTTTCATGTCGTCCTCCTGACGCGGACGGTCACCTCAGACGTCGCCACTCCTGCCGCGGACGGTCCCCCTTGCGTGCCACTCCTGCCGCGGCGTCACCCCTTCAGACGTCGCCACTCCTGCCGCGGACGGTCACCCCTTCAGACGTCGCCACTCCTGCCGCGGGCGGTCACCCCTTCAGACGTCGCCACTCCTGCCGCGGACGGCTACCCCTTCAGATGTCGTCACTCCTGCCGCGGACGGTCACCCCTTCAGACGTCGCCACTCCTCCAGGCGATGGCGTAACAGCCTTCTTGATAAGTCTTTGTCAGTCCTCTGAAAATGGTGTTCAGAACTCTTCGTGTCTGTGGTAGTCGACGACTTCGAGAGATGGAATGCCATGAGTCCATGCTACCGCTACATTGAATTTTTAAGCTGTTAATTCGGTGAGAATTTCCCACCCATCCCTGTGGTTTCCCACCCAGCATTTGCGCAACCTTTTCCCACCACTCCCCATTTCCACAATATTCGTGATAAATTCACATTATTTCCTTTTTCCTCACCGCAGGTGGTCTTTCACCAATGTTACCATCCAAAGGTAATTCAGTAAAGATCCTGGGCTGTTGGCTGTTCCCCGAGCGATGGCAGCTCTCCTCAACCAACGGTAGGTCGACCTTCATTCAATCATCTCCAAAAACTCACATGAATCACGATCACTCAGTCACAGAGGCGACAGTGGGACCAGTGATGACGCGCGTGCATCCGGTCGTCCCCGAAACCGGCGGCCGGGGATTCCGGCGTTGACCACTGCCGACGCTGGGAGTCTGCAGCCGGCGCGTAGCCGTCTTCTCGGTACCGGCCCAGCGTCGTGCCCCGACGTGTAGCCGTCCTCTCGGTACCGGGCCAGCGTTGTGCCTCCACGTGTAGCCGTCTTCTCGGTACCGGGCCAGCGTCGTGCCCCGGCGTGTAGCCGTCCTCTCGGTACCGGGCCAGCGTCGTTCCCCGGCGTGTAGCCGTCCTCTCGGTACCGGGCCAGCGTTGTGCCCCGGCGTGTAGCCGTCCTCTCGGTACCGGGCCAGCGTCGTGCCCCGGCGTGTAGCTGTCCCCTCGGTACCGGGCCAGCGTCGTGCCCAGGCGTGTTGCCGTCCCCTCGGTACCGGGCCAGCGTCGTGCCTCGGCGTGTAGCTTCCCCTGGTACCGGGCCAGCGTCGTGCCCAGGCGTGTTGCTTCCCCTCGGTACCGGGTCAGCGTCGTCCCCGGCGTGTTGCCGTCCCCTCGGTACCGGGCCAGCGTCGTGCCCAGGCGTGTTGCCGTCCCCTCGGTACCGGGCCAGCGTCGTGCCCAGGCGTGTTGCCGTCCCCTCGGTACCGGGCCAGCGTCGTGCCCCGGCGTGTAGCTGTCCCCTCGGTACCGGGCCAGCGTCGTGCCCAGGCGTGTTGCCGTCCCCTCGGTACTGGGCCAGCGTCGTGCCTCGACGCTGACTCGGCGCGGCTGGCTGGCCGGATGCGGCCTCCCGGAGCGCCGATGGTGTCGATAGAGAACTCGACACTGCCACGATATGGCACGGCCGCGCATTACGTGCCGGTGAGTCAGGCAGAGCAGGACTGGCGGCGGCTCGAGGTGTGCGTCATCCGGCTCAGCAGCGCAGGTCACCTCGGACGTACTGATGTCACCGCGCCGTCACCTTTCCGGGCCGCTCCGGGACGCTACCTGTCTTACCCGAGTCCGGGGCGGTCGTCCTTCCGCGGTAACCACGGGGGACGCCATCTGTTTCATCGGACTCCGGGGCGGTCATCCTTCCGCGGTAACCACGGGGGACGCCATCTGTTTCATCGGACTCCGGGGCGGTTGTCCCCCCCCCCATGGTATCAACGGGACGTTATCTGCCGTACCGGAGTTTGGGACGATCATTCCTCCCCCACGGTATCCACGGGACACTATCTGTATCACGGGAGTCTGGGACGGCCATCCTTCCCCCACGGTACCCAGGGGACGGCGCCTGTCTTACCTGAGTCTGCGGAAGTCGTTTCCCACTGTACCCAGGTGACGGTATCTGACTTACCCGAGTCTGGGGAAGTTGTCTCCCACAGCACCCAAGGGACGACACCTGTCTCACCCGAGTCTGTGGCGGCCTCCTGTCTCAATGCTCCGAGAGGGCCGCCAGTGTCGGGTATCCCCAGCACTGCCACAGGTCTGATCCCTCATCAGGGCCATCTCGGCAGCCCATTGGCTTTGGGACACCGGCACTTCTCCCCTGCAGATGCTGCAATAGCATTATTTTAGCCCAACTTCATGTTTGTTGAATCAAGCTCCATGGCATCGCAGAGCAATTCTGCCAACACCGCTGGCGAGCAGAACAAAAGGTACACCGGGTGATGTTGTTTCGCGCCGGCGTCCGCTGATGGCTATCGGACAATGGGCTCTGCCACGGTCCGCCGGTGTCCGACTGCGGGAAACAGCGACCTCGGCACGTCCGGGGGCCATCCATCACCGGACATCACCGGCCGGACAGACGTGTGCCGGCGGAGACTGTAGTCTCTGCCGGACACTCGCCGGGGCCGGCTCGGCCGGCAGGTGGCAGAAGCGTCGTTCTGCTGGGCCGGACACAGACCGATAGGTGCCGGATGCAATGCTGAAGCCGACACGATGTCGACACCGGCCACAAGATTATCGACTCCGCGGCCGGTCGCCAACAAAGTGGAACACATTGCTCTGTCCAGGGAAGATCGTGCTTGGCAGGAAAGCTGACCTGGTCAAATGAACAAAACGTCATGGTGACGCCATGGTAGCGTTATCGTAACGTTATGGTAACGTCGTGGTAACGTCGGGACAGCGTCAGGGTAGCGTCATGGCAACGTCATGGTAACGTCATGGTAACGTCATGTTAGCGTCATGATAACGTCATGGTAACGTCATGGTAACATCATGGTGACGTCATGATAACGTCATGGTAACGTCATGGTAACATCATGGTGACGTCATGATAACGTCATGGTAACGTCATGGTAACGTCATGGTAACGTCATGGTAGCGTGGTAACGTCAGGATAACGTCATGGCAACGTCATGGCAAAGTCATGGTAGCGTGGTAACGTCAGGGTAACGTCAGAGTAACGTCATGGTAACGCTATGGTAACATCATGGTAACGTCATGGTAACGTCAATGTAAACGCAAACTCAGAAAAGGGGTCGTTCTGCCCATCTTTTTAAGTTCATGAGACAGCAATTGTGTTAGCATTTGCCACACGTTGCCGTGCAGTCATTGCCAGCGGTTATTGCGGCATTGCCAATGGTTATTGCTACATTGCTGGTCATTTGCTGCCTATCTGGACCGATCACCGGCGAATTCACTGATATGTATGAACGGCTAGACACATTTGACAGCTGCACTGATATGCAGGAACGGTTAGGCGCATTTGACAGCTATATAAGTCTTTTCTTATCAGCATATGGCAATTACGATATGGAATAAATTTCCAACTGACAAATCTCCACGGTTTTATTCGGACGAGTGTGATATGTTTGCGAGCATCGGGGCGCGCGGCCTTAAAACGCGCACCAATCAAGGTAAATCAGTGTGCATTTTACTGTCGGCTTATCGTGGCACAGGGCATCGGCGCAGTGCCGTAACTTACACACACCGGCGCAGTGCCGTAACTTACACACACCGCACCGCTAACGCCCCGGCAGACTTTCAATTTGAAAAGCGGTGCCCTTCTGTTCGGGAAGCGTGCACCTCGTAAATCTGCGCCGTTTGGTTGCACTGAAGCTGCCGGTGAGGACCACACAGTGCCGACTCGGGCCGCCCCGACAGCCATCGCTGCGGGTTATTAATGTCGACAACGGCACGACTATTGCCCGTAAACGTCTGGACTGCAGCAGTGGAGTAACGCTGCCAGCACGGCGCTGGTGATGGGCTGGCAATGGCAGTGAGGTGGTATAATTGGGATTGAGTGTAAAATACACTGAATGATCGGAATATGACGAGCAATGGGAGATGGCATTCACATAGAGAATGTCAGACAGTATCCCGCCTGCGTGGCCTGGGGTCAGGGGTTTTAGAGTCGGATGTGCTCAGTTCCAGATCTGCGTGATCTGGACTCTTGGGGTCTTGACTGCGTTACCTGGGGTCTGGGATTTCACAGTCGGATGTGCTCTGCGTGACCTGGGCTCTTAGGGTCTTGACTGTGTGATCTGATGTCTGGGGATTCAGAGTCGGATGTGCTCAGTCAGTTCCAGCTATGCGTGACCTGGGTTCTTGCTGTGGAGTGCATTTGGCCTTCGATATAGATTGGACATTACTTAAGCCTAGTTGAAACCTGGGCTGGGACCACGTGACCTGGGCTCCAGACAGTCGCGGACATATTGGAGCCTTTTTCATTCCAGAACAAAGCTCATATTCGACCCGATCATCACAAATACGCTGCGTTGTCGGCACCAGGTGAGGAGAATGCACCTCCAAATGTGGCACACTCAACGTCTCCGTATCCAGATGGCGCCATTATATTCAAAGATGGTGACCATTCTTACCGACTACCGTTAACTCGGAGCATGTCGGCCACATTGAATCTCAGAAATATCACGCCATATCACGCACACACACACACACACACACACACACACACACACACACACACACACACACACCGACTATCCAGCTTCCAACTGTTCCCGATAAAAACCATATCATTAAAACCCCGCCAGTTGTTTATCCGAAGAGCAGTGCTTCCGTTCCGGAGATAAACCGCTAATCACGATCGGTCAGTCCTGGCGGATGGCCGCACTCTCCGGGCGACCTCGATATCAGCCAATTAGTGTCACGGCGCTGCCGACAAAAAAAAACACGGCCCTCGGACGGGATAGACTTGCGGGCCCGGAGAGGTACCCGCCGCCGGCACTGCCTGCCCCATCGTCTCTGGCGCTCAGTGCCAGTCCGTGCGGACCTGTGCTCCGGAGGTGTAGTGTTGGACGATTTCCATCCTGGGAAGCTGGTGCTGAGATATTCGCGTCTCAGGGGACTGGTGCTGAGAGGCTAGGTCTCGGGAGACTGGCGCTGAAAGACTCGTGTGTTAGGAGACTGGCGCTGAGAGGCTGGATCTCGGGAGACTGGTGCTGAGAGATTCATGTCTCAGAAGACTGGTGTTGAGAAGCTGGATCTCGGGAAATTGGTGCTGAGAGATTCGTGTCTCAGGAGACTGGTGCTGAGAAGCTGGGTCTAGGGAGATTGGTGCTGAGAGATTCGTGTCTCAGGAGACTCGTGTTGAGAAGCCCATGTCCTAGGAGACTGCTTGCTGCTGAGAGGCTGGTGTGTCAGGAGACGGATGTTGGGAGGTCTGCGTCATAGTAGATGGCTGCTGAGAGACTCCTGCGCCAGGAGACTCGTGTTGAGAAGCCCGTATCATAGGCGCTGCTGCTGAGAGACTCATCTGTGTGGAGGCTCGTGTATGAGGAGACTGGTGCTGGACAACCAGGAGAGGTTGGAACTTTGGTCTTCGGAGGAAAAGGGTTCGATCTTTGGAGATCCGTGCCTTCGAAGATTTGCCATGAGCGACCAGTGTCTTGGGTGATCAGGTTTGGAAGACCGAATTCAATGATTGATGTTTTCGGAGCCTCGTGCTGTAAGACCCATGTCGCGTTGTGACCAGATGGTTTGGATATTTCCCTGACCGGCTGACTCTCAACCGTCCTTGTTCAGGATCACCAGAAAAGCCCGGTGATAGGAGACCCATGTCGTGATATGACCCCATGGTTTGCACATTCGCCACACCGGCCACCTCTCAGTCGTCATTGGTGAGGACCACCAGAACTGATCGCGACACAGACAATGCAGCATAACTTGACTCCTCACCCTGTCAGAGTGGGTAATCATCAGGTGTGTCAGTGCACCGCGCTGCTAGGTCGTCCCCCGAATGACTGACCGGTGGGCACACATTCGGTATGCGAAACTGCAACTGAAATAATACGACTACGAATAGGGTTTATCGTACGTGGTAGCTAATATATTTGTGCTGACTTAATGCCAACTTAAAGTTGCTGAATTAAATTGTGAGTAAACGTACTCGGAAGCTGTTTTATGGCATCAATTACTGTGAAGCGGATAATCCGCTTACTATACCACGATTTGACAAACTTCTATGACGTTAGATAATACAGTAATAGTGAATAGCGTATTTAATGAGATACGAGGACACACATTTCCCAACCAGGTATTTTCCCAATTAAAAATAGGCATATCAAAAGACGTATATTGTGCATCTATATGGAAATCGCTATTACCGAGTTGAGACACTCGTACATCTTGGTGCCAATGCAAAAAAAATGAGTGAGGGTGAATTAAATAAAAATTTCTGGGAAGACTAAGTTAGTGCTGGCTAAGCATTTTCCATACTTGCTAAATACAGACCTGCAAGACATGCGAGATGTGGACATGCCTGTTGTAAAAGCAAAACACCGGAGTTGGGTAACCAAATACCAACTGGTGATGCAAACAAATACATATGACAGCCTCACGTTTATTTATAGCAACTTTTGCCAATGCATGCGTATTTGCTTTCCCGAAAAGTTGCAGAGTTAACACGCGCACTGGAGGGGGGGGGGGGCGAAATCCGCCCACCCCTCCGGTTTTTCGTAGATAACTGCAAATTTTACCGGTGGATATACGCGATTTTCTGCGTACCTGCTTAGAAATGACCGGCGCGTCGCTTAAAGTAAGACAAATGGAAATCGGCACTGATGCGCTTCCCGTATATTCGCAAAAGGGAAGTGTGTTCTTGGCAACACTAGCGACTTGTTTGATGTGTATTGATATGCTATATAGTTTCAAGGTCATGTTAGGTCACCGAGGTCAAGTCAGGTCAAGTTCATGACAGGTTAATGGAACCAAACCTGATCAACTGGAATGTTGTCATAAATGCACTACTGTTTGTCATTTGTACTGTTTGTCATTGCGTTTCCATATTTTATTCATGTCCTTCACTCCTTTCTTCGCGAAGCCGATTGCGCCGAGCTGCCCGACGGAGCAGTCGGGTGGGCGGGACGCCCACCCGACTGCTGGTTCCGGTAACTGGAACAGGTAACTGACCTGATAAAGTGCTGCTATATAGGTGACCTGAGGTCAAATGTCAGGTCTAGCATCTGCATTGCATCATTAGTAATGTCCAAAACACCACTGATTCCCATTTTGGAGCATTTAAACACAATCACAGCGATCCATAACAATGACAAGCCAAGCCACGCAAAACAAGATAATTTTGGCAAATGTGACCTCATTTGACCTTGAAGATATTGACCTAAGGTCATGAAATTTGCACACAATAGATTTCACTACCGTACCCATCCACCCTGTGAATTTCGTTCCTCCAGCTTTACTAGGAGCCGATATCTTAGGGGGGCGGAATCCGCCCCCCCCCCTCAGTGCGCGTAATTTTCAGAGGCCCTCCAGGGCGCGTGTTAATAGGTGCGTTTCACGACAAATCGACCAATGTATTTCACTCCGAAATTTTGATTGGAACCAAAATTTCCTCAGAGGGTAGTCTTTGGCTCTCCAATCGGGTGTGCAAATTTCAGCCTGATTCGGCCAACGTTCTTTAGCTATAGCCTCCGGTATTATTTCTATTGTATTTGTATTGGTTTGGTTTGACGATGTATATCTCATCAATAAGAAGCGGAAAGGGTTGCAAATGATATATATTTCCGAAGAAAAAGGATCACCTGAAATACTTCCCACATAAAATGTCAATATTTTCCATATTTGACCCCGCGACCTCATCACTTCGTGAACTTGTGACATTCCGTGACCCCATAGCCCATGAAAATTGACAAATTTGACGGTGGAAATAAAAGGTGGCATGACTTCTCTGACCAAACAAAAATTGAGACAAAATGCATTCTTCTTAAAATATCCGACATGGTCGTCCGCTCTTCACGACTTGTTGCGATTTTGCGTTCTCCGGGTAGGGCGGATTTCGTGTAAGCTTTCTTCCATTGGAAAGCGACACGAGGTAGAACAATGACAAACTTACATATGATTGGAAAACGTTTTTCTAAGGAAAAACCATTCATACCTTTTTAATGTAGATCTTATAGTTCCCCTTAAAAACCATCACGAATTTCAAGGTCCTAATTACCGGTAGGGCACCCATGGGTTTCTTTATGCTTAGCAACGCAATTGTACTTCGGAACAACTGATATGTATTGAATAACATCAAACATGGAAACAACGCAACACGACCCTATTAAATCAGGTTCTATTCCCAAGATATTGAACCTGCCGCGGTATACCGCGGCAGGTACCTATCCTATAGGATAGGTACCTACAGCAAGCATGCGGATCACTTTGTTTCAGCGATCAAGCGTTAGGCAGGTTTATCATTTTGTGCTCAAGAAAAACATTGTGTCTCTGTGGACTGCTGATTACTATGTGTTATCGGCAAATAAAAGCCGAGGTGTTTGTCTCGCCTACGCCTTCCTTCCCACCCCATCCGTACTTCGTACATATATCCGTACTCACTATCCGTACATAGCTCAATACTCTCCAGCCTGGTGACGGTTCCGAGGGAGATAAAGGCGCCGGCGTTGATGACGACCGACAACAGAGTGGTTGACATCGCGAAGGAAAGGATGCAGGCTTGGCAGAGCCGGGGCAGTGTACGAATCAGTTTTCGAAAACACCTGTTGGAAAGACGACGTTGTGATTATTTTTCGACGTGCATATACTCTACAAGCAATTGTGACTTGTCTTTGTCGATTCTTATCGTCGTCATACAAAGCGAATAACAAAAATGTTGCTGAAGTATCGGTAAGCCCCATTGGAAACGTGAGTATCCTCACATTACCAGAGGTGTGGCTTTATGTGTGAAATTCCCAAGTCGAAATTTTTCGAAGTTTTTTTTTAATTCTCCGATTTTAAGGATAGTTTTTCACAATCAGCGTCAGAAATGAGAAGGATACACCGAAGGGAAATTTGATGCAAAAACATCCAAACTCTGGCAGGCTTAGAAGAACAAATCATGCCAAAATGGACAAATATGTAAAATTCATCTTGCGAAATGCTTGAATTCAAACTTGACTTTCCATCAAATAAAATATGTTCCGTTGGCTGCTGGCTATCTGTACCTGTTGAGAAGTCTCTGAAATATGCCATATTCAAGGCCTTACAAATTTCTGCATGCACATGCAATTTGAAAATTAACTCGTGAACTTGTGTTAACCCGCTCGCCTAAAACTTACACTTCTTTTATTTAATTAACTCGTCTTTCCGGTCAGATCCTCACACCAGGTCTCGAGGGTGGGGTCGATAAATGTTCCCCTCTAATTTCCAAACTAAGCGTCGCACGAAAACGAAAGAGTTGTCATGGGAAAGCGCTCGACGAGTAGGGTCCGAAGTCACCCCCAAAATTTGATCCCCCAAAAGTGATGTCACTAGGGGCGGGTCCTATGTGATCGCGACTGACATTATGTTTTTGGTTCTGGGGAGTTCATTTTTTGGGAGATTTAAAAAATTGTTTGGTATCAGAAAAGGAATGCGAAACCGACCATGGCCGTAAAATGTTTCCCGATCCAAATATCAACACATCAACGACATTTTCAATAAATATTCAATAAAGTCTCCCCACAGCTGATCACCGGGGTACTCCCAACAGCTGATCATCAGCATAGCCAACGTCACCGGGGTACTCCCCACAGCTGATCACCGGGGTACTCCCCGCAGCTGATCATCAGCACAGCCAACGTCACCGGGGTACTACCCACAGCTGATCACCGGGGTGCTCCCCACAGCTGATCATCAGCACAGCCTACGTCACCGGGGTACTACCCACAGCTGATCACCGGGGTGCTCCCCACAGCTGATCACCGGGGTGCTCCCCACAGCTGATCATCAGCACAGCCAACGTCATCGGGGTACTCCCCACAGTTGATCATCAGCACAGTCAACGTCACCGGGGTACTCCACACAGCTGATCAACAGCACAGCCAACGTCACCGGGGTACTCCCCACAGCTGATCACCGGGGTACTCCCCACAGCTGATCACCGGGGTACTCCCCACAGCTGATCACCGGGGTACTCCACACAGCTGATCAGCAGCACAGCCAACGTCACCGGGGTACTCCCCACAGCTGATCATCAGCACAGCCAACGTCACCGGGGTACTCCCCACAGCTGATCACCGGGGTACTACCCACAGCTGATCATCAGCACAGCCAACGTCACCGGGGTACTCCCCACAGCGATCATCAGCACAGCCAATGTCACCGGGGTACTCCCCACAGCTGATCACCGGGGTACTACCCACAGCTGATCATCAGCACAGCCAACGTCACCGGGGTACTCCCCACAGCTGATCATCAGCACAGCCAACGTCACCGGGGTACTCCCCACAGCTGATCATCAGCACAGCCAACGTCACCGGGGTACTCCCCACAGCTGATCATCAGCACAGCCAACGTCACCGGGGTACTACCCACGGCTGATCACCGGGGTACTCCCCACAGCTGATCATCAGCACAGCCAACGTCACCGGGGTACTCCCCACAGCTGATCATCAGCACAGCCAACGTCACCGGGGTGCTCCCACAGCTGATCATCAGCACAGCCAACGTCACCGGAGTACTACCCACAGCTGATCACCGGGGTGCTCCACACAGCTGATCATCAGCACAGTCAACGTCACCGGGGTACTCCCCACAGCCGATCACCGGGGTGCTCCCACAGCTGATCACCGGGGTACGCCCCACAGCTGATCATCAGCACAGCCAACTCTCACCTGGGTACTACCCACAGCTGATCACCGGGGTGCTCCCCACATCTGATCATCAGCACAGCCAACGTCATCGGGGTACTCCCCACAGCTGATCACCGGGGTGCTCCCCACAGTTGATCATCAGCACAGTCAACGTCACCGGGGTACTCCACAAAGCTGATCAGCAGCACAGCCAACGTCACCGGGGTACTCCCCACAGCTGATCACCGGGGTACTCCCCACAGCTGATCATCAGCACAGACAACGTCACCGGGGTGCTCCCACAGCTGATCATCAGCACAGCCAACGTCACCGGGGTGCTCCCCACAGCTGATCATCAGCACAGCAAACGTCACCGGGGTACTCCCCACAGCTGATCATCAGCACAGCCAACGTCACCGGGGTACTACCCACGGCTGATCACCGGGGTACTCCCCACAGCTGATCATCAGCACAGCCAACGTCACCGGGGTACTCCCCACAGCTGATCATCAGCACAGCCAACGTCACCGGGGTGCTCCCCACAGCTGATCATCAGCACAGCCAACGTCACCGGAGTACTACCCACAGCTGATCACCGGGGTGCTCCACACAGCTGATCATCAGCACAGTCAACGTCACCGGGGTACTCCCCACAGCCGATCACCGGGGTGCTCCCCACAGCTGATCACCGGGGTACGCCCCACAGCTGATCATCAGCACAGCCAACTCTCACCTGGGTACTACCCACAGCTGATCACCGGGGTGCTCCCCACAGCTGATCATCAGCACAGCCAACGTCACCGGGGTACTCCCCACAGCTGATCACCGGGGTGCTCCCCACAGTTGATCATCAGCACAGTCAACGTCACCGGGGTACTCCACACAGCTGATCAGCAGCACAGCCAACGTCACCGGGGTACTCCCCACAGCTGATCACCGGGGTACTCCCCACAGCTGATCATCAGCACAGCCAACGTCACCGGGGTGCTCCCCACAGCTGATCATCAGCACAGCCAACGTCACCGGGGTACTCCCCACAGCTGATCATCAGCACAGCCAACGTCACCGGGGTACTCCCCACAGCTGATCATCAGCACAGCCAACGTCACCGGGGTACTCCCCACAGCTGATCATCAGCACAGCCAACGTCACCGATGCGCTCCCGCACAGCTGCTGCCAGCGACGCGGCTCATCTGCCAGTGGCATTGTTCTCACGACATCGGGCAGCGATGGCCTGTGTTTCCTGCGCCGGTAATCCTGTCACCTCCACAGGGGGTCCCAGCTGCCGGCCTCTCCCTGAGACTGGGGGACAAGATAGCGTACGTCGCACATGCACTGAACACTTGGTCAGAAGCGCTGGATGTGAGTACAGGGTGCCAATGTACTCACATCCAGCACTAATTCTGTACTCGCATCCAGCGGCACAAGGCACTAATTCTGTACTCACATCCAGCGGCACAAGGCACCAATAGCTTCAAATAAAGTTGTATTCCTCTCTTGCGTTTGTGATTTTTAGTCAATGTATTGACTAAAAAAATCCATACCATGGTATGGAATTTTGGTGAAGTTATACCGTGGATTACATAGCTCAGTGACTTTGATTTATATTGGTGGATAACGTACGCAATATTTTGATGGCCATTCATGATTTACACCACAATGACACACATATTAACCCTCGCACGTATTCGGCATTTTACCACCTTCGGTCGTAGGGGGGGGGGTACGACCCCCCCTGGCGATTCGAAACCGTGCATGTTACGAAAACGAACCAAATGCGAAAGTTATAGATTTGGCCGAGATCTCGCGATTGGAATTCAGTATGACCTTCTAAGGTCAATGGTTGACCTTCCAGGCCAGGTCAAAGGTCTAAAATTGATATTTTTTGGTATTTTCCGAAGAAAATCGTCAGTTATATCGAAACTATTGTCTAAATATGCATGAAATGGCCGGAAATGTGTTTATTGGGACCTTGCGAACATAATGACATGTCACACGATGTGATCGGACCAATATGTCATGCACCAAATGAGGTCAAAGCCGTGACCCCAAATATCCAACTTTTTTCAAAGGAGTTCCAATTTCGAAGTTTAAAGTTCCCTAGGGTAAAAATGGACGCTGAATTCGAATTCATCACGAAAAATTACCGTAGGTCAGCTAAAAAGGTCGAAAGGTCAAACGAGGTCAACCGAGGTCACCGATTTTGGGAACATTATTTTTCCAATTGGAACCCATCTGGGCATTACAAAATTGCATTGCAAAACACATAATACCAGTCGATGTAGGCAACAATGTCATGTTTAGGTGCGATAATCACGTATTTGTTGAAAACTGCTCGGAGGTGCTCCCTTTTATGACCTCATAACTCTGTGACCTGACATGACCTCCCGAAAAAAATGTTCACCAAAAGTCGTCAAAAGGTTGCCCCAGAGGGTACTGAAAATCTCAGAGCGATCCGTTCATCGGTTTAGAAGGAATACACAAAAAACCTTAGGGGGGGGGGGTTGCACCAACCCCCCCCCCCTATACTGGCGAGGGTTAAAATGCACATCAGTGACATTTGTTTAATTTTAAAAGTATGTGAACACACCTGTCAAAATTGGAACGCAATTTCAGGTGTTAGAAATCCAAACAGAGTCAAGCAAACTTCATTGTCGTGACTGGCGCCCGAGCCTGGCCGTGGGAAGGATGACCGTGGGAAGGGTGGCCGTGGGAAGGGTGGCCGTGGGAAGGGTGGTCGTAGGAAGGATGGTCGTGGGGAAGGATGGCAGTAGGAAGGATGGTCGTGGAAAAGATGGTCGTGTGAAGGATTGCCTTGGGAAGGATGGTCGTGGGAAGGATGGCCGTGAGAATGGTAGTCATGGGAAGGAGGGCCGTGGGGAAGATGACCGTGGGAAGGATGACTGTGGGAAGGGTGGTCGTATGAAGGGTGGTGATATTCCAATGTAAGATGATGCTGTTTGCCTGAAGGTGAGATGCATTATTTACCTTTTCGTGGGCGACACTTCGAACAGCCTGGATGCTGATGCACGTGGTGCAACCAGTCACAAGTCATCACAAGCTCAGAAAATCATGTCGCCGGCATGTCAAATTGGTCATAATTACAAATTAAAACTCCTAAGCCGAAATTAAGCAGCTAAAAATTAACATGCTTGATTCCCATGTCTATACCTCACATGACGCTAAACCGCCCGGACGGTTCATCTGCCTCAGCAACATCTTCCTCAGGAACATCTGTCTCAGCAGCGTTCAAAGATGGCAAGGTGAATGATGCTGGCGTTAGCTAAGTTATGAGCTAACCAGGCTATGTTGAAGCAAAATATCCTGCAGAAATGCTTGCGTACAGTTGCACAATGCCAATAAACCTCATAATGAGTTGAAATGCTACTGCATTGTACAGAACCCCGAGGCACTGAGAGATTAGCATGTAGCACGTTCAACTGACAATATTTTCCAACTTAACATTCAAAGCTCCAAAGCGAGAGATAAGTAAGTCAGCCAAGCCTTTGTTGTCATCAATGTCACCTGTTCCGAAACTCACCACATGACAGGTTAGAGTAAATATGAGTAGGGTCTCCGATTGGATTGGGGTAAACCACAGTCTACTGACTTCGGCGATCATACGCTGGAGAGTCTGGAGAGAGGTATGCAATTTGCATGACCAACATCCATATCTCCAGAACGTTGAAATCAGCCTAAGAAACACTATATTTCCCCAACAGTGTTTTGATTTGGCCGCCTACCGTTCCCAATTCTTTGGCCCATGCAATCGGCTAAATAAGTACACCAGAATGATTTTGTATGCCCCGTGTTGAAAGTATTTCTGGCAGGTAAGTTATTTTCCTTGAAGAATACAAAGAACACTGCTGTTAGCCAACTGATTCTTCCGATACCTTCAAATGGGCACTTACAGCGATTTGAGACTAAGCTAAGCTTCAGGTCATCGTATGTCATGCAATAATGATGTCATGGAAACAATTGCTAAGTGGCACTTTGTCACGTATTGCTAAGTGGCACTTTGTCACGTATTGCTAAGTGGCACTTTGTCACGTATTGCTAAGTGGCACTTTGTCACGTATTGCTAAGTGGCACTTTGTCACATATTTGCAAGATGTCAGAGCATGGAACGGGATGCTGGCTACCTGCCATTCACTTCACTTCATATGGGTTCCAATATTTTTATCAGGTGCAATATCTTACACAATGCCATTTTTTATATCTGATTCATCCAATACTTCGGTCAGGATGATTGTGGGTTAAATGTATGAATATCGCCTCCTTAAACGTAACATTTTGCTAAATGTGTTGATCGAGCGGCAGTTTTTGTGTTGCTTTCTTAAGGCTCTGACGAAATGCTCTTCTACATATCGAATATTTTCAATCAAGTTACGAAACTGATTTTGTGACATGAGTTGAGAAGACGTATGTATTAGGCTCATCAGCTAATAATGTAGGTTGATCTGAAGTGGCACTGATATTAATTACTGTGAAATGTATAGTCTCAGCTCTTCAGGTCTGTTTCGAGGTCCCGATATTTGGTGTGCATCGAAAGGTCTGAAATTATATGTAATTGCTGGTATCGAACGTTGAACTCGGTGATCTGAAGAATGCAGCAATAATTGCTTTTGACACAATCTGCAACCCATGATCCCATTACGAGAGGCTGAACAACCAAGACTGACCAAGACCTCCTCATCGTATGTTTTTGGTTGTCTTGGTTCATGCTTAAAATTGTGGAATTATGCTAGCAGCAGGTACATGCACCTGACGGTGAATTCAGAGACTGTCTTCGGAAGTATGATGCTGAAGAGTCTGGCCATGGTGTCACAATGGGGTAGACAGTGCCTTTAGAGTTCAAGATATAGCATTGATTAGTAGATATCGGTCTCTTTCTCTTCCTATAGTACCTTCCCTTTATAGGCTTCACCCGGATGGGCTCTTGCTGATCTTATTAAGCAGGAACATTGTATTATTTTATGACTTTATGACTTCTCGTGAACGTCGTCTGTGCGCTGTGGACATGCACCTTTGCCATGAGCTAATTAGGCTCAGTTGTGGGCAAGGGCGTCGCCACCGGGGGGGGCAGGGGGGCAATCGCCCCCCTGCCGTGAAACTGGGGGGGCCCCCTGAAATTTGAGGAGGCCCCTATCCGCAAATGCACAGCAAAAAAGGTGAGCAAGGAGGCCGACGGGACAGAAGATCATGCTGTCAATGAGGCCTCAAGACTGACTAGGCCCCCAGGAAATATAATCAGGTCTCTATAAGAGACGTAGAACAGATATTGAGAGGAGGCCCCCCCCCAGGACGAAAAGGAGGCCCCATGACGAAAAGGAGGCATCTATGACGAAAAGGAGGCACCCATGACGAAAATGAGGCCCCAAGACGTAGAACAGAGATTGGGAGGAGGCCTCCCAGGACGAAAAGGAGGCCCCCCAGGACGAAAAGGAGGCCCCCAGGACGAAAAGGAGGCCTCGGGACGAAAAGGAGGCTCCAAGACATAGAACAGAGATTGGGAGGAGGCCCCCAGGACGAAAAAGGGGCCCTCAGGACGAAAAGGAGGCCCCCAGGACGAAAAGGAGGCCCCCAGGACGAAGAGGAGGTCCCCAGGACGAAAAGGAGGCCCCCAGGAGGAAAAGGAGGCCCCTAAGACGTAGAACAAAGATTGGGAGGTGGCCCCCAGGAGGAAAAGGAGGCCCCTAAGACGTAGAACAAAGATTGGGAGGTGGCCCCCAGGACGCAAAGGAGGCCCCCAAGACGTAGAACAGAGATTGGGAGGAGGCCCCCATGACTAAAAGGAGGCCCCCAGGACGAAAAGGAGGCCCCCCCCCCAGCACGAAAAGGATGCACCCCAGGACAAAAGGAGGCCCCCAAGACGTAAAACAGAGATTGGGAGGAGGCTCCCAGGACGAAAAGGAGGCCCCAAGACGTAGAACAGAGATTGGGAGGAGGCCCCCAGAACGAAAAGGGGGCCCCAGGACGAAAAGGAGGCCCCCAGGACGAAAAGGAGGCCCCCAGGACGAAAAGGATGCACCCAAGGACGAAAAGGAGGCCCTAAGACGTAGAACAGAGATTGGGAGGTGACCCCCATGACGAAAAGGAGGCCCCCAGGACGAAAATGAGGCCCCTAAGACGTAGAACAGAGATTGGGAGGTGGCCCCATGACGAAAAGGAGGCCCCCAGGACAAAAAGGAGGTCCCCAGGACGAAAAGGAAGCCCCCAGGACGAAAAGGAGGCCCCCAGGACGAAAAGGAGGCCCCCAGGACGAAACGAAGGCCCCAGGACGAAAAGGAGGCCCCTAAGACGTAGAACAGAGATTAGGAGGTGGCCCCCAGGACGAAAAGGAGGCACCCAAGACTAAAAGGAGGCCCCCAGGACAAAAAGGAGGCCCTCAGGACGAAAAGGAAGCCCCAAGACGTAGAACAGAGATTGGGAGGAGGCGCCCAGGACGAAAAGGGGGCCCCCAGGACGAAAATCATGCCCCCAGGACGAAAAGGAGGCCCACAAGACGAAAAGGATGCACCCAAGGACGAAACGGATGCCCCCAAGACGTAGAACAGAGATTGGGATGAGGTCCCCTGGACGAAAAGGAGGCCCCCAGGACGAAAAGGAGGCCCCTAAGACGTAGAACAGAGCTTGGAGGTGGCCCCCATGACGAAAAGGAGGCCCCAGGACGAAAAGGAGGCCCCCGGGACGAAAAGGAGGCCCCAGGACGAAAAGGATGCCTCCAGGACGCAAAGGAAGCCCCCAAGACGTAGAACAGAGATTGGGAGGAGGTCCACAGGACTAAAAGGAGGCCCTGAACGAAAAGGAGGCCCCCAGAACGAAAAGGATGCACCCAAGGACGAAAAGGAGGCCCCTAAGACGTAGAACAGAGATTGGGAGGTAGTCCCCAGGACGAAAAGGAGGGCCCAGGACGAAAAGGAGGCCCCCAGCACGAAAAGGAGGCCCTCAGGACGGAAAGGATGCCACCGAGACGGGCAAGAAGCCACCCAGGTTAGACGAAAAGGCTTCCGATGGGTGGCAGGACATTCTTAATTTGGAAAACGAGGCCCCCAAGACGGAAGAGGATGCCCTGCAATATAAAATTAAGACATGATAGGGGAGATTTCTCCAGACGCAATAGGGGCCCCAAGACGGGTAAGAAGGTCTCCGCAGGAATGAGAGAAGGCCACCGAGACCAGCCAGATGAGGCCCATATTTTGGAAGAGGAGAACCCTAGAAGAGAAGATCTAGGACTAGGACGCAAAAGCACCCTGCTAAGAGGATAATGAGGCTCCATACACAGATAAGGAGGCCCCCATGACGTGAGAGGAGGCCCCAAATTTGAAAAAGGAGTCACCCGGGAGAGGGTAGGAGTCCCCAGAAATCAAGAGAGTGTCAAAAATTGCACGGAGGCAACCAGGATTGCAAAGGAGGCCCCAACACCGGAAAGAAGGCCCCAGAATATGAGCAGAGGCCCTAAGACGGAAAAGGAAGCCAGTGGATATGAGATGAGGTTTCGCAGACGCAAAAGCAGGCCCCAAATGGGTGAGGTTCCACCGAGATAGAAAAGGATGATCCAGAGACGTGGCAGGAGACACCTAATTCGGAAGAGAACGACACAAGGTTGGAAATGAGATCCCATGATGAACGAGGAGGCCCCTAAAATATGAGAGAAAGGCCATTGGATAAGAGAGATGGCTCCCAGGCGGAAAAGAAGGCTCGAAGACGGCTAAGAAGGTCCCCGGGAAATAACAAGGCCACTAAGATAGGAAAGGTTGCCAGTAATTTGGCAGAGTAGGCACCTGGGAGAGAAGAGGAGTCCACCAGGAGATAAGAGACCACCCCTAAGATGGGTAAAGCTTGAATCCACACGCAGAGCAGGAGGCCCCCAAGACGTGAGAGGAGGCCCCTAATTTGAAAAAGAAGGCCTCTAGAAAAGAAATGAGGCACCTGTCGGACTCGAGAGGAGTCCCTCAAGAAGGAGTAGGTCTCCAGGACCAAATGAGGCCCCGAAGACCGGAAAGAGTTCCCAGGAAATGAGAGGAGGCCCTGAAGATGGGAGTGGTGGCAGGTATGGAAGGCGGTGAGGTTTCCAAAATTGAAGATCCCTCAAGACGGCTTTGCCAGGATAAAAGAGGAGGCCCGCGAGGCGTGGCAGGAGGCCCCTAATTTGGCAGAGAATGCCCCTCGAAGATAAGAGGAGGCCCCATGCCATGTTAAAGGGGCCCCAGAATGCAAGAGGAGGCTCTCCAAGACGGGAGAGGAGGACCATTGAATATGGAGGAGGGTAGGACACACAAGGAGACGTCGAAAACCGGTAAAAAGGCTCTAGGAAATGTGACGGCCCTTAAGACGTGACAGGAGGCCTATAATTTGCAAGGAAAAAACCCTAAGAAATAGTGGGAGTCGTGTCTGGGTACTTTAAAATCACGATATGGGCCCCAAGAGATCCCGCAAATTACGCTGAGCCTGGGGTACCAAAATTCACGCTCGGACCACGAAAATTATGCCAGGGCACGACAGGTCGTACCGTGCCCCAACAGTCTCATTGGGACCAAAACAAATGAAGCCGGAACAACGAAAAACAATCCGGACATGGATAATCGCTCTGGGGGCCCAACAACGACGCCAAAAGCCCCCTGAACGCATTGGACCCCCAAAAAGTGTCGAGGCCGCTATAGCTCGCGCTAGGGATCGAAGAAAATGACGTCGGGGCTCAAAAGATCACATTGGACTCAAAAAAGTCGCGTCGCAGCCCTTGAAAATCACACTGGAGGCCCAGAAGGTCGCGCCGGGGCCCCAAAAGTTGCAGCTGCCCCAAAAATCAATCCTTAACCGGAATGTCACTCTGGGACAAAAAAAAACTCATTCAGTGGCCGCAGTGCTATATCAAAGGGGCAAATGCCCCCTCCATCCTGAGAGGGATAAGCTCCCAAGAATCGTGCCGGGGCCTCAAAAATCGCGCTCGGGCCACCAAAATTCGCGTCGGTCCACCAGAATTCGCGTATGGATCTCCAAATAAATACGGCGAGCCCCGGAAAACTCGCTCCGAGGCCCGAAAAATTGCAACAGGAACCGCCAAAATCGCGTTGGGGTCACAGCTAAATACAACGCGTCCCACAAACTCGAACAGGGGCCCCGGGCGCTCGGGACCCACAATTCCCATCGGTAGTCCCGTCGAGGCTCTCAAAAATTGGCGTCTAGGGCCACACGTAAGCACAGTGTGACCACAAACACCGGATCGGTATCCGGAAAAAATCAAGCTGGAGCCCTCCAAAATAAGGAGGGATTCCAACAACTAAATGCCCAGGTAAAAAAATGGCTCTGGAGCACCGAACATATTATCAGATGCCTTCACAAATTGCGTACGGCACCGAAAAACAAACCGGATCTCGAACAATCGAGGTGGGATACAAAAACATGGCGCCAGGGGCTCGAGAAATCAGGCCGGGATTCGGACTTTAAAAAAAATCAGAAAAGATTCACAAAAATCGTATTGAGCCCTGAAAACTGGGGTTGGGTCTACGGAACCACGCGCCTGGGCGCGATAAGCCGCTCTGGGACCTAGAAACATCGTACCGAAGCCCCAAAATTGTACTGGGGCCCCACAAGTGTGCGTCAGAAGCCCAAAATGAACACATCGGGACCCTAAGAGTACAACGGGGGCCGAAAATACAACTGGCCCTCCAAAGCGCACAGAGTCTCACAAAAAGCGACAGGGCCTTAACACATGCGTTGCAGCCATAAATATACATACCGGGAGGTCTAAAAAATACACCGGAAGCTCTCAAGGCACACAGGGGTCATGATAACGCACAAGAGCCTGAAAAAGTGGTTGGGGCCGCAAAAGGCAACATGGTTCCAAAACAAACAAAAAGACCGGGCGCTAAATAAACACATCGGGATCTTCGAAAACGCCCGAACACGTCAAAAAAATCCTCGGTGCACAAAAATGCAACAAACCCTAAAACGAGCAGGGGGTTCGAAAATGTTTTAGGCCCCTAACAAAAATGGATTGGAACCATAATACACAATCATAGACCAAGAAAGACGCAACGGGTCCAAAAATGAACGTTGAGGCAGGGCCTCGGTTCGGTAGCCAATCTGGGAGGATAGCAACAAAGATATGAAGTGCATCAAAGCTCTGCGGAAACCGCATTTCATAACTACCAGAAAATCTGGGAAGTAGGAAACTAATGATCGAATTTAATCAATCGACTTTTCGCAGCGAACGCCCATACGAAGCATTCCATCACGTCAAATATGGCGCAAGTGTATCATGTGGCAGCAATTAGTAAAACGCAGAAGGCCTAGCAGAAACCGTAGCATCGCACGAAGTGTGGCGAATGCACCAAATACGAAAGATGGGTGTGCACGTGCACTGACGTTGCCGTCGTGGCGACCGGGTCCTATGAACTGGAATGCCTGAAATTGTGAAATTTTGTATTTTACAGTGGTGGGTAATACATTTTAAATTGGAGTTATGGGCCTAATACGTCTTCGAAACCCTGCTCGTTTTAGGGCTTTGTTGCTTTTTTTGTCCACCGAGTATTTTTTACGTCTCAGGGTGTTTTCGAAGATCCCGATGTGTTTATTTAACTCCCGGTCGTTTTGTACGTTTTGAAGTCATAAAGTCATAAAGTCATAAAGTATTAAGGCTTAATAAGAGCCACAGGGGCCCATCTGGGTTAAGCCTATCTAGAAAAGGTACTAGATATAAATGTACATACTCTCACCCCAATCAATCCCTTATCCCAAGTTCCTAGGAAGCTATATACCCCAGCCTATCTAGCACCACTCACTTGCTACCGCATAACACCCTCAACAATCACAAGCTCCTCCCATCATACCCATCGTGCCACCATAGACAATCTCATCAGCATCACATCCCGAACGAAGGTGCCGAATCCACTGCTAGGCACACCCCACACAAATTTATAAAGCATTCAGACTTAATAAGAGAATCACTTGCTATTGCATAATACACTCAACAATTACAAACTCCTCCCATCATACCCATTGTGCTACCATAGACAATCTCATCAGTATCACATCCCGAAGGAAGGTGCTGAATCCACTGCTAGGTACACCCTCTATAAAGTTATAAAGCGTTTAGACTTAATAAGAGACTCACTTGCTATTGCATAACACACTCAACAATTACAAACTCCTCCCAACTCCCATTTCCTCCCTGTCGATCAACCCTCCCTGGAATACAGAAAAACAAGCCCCCTAGTCTTATGATGATTGTCTATGCCGTTTTTAAAGATGTTCAGTGTGTTGCTACTGACAATGGTTCCTGGCAGCTGGTGCCAGTGTTCTACTACCCTGTTGGTGAAGAAAGACTGTCTTAACCTTGTCCTGCTGTGATTAACTTTAATTTTGAATTGATGACCTCTAATTGCATCAATTCTGTTAAATTCAAACATTTCCCTGAGATATCCCTGTTCCTAACCATGAACAAATTTAAAAACCTCGATGAGATCTCCTCTCAGCCTTCTATTTCTAAGTGAAAACATATTCAATTTCTTCAATCTTTCCTCATATGCCAGGTTCCCTATACCATTAACCATTTTTGTTGCCCTCTTTTGTACTCTCTCTAAAAGCCAACAATCTTTCTCATAACTAGGGGACCAAGCTTGGACACAGTATTCCAAATGTGGCCTGACATATGCACAGTAAAGCTTCCTGATGACCTCCTCACTTTTGTATGACACATTCCTCTGTATTTCCCCAAGCATTCTTAGTGCCTTCTTCCTGGCTTCTTTGGTCTGTTCTGATGCCCCCAATTTTGTGTTCAAAATAACACCTAAGTCCTTCTCCTGCTGAGTCACAGATAGTACTTGGCCACCCATCAAGTATGGAGCCTTCATATGCTGCCTACCTACATGAATGACTTTGCACGTATCAAAATTAAACTTCATTTGCCATTTTTCGGACCACTTCACTAGCTCGTCTAAGTCTTTCTGCAGCAAAACCTGCTCATTGTGCCCTGTTATTGCCCTAAAGATCTTCAAATCATCCGCAAATTTCAAAACCTTACTGCTTAGGCCACATTCAATGCTATTCACATATATAATGAACAATAGTGGCCCCAGTACCGACCCCTGGGGGACTCCACTAAGAACATTTTGCCATGATGACTTTGTACCATTTAGCATCACTCTCTGCTGTCTATCTGAAAGCCACAACTCTATCCATTTTAGGATGCTACCTGCAATACCATGGACCTGAAGCTGCATCATTAACCGTGTATGGGGTACCTTGTCAAAGGCCTTACTAAAGTCAAGATATGCTACATCAACCTGATTTCCCTGATCAAATTGTTCTGTAGCAAAATTCAAAAAGTCCAAGAGATTTGTGAGACACGATCGCCCTTTTCTAAACCCATGTTGAGTATCTTGAATCAATCTGTTTCCTTCCAGAAAACTAACTATTCTATCCTTGATAATTGATTCGAGTACCTTGCTGACTAGGGATGTGAGACTTACTGGCCTATAGTTTTCAACTTTCCCTCTTTCTCCTTTCTTGAAAATAGGAACTACATTTGCCCTTTTCCAATCTGTTGGAATTTCATCTTGTGAAACTGATCTACACAATATTGTACTAAGTGGAATTGCCACTTCCTTTTCAGCTGCCCGCAATACCCTAGCATAAATTCCATCAGGTCCTGCTGCCTTGTTTGGCTTTATTTTTCTGATATAATTGAAAACAATATCACTATCAATGAAATCAACATCGTGTATCTGATCACCTGTCACTGAACTGTGGTTCACGGTTGGCAGATTAGTCACATCCTCCACTGTAAACACTGATTTAAACTGCTTGCTCAGCTCCTCAACCATCTCACCATCCTCACTCAATATAGTCCCATTTACTTCCAGTGGACCAATTGTGCTTGACACTTTACTTAGCTTGTAGAAACTAAAGAACTTTTTACTGTCCCCATTACAGTTCCTAGCCAAATCCAATTCTTTTGCTCGCTTTGCTGCTGTGATTTTCTGCTTCACAGCATCTCTAGATTTTTATACGACCTTAGATTTACGATATTTGAAGCTTCCTTAAATACTCTAATTGCATCTTTCTTAGCCTTAATTGCTTTCATCACATCTGGTGTAAGCCATGCTGGCTTTCCTACCCTTCTTTTGCGCCTTTGCTTTTGGGGGACATGTCTAATCTGAATTTCCCTCAAGTAAGATTTGAACTTTTCCCAAATTTCACAGGCGTTTAAATCAAAGAATTCTTCTTTCCATTTGATGGCACTTAAAGCCTCTCTCATGCAGTCAAAGTCTGCCCTGCTAAAATTTGGATATTTGCCAAATTATCCTTGATTGTCCCTGCTACCTGTGCCTTGAATCTCACTATGTTATGGTCACTTCTTCCCAGAGTTTCTCCTACAGTCAAGTCTTGAACTAAATCACTTAAATCTGAGAAGACAAGGTCCAAGAATGAGCCCTGCCTGGTTGGTTCCGTTACAAACTGGTGTAAGAACAAGTCCTCTTCAAGGCATTTCCTAAACAGTTTACATGATGGGGAGCTAACACCAACATTTTCATATCCTTTTAGATTAAAGTCACCAAGAATAAGGCATTTCCTCTGGAAGTTTCTACTGATTTCCTCACAAATCACTTTATGGAGCTCCAGTTGCTGAGAATGTGGCAAGGTTCCTGATCGATACAAAGCTCCTATCATCAGTTTATTGCTGTTGCCTTTTCCCACAGCAACATCAAGCCAAATGGACTCCACAGACACATTTTGTACCCCATCTGCTACTTTTTGAGAACTGTATAAGCTATTCACATACAGCATTACACCACCCCCTTTCAATGCTGGACCCCTATTGCATGAAAACATATTGTATCCCTGGATCTCATAGTCCTGCAAGTTATCCCCAAAATATCCCTCACTGACCCATGCCTCAGTAATGCAAACAAAATCTGGTTTCTCCTCAGCAACATAACACTTGAACTCATCAAATTTGGATCGAATGCTCTGAGCATTAAGCATCATACACTTAACAAAAGTTCCATGACCCTCTTTGGCTTTTTCATGTTGAGTAGTTCTATCATCTCTGGATGAGCTACCATTCTGCCCCCTTGATCTACTGCTACCCCTATTTGCTGACTGTGAGGTTCTATTGCCTATGCTGTCACTATTGGCATATCCCTGAGATGGCAATGCCAATTCTTCCCTCCCCACCCCATTATCTAGTTTCCCTGAAGGACATGTTCATATACTTTGCCTAACACTTGCACCCCCTTCTCGGAGAAGTGCAGGCCATCCCTCTGATAGAGGTCAGTTTTGGAACCATGTTGCCTTTTGTGGGCCCAGCCTCTTTTACAGGCCCTTGTGCGTTCTCATGGCCCCTGTGCGCCTTGCGAGCTTGCAGTGTGTTCTTTTTTAGAGCTCCCAGTATGTTTAACTAGGGCTGCAACACATGTTTTAAGGCGCCATCGCTTTTTGGGAGACTCGGTGCGCTTTGGAGGGTTAGTTGTATTTTCGGGCACCGTTGTACTCTTAGGGTCCCACTGTATATTTGGGGCTTCTGACGCAAATTTGTGGGGCCCCAGTACGATTTTGGGACTTCGGTGCGATTTCTCTGGGTCCCAGCGCGACTTATCGCTCCCAGGCGCGTGGTTCCGGAGATCCAACGCCAGCTTTCTGGGCTCAACGCGATTTTTGTGGATCTTTTCTGTTTTGTTTTTTAAAGTCCCAATCCCGGCCTGATTTTCGAGCCTCTGGCGCCATGTTTTTGTATCACATCTCGATTTTTCGAGATCCGGTATGCTTTTCGGTGCTATACGCAATTTTTGAAGGCATCTGGAAAAAAAATGTTCGGTGCTGCAGAGCCATTTTCCTGACCCCGACATTTATTTGTTGGAATCCCTCCTTTTTTGGAGGGCTCCAGCTTGATTTTTTGGGATACTGATCCGGCTTTGTGGTATAGGTGTAATTTCAGCAGTGTGAGGTAACTTATCAAGGGATTCCAAAAGAAAACCTTAGACTGGGTGGTGGAGTTAGGGTTGAAATCCGACCAATCAGAAACCATATTGGTAGATTAGGCCCATCCACAGGGCATTTTAGTTGATAACTAATTATATTATTTCGAAATGCCCCCTTTGACAAAATAGCGGTCGAAATCCAAGGATTTTTTTAATGGGCGTAGGTCCCCCCCCCCTCCCCTGCAAATCCGTTTTCCCCCTCCTGCTTGACGCAAATATAGGTACTCCACTGGTCCCTCAATAATTTTCCGAAACATACGCCCATGGGGCAAAGCCAACATTGAGGGGACAAATTACCCCTCACAAGCATACAATGCAACATCCATGCCCCCATAGAAAATGGAAGGAATGATGTCTTTAAATGCATTTTCTTCCAACAAACTTCTTTTTTGTTATTACAGCCTGCATGATTAGAGCTTCCCAGCTTCCATACCTTCTGAACGTCATTTACAAAACGGTACAGCACAGCGAAAACGATGGGCGTGACGGCGTGGAATTTGAAGGTTTGGATTATGTATGCACTGACATTGTTCCATTGTTGCATTGTCATTTATGCATTGCTGTTCAATGCTTGTTCTTGCCGTGAATTTATTCGCTGAGGATATATTTTAGCTCGTGTGACAGTTGCCTTGCAGCCAGCACCAAATGTAATAAAAATAAACAAATTCCTAAGATGGCGCTCAGAAAACCAACGCAATCCACTTTTCGTTGTCACCTTTGCGAAATTGTCGTCCAAGGACTGAGAAATGATCGTTCAAGCTTTGCTTATGACATCAAGCTGGTGGGAATAAATAGTAGTGATGAATCTAGCTATATTCAGTTAGACTTGGAGGACTTAAAAGTGGGTTGATCAATGGCAGATATCTGTAAGATATGCTTAGCACCAGCCCCGCCAGCTCGCTGCAATCTAGAGGCCAGCGGGAAGATTCGAGAAAGCATTGAGACGTTGGTTTGTTTTGGCACTTATGTATTTATCAAATATTACTTATTTATACCCTGGTATGGCCCAGTTTTCAGCGAAAATGATTAGTGCTATTGCGTTTTGAGTAAATGATGCACCATGCCAAGAACAAACAAAACACCAATATGAAATCATGTTGGCCATTTTCGAACCATAGTAAGAGCCTAAAAACAATATGAGACCTTAACACAATGGAGGCCCCCTTTCGACCTTGCCCCCCCCCCCCTGGAAGAATTTCGTGGCGACGCCACTGGTTGTGGGTGAAGACGGAGTCGTTGGTAAGGATGTCAACAGGGGGGGCAGGGGAGTCGTGCCCGCCCCTACCGTGACCTGTGGCCCCTGGGATGCTCAGATTTTGCATGGGAATCAATACAAGGCCGGGTGAAATAGCCTCCCATGACAGGAGCTGCGGACTCCTGGCAGAACAAAAGCCCCTGGCGAAAAATCCTGCTGAAGGCCGTGGTCGTGAGTTAAGTTGGACAGGTGACTGCCCACCTGGAGCATCAGGAGACAGTTAAGTTGGACAGGTGACTGTCCACCTGGAGCATGTTGTCGGGAGACGACAGTCCCTGCCATGTCGGAGCACTGGAGGCTCTGGGAAGTAAATCGTCTTCTCGTACACGCGGACTTACATCGCATCGGTTTATTTCATGGCACGTAGAGTGGTTCGATACATTCTTCACAGCCTGTGTACATGCATTGACCATGCATTGGCATCATCTTGATCCAGAACAGCTGCAACGTGAATGGTATCTGAGTGACGTCAGAGCTCAGAAGTCAGCCTGGATGTCATTGGAAGGTCGTATGATCACGTGCGGTTTTGGTAAGCATTGGTCATTTCCATAATTTCCGCAGACGGATCCCCGTGGTGAGTCATATTTCAACTGGCCACCACGCAACGGAAGCCGCCTTCACAGAGAAGATGGACGAGTATTCTGGGGGTGAGGTACCCGTCTCCCAACCAAAAGGTTGTGGGTTCGAGTCTGATCTGTCGAAGTCCTTCTCTCGCCACCAACCGGAGTGAGAGACTGAGAGGTGGCGACGCTACGTGACTCAACAGTCGACACGTCGCAAAAACCAATAACCACCACCACGATCACGGCCCTCCCAGATAAGTTGGTCGACTTTCCACTGGCCCGATGCAGTCTTCAGGCGCCGACCTTCCACTGGCCCGATACAGTCTCCAGGCGGTGAAGTAGTGAGAGCCGATCTGTGCAAGGATCTTCGAAAACCGGCATTGTTAGTCCGGCAGTAGAGCTTGACGTCACCGTAGCGCCGATTATGTGGGTGTTTTATCAGTGCATGCACCTGTCTGGCGATGATTAAAGTATTGTCTTTATCATCACCAGATAGGTGTGCGCTGTCGTGATCGCCGGCTAGGTGCATACTTTGACCGCCTCCGTTAGGGCGTATCTTGTGGTTGTCACCGGCTAGGTGCATACTTTGACCGCCTCTGTTAGGCCGTATCTTGTGGTTGTCGCCGGCTAGGTGTATACTTTGATCACCCCGGTTTGGATGCATTTTACAGTCGTCGCCGGTTAAGGGTACGCTTTGATCGCCTTTGTTTGAATATAGTTTGTGGTCATCGCTGGCTAGGTGGATCCGTTAGTGGCCGGCGTGTAGGATATCGTTCACGGAATTGTGACCACCAACAAGGAAGAGGACCGTGTCAACCGGGACAGGATGACGTGAGAGAAAGCCGGTAGCAGTTTTGACCTGAAGCCACGACGTCGGCCATTTGGTGCTGGCGCTTCACAATCGCCCTGCGAAGTGCTCGACGTTATTAATCTGGCTCCGAGAGCGGGCCGACTGTGACGGCTAGAAGCTGTCGGCAGCCGGCAGCTTCGCTCAACACCGGTGCACACATCGCACGCGACGTATGCACGGCTCGTGACCGGCGACGAGGCGGTCTCCGCCGACCCCGGTATCCCACGCCAGCGTCTACCTCAGCGGCAGCATATACGCACGGCCGGAGCGCGACGCGGCCAGTGACCGGTGATTGATGCTGTTTTGAGCGGGAGCCGATCGGCGCGCTGTGCGTCACAACATCGGCACGCACGAGCCGGCCGGCCGACAGCGCAGGACATTCTCGTGTCGGCCCCCGGCTGACGCACAATGGCGGCGGCGCGGCCGGCGCCGGCGGCCCACTCAAAACACGCCGGATTAGAAAGGAGGACAGCCTTGCCGGCCATCGCAGCTGCATGCAGTCGTGCGATCTGATCTGATCGAACGGTGCCTTTGTCTCCACGGATGCTGGTGGTGACGACCAGTCGCGTCTCTTGGCCCAGTCACTACGCACCGAGCCGGGTCACATGGTCGGCTGGACCAAATGATAAAGCTATATATCAGTATGATATTATTTGAACACGCTTGTTTGACATTTTATGATATCTTCTAGCTTCATTTGTGCAGTATTTGCATAGTTGTTATCACTTAGATGTTTTTGCGTGCAGCTGTATTGCTTACTATCATTTGTTGCGTGGTTAATTTGCATATTTTCAGTATAAACTTATATCTGATATATGCATGTATTGACACTTTCATCCCACTGTGACGTATGGAGTGTAATGTTAACAGTTCTTGTTTCTGGTTGTTTTAATGCGTTCATTGTTACCCCGTTGTACACTTGTATTTGTTCCCATTGTTGCTTATCGAGTGTCTCTTCGGACTCAAATATGAGCAGACTGTATTGGTTAGTGATACGATGAATATATATATATATATATATATATATATATATATATATATATATATATATATATATATATATAAACAAGTAGGTACCCTCGAAGCTTATGGAAACATACTAAGTTCTATAGCTTTGTTTAAAAGATTCATTTTTGAAGCATGCGGAGTGGGACGGTATGGATAAACTCCAGCCAAGAGCCAAGAGTATATTCATGCCGAGAGCCCCGCTAGAGAAATAGGTCTGTGCCACCACATATTTTTGGGATATATGGTCCTAATCGTAAGTGCCCGCAATGGATGTTCATGCGAGACGATCGAAGATCACTCCGTTTCCAACCTCAGACGATACCGATAAGAGGTTAGTCAGCTATTTCTTCAGCTTCTATTGCAGTACGTTTGTAATGCTGAAACAAGCTGATATCGACTGAACCAAGCTGGTATCGACTCGCGAGTACTGCGATTGCCTCGGATGATAAATTAGCTGGGTCTTAGGACTCGACTGTCGGAAGAAAACCCGATATCCGAGACCTTCGCGGCGAGCGCCAGGGCGCCATTCAGGCCGCAGATCATCAATAGGCCAGTCCAGCAATAGCGATCAGCGAAGCGGACACTGCCACTGAGTCGCCGCGGTCACTAGCGAGGCGAGAGACGCAGCCGACACCGCTCCGAGTCGCTCACGCTCCGCCGGGCCGGCGAGGGCATCGATCACGTCGTCGTTCGTGCCGCGCGTCTGGACGTCGTCCATCGGCTGATCTGGGGATTGCCGCGTGAAGGTGCCGCCGGCGGCGCGGCCGCGTGCAGCGTCCGATGGGGCCGGGCTGATGCGGCTGCCGAGATCCGACCGATAGCCGGCCGTTCGGCCCGCCGACTCTGATGCCGGCCGGCTAATGACGGCGGCGATTTTGCAGCCGCACATGCAATCACTATTAGAGGTACGGGCGCGTCGGCCAAAGGGAGCCGGCCGGTGAAGCGCCACAGCAGTGGCTGTGGGCAGGATGCGATGAACAGGGTGGCCGACCAAAACAATTGTCATGGAAATAGTTGAGTCATTATGCGCTGGATGTTTGCTCCTCGGGTGTCGAATGGGACCAGAAACTGATATCCGTCTTCAGGAGCTGAACCATACCTTCCATCTTTTGTTGACTCCTGTGTGTCACGGGATACCTAGGTCTGTCCTCAGGAGCTGAACCATACCTCCACCTTTTGTTGACTCAAGACATCTATATCCCTCCACATAATCATTCATACGGTCCGAATGACAACGAACCCGGAACTCAAAAGGGTTATAAAGCCGGAACTAGGAATGTGGCAGTCCTCACACCGGACCTCGTGACGAGAGGAAGTAACACTCTGCCGAGTGAGGATATGGCATGTCTTCGCGACACACAGCTGGTGGTGATGACTGGTGATGACCGACCTTTACGCCCATATACTGACTGGTGATGACCGACCTTTACGCCCACGCTGTTTTGACCCGCTTGTCGCCTGTCATGTTTTGGTAGGATGTTTACTGTTGGAACCTCTACGTGTCATGTTTTGGTAGGATGTTTACTGTTGGAACCTCTACGTGTCATGTTTTGGTAGGATGTTTACTGTTGGAACCTCTACGTGTCATGTTTTGGTAGGATGTTTACTGTTGGAACCTCTACGTGTCATGTTTTGGTAGGATGTTTACTGTTGGAACCTCTACGTGTCATGTTTTGGTAGGATGTTTACTGTTGGAACCTCTACGACACCAGATTTTAGAACGGGCAAATACCGACACTTTGCGTATGCTACTAAACAATGACTCTGGGGTCGTATCATCTGGATACATTTTTACCTTCCTTCGACAAGCACGTTTTGATGCTATATTTCGCCGCTCCTGGTGACTACTCATTACTGACTACTGCAGGAGCATAACAGATTATTTGTAAGCACAGCTATTGGCGCAAAATAACCTTGGCAGTCGAAGTGCTTCTTAACTCCAATTCATCATCATCAGAGGGGGAGGGGTCGCACTATGGAGGATGTCTCAAAGTTCCCGGGCAGAGCCGAAAGTAGCATTTGAAAACCACATTGGCGCTTTCTGTAGCATTTGTTTTGACTTACATTTTGTAGTTCCCTTTTGAATATCCTGATCAAGCTTAATTAATTCAGTTTTAAAGGGTAGTTATGGATGCATCAGCAAAATTATGGGTGTACGTTTTCAAGTTGGGGATCCGCGTCCATCTCCAATTTGAATTGCTCAGGAATCGATGTTATTAGTACCGTACACAATTATTAGTTCAATAATATACCTACCCTATGTGGCTAATTATTCATTATGAGTATCATAATTAATAAATGGTTAAGGATTTTGGGATCTGGTAAACTGTGCTATCGCATGCAGCTGCTGACTATTGGTTCAGAAGTCGGACATGCCGTACCCGGTATTGGGATGGAAGTTAACAATGATCTTGACAGCCATACCAAAGATATGCACTGGGGTGTTAGTTGGCAATGACCTTGGCAGCCATACCAAAGCTATGCATTGGGATGGTAGTTGGCAATTACCTTGACAGCCATACCAAAGCTATGCATTGGGATGGTAGTTGGCAATGACCTTGACAGCCATACCAAAGCTAAGCATTGGGATGGTAGTTGGCAATGGCCTTGCCAGCCATACCAAAGCTATGCATTGGGATGATAGTTGGCAATCACCATGACAGCCATACCAAAGCTATGCATTGGGATGGTAGTTGGCAATGACCGTCACAACCATAACAAGCTATGTAATGTGATGGTAGTTGGCAATAACCTTCAAAGCCATAGGGTCTGTTCCCGCGACCTCATCCGGAATAGGTTGAGCTTCGGCCAGTGGAGGTCTTCCAGGTCAAGGCGCGGGAACGACCGGTAGAGTTTTGTCCTACAATCAGCTGTTGGCGGTGGTATAGTTTTAGTGCTATTTCGCGCATATGTTCAAATCGGTGGCATTCTCGGTCCTTTGCTCCCATCTTGCACGTGGCAGTGTCGATATATTTATTCACTGATATACTTACTTGCTGTTGTGAAAGCCCAATTAATCCTATTGTGCAGTAGCTATTGGAGGATGAATAAAGTACGCTGCAAGCAATGTTTTCTGATTCCGACTCCGACCGGGAAGCTGACGCACAGTGGATGGCAATGGCTTGTCCTGCTTCAGGAGCTCAAAAGCATTTATTCCAGGGGCGGATCCAGACATTTTTAAGGGCGGGGGAGGCAGGTCATTTCCTGTAGGAGAGTGATTTCCTCGTAGGGGCGCTGTTGCGGAAGTCCCTTGACGCTTTCGTTCAGAAGAATATTCATTAAGCGCGGGAAGGGGGCTGCACTGGGGTATACTGAATGAACGTCTTTTACTCTGAGAGGGGCAACTTGGGACGAAACACCGTTTAGCGAGGGGCACTCGAGTAGTACGGTGTACTCGGCGGGTTACCGTTTGAGCAGTGGTGTTGCTCTCTGTATTTTTGAGGGGCAAGTGCCACTTAATGTTGGTTTGCCCTACCACAATGATGTTAACTGCTAACATTGAACCATAGGGAGTGTGCCCTCCAATCCATTTGGGTCTGGCCACTGCCTTCATATATTTCCCCCCAATAATTTTCATAAATCTCAACGCCCGTGCGTCAAAGGGAAGCCACCTTCCCATGTGGAGTGCACACGGAGCTCCTTCATCAGCCACTGCTACATACATGGATGCAAACAAAAATAATGGATGCATACCAGCAAGTATGCCCCTCAAATGCATGCAAATTGGCATGCATGACTGAACCTACAATTTGCTCATCAAATTTAAGACACCCAGCTCCGATTTCCACCTGAGCATTGGATGCTCCCGAAGTGCACTGGCGACAAAGTGGGTGACACAAAACATGGGTGACTGCTCATATCCATCACATATCCCATGTCTCTTGGATTTCTTCCAAAAAATATAGCTCTAAAATAAAGAAAGTGCGAATAATACAACCCAATGACTGTGCTCCTGGCCTAAGCCAGGTTAAAAAATTATTTGATGCTGAACGCGTTTGCGGCACGTTTGTCGTATGCCTTCCTCAACCGCCGACCGCCCGGATTAGGTTTTTCTCATCCGTTTGAGGTTCGATGAGGGTAAACCAATTCCGGATGAGGCGCGGGAACGACCGGTAAAGGAAATGGACGCTCAACCTATTCCGGATGAGGTCGCGGGAACAGACCCATAGCAAAGCTATGTGTTCGATACTAGACCATGGACCAGAGCTGATAGTCGATGCTGAGGGGGGGAGCACGATTGTCCTTCGGAGGTCAGGTCAGGCCGACCAGTCCGTACCCCACAACCTTCCTCGATCGCTAAACGATGGCACAGCAGCTGAGCAGTATGGTGTTTTAGTCCTTACGCGCGAGGGATGGCCGGCTTCACCGACCCCGGCCGGTGTTGACGTCGGACCTGGCTCCGGCCCTGGCGCCGGACCTGGCTCGGACCTGGCTCCGGACCTGACGCCGGACCTGGCTCCGGCCCTGGCACCGGACCTGGCCCCGGCCCTGGCGCCGGACCTGGCTCGGGACCTGGTGCCGGCCCTGGCGCCGGACCTGGCTACGGACGTGGCACCGGACCTGGCTCGGGACCTGGTGCCGGACCAGGCTCGGGACCTGGCGCCGGACCTGGCTCGGGACCTGGCGCCGGACCTGGCGCCGGACCTGGCTCGGGACCTGGCGCCGGACCTGGCTCGGGACCTGGCGCCGGACCTGGCTCGGGACCTGGCGCCGGACCTGGCTACGGACCTGGCGCCGGACCTGGCTCGGGACCTGGCGCCGGACCTGGCTCGGGACCTGGCGCCGGACCTGGCTCGGGACCTGGCGCCGGACCTGGCTACGGACCTGGCGCCGGACCTGGCTCGGGACCTGGCGCCGGACCTGGCTCGGGACCTGGCGCCGGACCTGGCGCCGGACCTGGCGCCGGACCTGGCTCGGGACCTGGCGCCGGACCTGGCGCCGGACCTGGCTACGGACGTGGCACCGGACCTGGCTCGGGACCTGGCGCCGGACCTGGCGCCGGACCTGGCTGCGCGGACCTGGTGCCGCCACTCCACGGACAAGTGGAGCGCACTGTTCTTGTAGCCGCCGCGCCATTAGCGAGACGCGGCGTGCCGTCGGTAACGGTTCCGGCCGTCGAGACGCGTGCCGTCAGTCCCGGAGCAGGTCGTAAACGAGCCGTTAACGTGACTGCACTAAGTGGCGGCGCCGTGTCCCGATACGGAACAGCGGTCCACCGCGATAGGCCAATGGCATCGACATGGGTGGCGGAGGCCAGCCGCAGACTGAAGCTGAGTGACCCGGTGGGTGCCGGTGTGTATCATGGCCACATTGCCCTGCTACCTCGGTGGGTGCCAGTGTACATCATGGCCGTATTGCCCTGCTATCTCGATGGGTGTCAGTGTACACCATGGCCGTATTGGCCTGCTACGTCGGTAGATGCCCTGCTACCTCGGTGGGTGCCAGTGTACACCATCGCCGAATTGCCCTGCTACCTCGGTGGGTGCCAATGTACACCATGGCCGTATTGGCCTGCTACCTCGGTGGGTGCCAGTGTACACCATGGCCGAATTGCCCTGCTACCTCGGTGGGTGCCAATGTACACCATGGCCGTATTGGCCTGCTACCTCTGTGGGTGCCAGTGTACACCATGACCATATTGGCCTGCTACCTCGGTGGGTGCCAGTGTACACCATGGCCGCATTGCCTGCTACCTCGGTGGGTGCCAGTGTACACCATGGCCGTATTGGCCTGGCCTGCTACCTCGGTGGGTGTCAGTGTACACTATGGCCATATTGGCCTGCTACGTCGGTGGGTGCCAGTGTACACCATGACCATATTTGCCTGCTACGTCGGTGGGTGCCAGTGTACATCACCGTTGCGACAGAGCACTGTGATTCCACGACATGATTCCCTGATTCAATGACAGCATCCAGGCGAAACAGCTGACACAATCCACATCTTTTGGGAACGTGGCCACAACACAATGGTGAGCGCAAGGCAAACATTACTGAAGCATTCACTACATGATCGCATGCACTGGTGCACACCGGAAACCAACTGCAGCTGCCCTCTGCATACGAACGCGTCCGAAATTCCACCGTATGGTTGTCAGCAGGCTCTGCAGCAAGCAGACACGCTACATATACAGCACGGACGTTTTATTGGCCGCCCTCCAGGATCAGAGACGTTTCGCATTCCTTGTCTGGAAGAAGATCGGCTACTAAAAGCTAGACGGCTGCTTCCACACCGCTATCGGCTGAGCGGGTGAGAATGTATTCGCCCCCGTTCTTCCACAATCGGCCCGGCCGCCGGCTGACTGGCGGCCCAATGGCGGCCGGCTGCCGTCTCATGATCGGACACAATGATTGGCCGGCTAATGACGTCACAGTACAGTGTGACGACCGTCACCTCCGGCCGCCGAACCGACTGTTTGTGCCGATGGCCTACAATACCCGTCTGCCCAGCCGAGCCTAATGCCACAGCTGAAAGTCAAATGGACCGCCACCGTCGACCATACACGTGCTGAAGAGCGCTACTGGTGTTGGCGGGAAGTCACAGAGTCACAAGAGGGCGAGAGAGAGAGAGAGAGAGAGAGAGAGAGAGAGAGAGAGAGAGAGAGAGAGAGAGAGAGAGAGAGAGAGAGAGAGAGAGAGAGAGAGAGAGAGAGAAAGAGAGAGAGAGAGAGAGAGAAGATATATATATATATATATATATATATATATATATATATATATATATATATATATATATATATATATTATATATATATATATATATATATATATATATATATATATATATATATATATATATATATATATATATATATATATATATATATATTATATATATATATATATATATATATATATATATATATATATATATATATATATATATATATATATATATATATATATATATATATATATATATATATATATATATATATATATATATATATATATATATATATATATATATATATATATATATATATATATATATATATAATATATATAATATAAAAAAAAAAAAAAGGAGAGAGAGAGAGAGAGAGAGAGAGAGAGAGAGAGAGAGAGAGAGAGAGAGAGAGAGAGAGAGAGAGAGAGAGAGAGAGAGAGAGGAAGAAGAAGAAGATTAGGCTTTAGCAGGGCATAATTATTTTATGACCCTAGATTGAGCAAACCACTGGACCGGTTCAGTCGCTGCTGGATACTACGAAAATTCATGCGAACAGGATAAGGGTGACTTGTGCTTCCACCAGCTATTGAGTGACGATGAGCGTAGGTACAATACTTATTTCCACGCCAGCAGGGAAATAAGTGAGCAGGTATGATAATTTGCGATGTAATGGCCTCAAGTCCGCCTGTAGCACATCCCACTTTGCCGTTTCCGTGGAAAGTGGTAGTATCCGTTATCGGTTCAGACAGCTCTGACGCAGCCGCTGCTCGTGTCCGCGGCTCGGCTCCAGGTTCACGATTCGTTTTCTTTAGCGGTGGCAAAGTGCCATCAGCTGGAGATAATCTACGTTAAGGGAAAGTTAGGTTAAACCGGCTTATGTGGCGTCCGGTATCGGGAAGACCAAATCGAAAAGATGGGAGACGCCGGACGACAAACAAAGTGGCGTAGAACAAAGTGGCGTAGAGGGCTGGTGCACACAGGACATATCGCACATACAAGTTCAGACATACGTGACACGTGATGATACATCTAGAGTGTGGCCAGCATCATTCCTCCAGACAAGCTCCGCTGGCCACCCGCGACCTGAAAACGAAGCAGAGGCCTGGGCTTCCAGGGCGTGTCGTGGGTGTCCGGGCTAAACCTTGGATGTGTAGGTGAATGCTAAAGTTAAAGCTTGTGTCATGAGGGTCATGTGTGGGAGGCAGGTGTTGAGGGTCATATACTGGGAGGCAGGTGTTGAGGGTCATGCACTGGGAGGCAGGTGTTGAGAGTCATGTACTGGGTGGCAGGTGTTGAGGGTCACATACTGGGAGGGACGTGTTGAGGGTCATGTACTGGGAGGCAGGTGTTGAGGGTCATGTACTGAGAGGCAGGTGTTGAGGGTCACATGCTGGGAGGGACGTGTTGAGGGTCATGCACTGGGAGGCAGGTGCTGAGGGTCATGCACTGTGAGGCAGGTGTTGGGAACCATGCGCCGACAGCCATTTCTTGATAGCCGAAGTGCTGATGCGGGCCATTTCTCACCTGCGGCCTGCACCCGCTTCAATCAGACGGTCGTCCATTAGACCAATCGTTAATCACATAGGGCCTAGTCAATGGAGCTAACCCGATGCATAATGCATTGGCACGGTCCGGTTTTCAATTAGTCACCTGGTTTGTGTGTTTTTGCATTCATGCATATGTAGCTGAGTGTCTGGATACGTTCAGGCAGGAGCTGATCGCTGAGTGTCTGGATACGTTCAGGCAGGAGCTGCTCGCCCAATGTACACAGTGACTATCCATATTAAAGCAGTGGGGCCCGGTGGGAGCAGAGGAAGTCTGTTAGGTTAACAGCTGATACATTTGACATCACAGGGCCCTTCCCGTATATCGCCGTATATCCCCGTACATAGGGAGTCTGATATGCTGAGGACTATCTGGGGATGCATTGGTGCATAATGTATTCCCATATAAGTTCAGACTCGGGAGCATGGACTGGTGAGGGGCGCTGTATGGAGCATGGACTGGTGAGGGGCGCTGTATGGAGCATGGACTGGTGAGGGGCGCTGTATGGAGCATGGACTGATGAGGGGCGCTGTATGGAGCATGGACTGATGAGGGGCGCTGTATGGAGCATGGACTGGTGAGGGGCGCTGTATGGAGCATGGACTGGTGAGGGGCGCTGTATGGAGCATGGACTGGTGAGGGGCGCTGTATGGAGCATGGACTGTTGAGAGGCGCTGTATGGAGCATGGACTGATGAGGGGCGCTGTATGGAGCATGGACTGGTGAGGGGCGCTGTATGGAGCATGGACTGGTGAGGGGCGCTGTATGGAGCATGGACTGGTGAGGGGCGCTGTATGGAGCATGGACTGATGAGGGGTGCTGTATGGAGCATGGACTGATGAGGGGCGCTGTATGGAGCATGGACTGATGAGGGGCGCTGTATGGAGCATGGACTGGTGAGGGGCGCTGTATGCTGAGGCTGGCCATTGGTGCATGATATGTTTCCATATATAGTCAGACTCGGGATCATGTACTGGTGAAGGGCACTTTATGGTGGTGAGGCAGGGGATTTCAACTGTTCAATTACTGGCATGCCATCGATATTTCATGCGCCCGAGTTAAACCTACCGCGGAGCGGAATACAATGAGTAGCTTACACTGATTACAGGGCATTTCCCATGCGATTGGAATCCCCTGCTGATGTCCCTCTGCAATTGTTAGCTTTCCAAGTCTGGGTGTGTGTCATTATAGTGACGGAGGACGCCAGTCTGCCCACGACCGTGTCTGATGACCACAATTGCAACCGGAGTGGTCTGATCAGTCTGATTAATCTGATCAATCTCATCAACGGCATCGGATTATCCGTCGACAGGTGATCGCACACCGAAGCATAGACTGACCCGCACTGATCATGTGCATATGCGCCATACCACACACGCCTAATTAATACCGCCGGTGTTCACCAACGTCTGGCCTGAACATCTGTTCCGGTGTCAGTTGGGTGATTGATTGATCGGAGATAGGTTGACGCAACTGACGCAACTGAAGGCGAGACTCGCTGGCAGACCGTCGGGCCGCATCTTCTTTGGCCAGCGATTGTTGAGTTGTGACGTGCCAGGTACGGGCCGTCGCTGCAGCAGAACAAGGAGGTTACAGGCGCTGGCACAATGAGTGCTGTTGAGTTGTGACGTGCCAGGTACGGGCCGTCGCTGCAGCAGAACAAGGAGGTTACAGGCGCTGGCACAATGAGTGCTGTTGCTGAACACACCTGGCTACCGTGATGCATTGCGTTGCTCGTATCATTCTAGGTACTGCAGTAGTCCGGGAAGGAAGTAATCGGCGCATTTCTCGGATGCTATCAATAACCTGACAATGATTCATAAATGCTAACGATCGCGTTTTGTGTCAAACAATATAGTAGCTGCACAGGTGAGGAACTTTCCAGACAGAGAGAGGGAAGAGGAAGCCGCACACAGCACAGTTAAGATACAAATATATAAGATACGCCATGGGCCTCGTGTTAAAGTTACTTCGAACAAGACTTCCAGTACTCCAGATTCCCCACCGATGGGTGGTCGTCATTGCATGCCGACAACCAGCATGCAATATTGGGCTATACCATTTGAATCTGCCCAAGCCTATACCCCTTTTTCTGTGCAGGTGCATGTGTATGTGTGTGGAGGGTGGGATAATTCAGTCTACCCTCAGCTGCAGGTTTTTTACCTGCCATTTTCGAACCGTTTGTGCTAAAGTTCAGAAGCTTGACGAAGTTCCCTAACAATTTCTTGGGATACACATTGCCAAAGAGAAAAGGTTTAGATTTACAATGGCGACTCCAGAGTACGATTTTCACTGCCGGGTTGTGCAGCCCGCTTCACAATATTTTTTGTTCGATTTTGCGAACAGTGTGTTGCGCACTCGGTTCAATATTTGCAGCAAGTTGACCACTGACTAATATTCATTTGTATTTTTATTCCGCGTTTCGAAGAACTTCTTCCTTTTCAAAGCGTAGCTATGAAGTAAAACTAGACATTTTCATCACTAAAAAGCTAAAAATTGAACGTTGTTCCTGAATGCTGCGCTACAGCCATGGAATATTACTACGCAAAGGTTACGACTTTTATCTCGAAAGAAATCAACACATGCAATTCACCAATGCACAGGCTAATTCCTAACAACCATAGGGTGACTGGCAGGGTTAATCCCTAACGGCACTCGGGTGACCGGAAAGGCTAATTTCTAACAGCATTAGGGTGATTGTAAGGCCAGTTTCTAACAGCCCTAGGGTGACTGGCAATGCTAATTTTCAACAGTCCTAGGGTGACAGTAAGGGCTAATTTCTAACAGCCCTGGGGTGACCGGCAGTGCTAATTCCCAACAGTCCTAGAGTAACTGGCAAGGCTAGTTCCTAACAGCCCTATGGTGGCTGGCAAGGCTAGTTCCTAACAGCCCTAGGGTGACTGGTACGGCTAGTTCATAACAGCTCAATGGTGACTGGCAGGCATCTGCTTATGCCGCCCGCTCGAGACATAAGACAACTCGTGCTTCCAGAGATACTGCAGCTCGCCTGGTTTCGGGGAGCTGGTCTGGTCGTCTTGTAGCCGATCTTGCCGTGATTTTACTGGTGCCTTCGACCGGATGCGCTCCATTAGCGTAACTCAGTGGGCCGACCACACTCGGAAGCATGTTCTACTGCTAACAGAGGTCTCAACTCCCCGGTCTGAAGACACTATTAAGCCGCAGTTGGGCTGGAGGGCTGTGTTTGTGTACTGTGGAGCAGGCCCGCCAAATTAACCACACGCCAGTGGTTGCTCCCAGGGGACAGGCCGAGCTCCTGCCATAACGACGCTTACGATGTAAACAGCGTGCTCGGAGACCGACGGACCGACCGACCAACCGACTAACCGACCGACCGACCGGCGGACCAACCGACCGACCGACCGACCGACCGACTGACCGACCGACCGACTGTGCACTGTGCAGGGGCTGACAAGGGGGCTTATTCCATTGGTCCACATTGGCCGGCAGTGGAGAACAGGGTAGAACAGGTTCAGAGACATTAGGATAGGAACCAAATGGAACGACCGGTGGAGATTTGAGGACATATCAGCTGTTTGCGAACAGCCGATTCTTTGCATGGACTAATCATCTCTTGAACAGGTAACACCCGCTTAGGATAACATCAGCGTTCATAAGTACATGATTTACAAAATCAACAACTACCAAACGACCTATATCCTCGGCACAACCAATCCCGAACAGATCTAGAACCTGAGAGGCCGCGGTCACGGGTGCATACGTCCCAACTAGGCCAACAGGTTAAGTCGGCTAAATACTCCCTTGGAATGGAAGAGATAGTGTGATGATTTGGATGTCCTGCACCAGGGCTAGACAGTTCCAGTCTGATATTATATTCTACTACACCCCAACATGCATACTGTTAACGATTGACTGTAGGATGCGGCTTCCACATCTGGCTTGTGTCCCCACGCAATATTCTCCCCGTGCCCGACAAAATATATAGCCACCGTAAATATCAAAGTTCAAATAGTGCCTTTATCGACCTTGGCATGGATTATCCACCCTTGGTCACGCCTGCATTGTCATTCAAACGAAGCGGCCGCCTCCCATTTTGCGCCTGACAGCCGTGCGGGCTGGTGTCAGCGGCGCTTTGAGCGGCGCCTCGCCGGCTATTTGTCCGTTAGTGAGGCAATGCCAGGCCACATTCTCCGTGGTTGATCGCGCGCTACTATCTGTCGGGAGACGTAAGCTACACCTTGTGTGTGCCATGCCATGCCATGGGTCATCTGCGCTTAAACACCAACAAACACCAATAACTTCTAAAACACCAAGAAAGTGTACACTGTTAAAGATGGTGAAATATGTTTTCAGTGCAGGCGACCGTGGTCAAACAGTCATGGCATCGGCCACCAGTGTCGATAATGCCTGGGCACAAAAACGAACAGTGCACGATTGCAATGCAGCGATAAGACATGAGTGTTACACTGCTTGTGTAACACATCAATTCTCTATGGCGCTGCGTATCTGTGGTGCCTCCTGTCGCCATCTCCCGCCGGTCAGGATTGGCACGAGCCCAGGGTCCCAGGTTCCCAGTTTGGCAAAGGAATCGCCGGTGGCTTGGCTTGGCGCCGGTTGGACGGTATCAATGGGTACCCGCGTGGAGAGAAGCCACAATGGCTTTCGATTGTAAAATGTGCTCACTGTCTGGAGAGAGCACGAAGTACTTGGCTTCTTGTGCGACAAACTCGACTTCTAGAAGTTATCACTCATCGGTGTCGCGCCCTCTCACGCAGATTGGTCCGCGGGTGGACTCGGTAATCCGGCAGATTGGTCCGCGGGTGGACTCGGTAATCCGGCAGGTTTGGAGATTTGAGCCTAATACCTTGCGATTCAGATTTAGATGTCCTACCAACCTGTTCACCGTCTCAAAGCTTCCTGGGGAAGTGGGCTTGATGCATGGTAAAGTGTAAGCACCTGCTGATAGCGTGAGCTCTATCATAACTCACCTAAACGTTGCCAGTCACACTGTGTATAAACAACCTCATACACTCTCCAACAGAGCTCTACAAACACGCATCATTCTCGCTCACCGCCGACCCCAGCTACGATCCAGAACGCGACGTATGGCTGGCCGACTTCGCCACGGAGATACATGGGTTTCGCGATCCACAGGTAACCAGAGAGGAATGCCGCCAGACTGTTCCATTTTCTACTGGACCCTTGCCTGTTGGATCAGCTTGACATCCTTCGACTGGTCCAATGTTCCTGACCAGCCGGACATTCCGTTCAACGTGCGTCGCTGCTCCCCGGAATCGTGCACTAGACGATGTAGTGCTTAGTAATGCACGATGCACTGCTCAGTGATGTTTGTCCTACGAGTAAGGCATTCATTCAGAAGTGTATGTCCTGTATTCCCGTTTCCATCGACAAGAAAATGCTATGCCAAGGCAGAACGGATATGGAAAAACCGTGCGCAGCTCTGTCATTTTATTATGACCACACCGACAATGCCAAGCACACGTGACAGCAGTATTCTCTGAGCCTCCAAACACGCCAGGCACGCGGACACAAACGCACTTCCACCGGAGTGCATTCGCCCAATCCCGTCAGATCAGCCTGCAAGCACGCGGAAACCCGGCAACTCTCAGCAGCCCCTTCAATCCCCAATCGGGCATCCCCAGGGAGCGGCGACGCGGCCGTTTGTCGACGCGTTCGAGCGCGGCCTGCTCTGTCCCCGGCTGCCGGTAACGCTCCACCTCGCTATGCTAACGGCTGGGCGGCAGAGGCCGGCTCCCCGCGGTGTTATTGTACACCGGCGCTGTTGTGGTGGCGCATCCACGCCCGAAACGGCGTCACATCACACTCGGAGGTCGTTAGCGTCAGGCGCGGCGACCACGGCGTGACCTTTCCAACTGCCACAGGTCGTGCGGTGCCTGCCCAGCAACGGTGTACTCAGAACAGCAATTTATAGACAGGAGCGGTTATCTCACACACACACACACACACACACACACACACACACACACACATATTTATATACATATATATATATAGTATATATAGTATATATATATATATATATATATATATATATATAAATATATATATATGTATATGTATATATTTATATATAAATATATATATATGTATATGTATATATATATATATATATATATATATATATATATATATATATATATATATATATATATGTATATATATATCAGATATCAGTAAATGCTGGGAGCAGGTCATCTTTAATACAGCTTTTACAACTTAATTTTACAGTGTACTTGGTGTTGATATGCCTCTTCGAGAGGCTCTGAAGCCGTCGGATAACAGTCCGTCCCTGCGTAGAAGCTGCATGGAAATTTGTTTATACATTATTACATTCACATGCCATCTCGTACATTTAGCAGCTTCGACATGAAAATATGCCACAACATAGGAACATGACACATTCGTAGGCTTTTTGATTTCTATATGGTGTGCGCGCAAGCAGCATTCGTCTGTTGAAAGACGAAACGATCAAGAAGAAGCAACTACTTGATGATCTGTCACATCAGGTGAGGACGCTTCCACCACTAGAGATACTACAAGCTGTGCTTAACACGCGCTCGCGCACCTCAGGGGCGAGCGAGGGGCGAAATCCGCCTCCTTAGGTCTCGAAAACTACTGAAGCTAGAAAGGCAAAATTTCGAGGGGAGATTCGAGATCTAGTGACCTCTCCGGTGTATATATTTTATGATCCTAGCTCAATGTCTTTAGGGTCAAATGAGGTCGTCCAATCCTCCATTATCTGTGAATTTGTTGGCACGCTTAATTTCGTGTACTAGCGATGCTTTTATTCAGCGATTGTGCTGTGTGCGCTAAATTATTGAATGAAGGAATCGATGCCGCATTAGGAACATTAGGAAGATAATTTATTCATCGGCACCATATGTCATTCAAATCTGTTAAATCCGTAATGAAGCTGAAAGGCAGTCAACCAGTGCACCATCGTTGTCGCTATGCAATGCAAGTTTGCAACTATAACGCCCAGGATGCACCATTTATTATGTTATATATGACTGTCTTAACATGGTAAACTAGTGATATTTTCAGATGAGGATGGAGAACACAAAATATTAATGTCATCAGTACGTAGGTCATCACTCGAACGTTAACATGGAGACAGGGAATACGAGCTGAACCTAGAGTTTGGAAAAACGAGTCGCTATCCACACAGGAAATTGAATTAAACGGAAGGGTAATGCAGTGCATCATTTCTCTTCGAATCACATATTCAGTGGCATGGGCTATAGATGCCCGGAGACGCTCTCCTCCCCCGCAATCAGGCATAATTATGAATGTTAAGTAATAGACGAATACGGAAGGTACTCCAATGAGTTCCACTTTTTAACCGGAAGCCGTGAAGTGCAGATATTAATACATTGTGACATTATAACATTAGTACATTAGTACGTTTGGACATTAGGCTTTAGGACCTCCAGCTGCACAGGATGAGTGGAGACTTCTGGTGGTTGACCTGGCGGGTTTGGACGCCCTACTCCAAGCAAATTGATGTTAACCCTATGTAATGTATAAGATATAGCGGGCGAAAATTGGTTATGGACCCCAGTTTACCATCTACCTGTGCTGCACTGACACTGCCAGGTCCCGACGGCCAGTTGGTGGCCAAATAATTGGGGAGTGTGAATTCCAGATAGGGTCGAATACAAAATGAAACGAGAATAAGAAGCGTGTATGTTTGAGTTCAGGCTAATTTTCTCGCTACGACGTTGCGCGAAAATGAGTATTCCGAGAGCTACTGATCAATGTCTTCCGATTTTGCATTCATCACGAGATATGTGCCAGAATTGTGTTGAAATATTTATACAGGAAATATCCAGGGAAATACACACTAATTCAGACTACTGGGAAGAATACCATCAGCTTAGGGTTGTTTTCCTCGGTAGCATTATGAGGTTGATGTTAGAGTACTGTTCTAGCATTTCCTCCACTCTGATCCAAATCTAACGGCAATTGTCTGTTGAACACTACCCAGGAAATGGTCTACGACAGAGAGCAAGGGATATATATATATATATAAAAATATATATATGTATATATATATATAAATATATATATATATATATATATATATATATATATATATATATATATGTATATATATATCAATATATACATATATATATATATATATATATATATATATAGATACGTATATATAAATATATACATATATATATATATATATATATATATATATATATATATATATATATATATATATATATATATATATATATATATATATATATATATATATATATATATATATATATATATATATTTAGGTATATATACATATATATATATATATATACATATATATATATATATATATATATATGTATATATGCATCATGGTTTTAGAGCATACTTTGATATTACACATAGGAGATAATTTCGCTGACGTTGGAAACCGACGTTTTCATGATGTGAAACGGTCAACTTGGTCACAGTTCATTGCCAACTTCTACAAGAGGGTCCTGGCCCTGTGATAGCTGTTAGTATTTCATAACAAAAAGCCGGAAACCTCGTCATTTTGAAAGATGATTTCTAACGGGGCGACGGAAGTTGTAGTCGCGGTGGGAAATCGGAATATTATTATATGCGTACCGTTCATTTGTTGTTCTCCCAATCGCTTACCTATAGCGCGGTCAGATCGTCCCGTCTTTTCGGTCAGATTCTCACACCCCGTCTCGGGGGGGGGGGGGATGTAGTGTCCTTAGAAACTCCCGTCTCACTTATAAACTAAGTGTTGTACGAAGATGAGCGGGGTTCCATCGAAAAGTCCTCAATGAATGGGGCCGGAAAGCGGCATTATTTTTTATTTGAGGAAATTTTGGAAATGAATATGATGATTTAAAAAAAATCTCGTTTTCTCAACCGCATTTTACATCTGCGTATTAGGATAATTTAGTTCGCGCAATGCAACTTTTACATTATCTAAGGCGTGAAAACTAGAAATATACCAGAAAAGATCAGTGCCTAAATAGGCTTAGCCCACCTTGCGTACTTCGTCGTGACCTGACCTCAGCCCACTTGACGGAGGTTAAGTAAAACAGATAAGGAACTTCTACTAATGTTTGCGCACACATACCGAGGTAGCAATGATGTTATAAGAATATAAATATCATGAAAGTAGGACCTCTGGCCACTGACCTAACATCAAACAAAAGTCGGAGACATACGTTTTGGAGGTACTGCCCAATTGGAGGAACTGCCCAATTGCACTCACATACCAAGTTTCAGTGTAATAGCTTTTTTATGTGTATAAGTTGATCCTCGAACATTTTTGGATGTGATCCTCTCTGATCAAAGCTATATAAATTACCTTTCATGACCTGAGGTTGAAATTTTCATGACAGACGCAAAAATGGTTGCGAAAAATGCACTGAAAGTTTCGCGGAGCTGCGCGTCGCCGTTTGTTCGCTATCGTGGAAAATCGTAGCGGGTCGTAAAAAGACCCCCCCCCCAGACACTTCTAGTTATCAAATACTCAGGGCTAAGACACTTCAAGTCATCATTGTGCCTTCCCTCTGTTCCTTTCAGACGACATCAACACCCCGTGGTCATCGCGCCATTGCGCGGTCATTGCCACCTCGGCACAAGGCGGGCTCCTCTGCTATATCCCCTCCCTCCCTTCCCCGTGAACTCCCCGCCCGGATGTACTAAATCGCCACCGACGGAAGCCGATGACGCAGACAGGAACTATTGGTGCGGTGATGTTTCCCAGCGCCAGCACGGCGGCAGTGCGTATGTCTGGCGTACATACCACATGAAGAGCACAATGAAACACATCTTTGCGATCTATGACGCCGAGAAAGGACAAGCGTCGACGTGGAGCACTTCCACCCAATTTACTTTTGAAGGGTAACCTTAGTCCAACAGTGTGTTTGGAGGCTGGACGAGACCAGTGCTAATACCGAGCCGATCTGGATATGCAGACTCCGCACTCACCACACGATCGACGAATTCATATTGAAATTGTGCAAAATATGAACGAAGAGTTGACTGCGGCGACAATGCCCCGACACGGTTGCCCTGTCGACTCCTCGGGTTACGACGCATTCAACTGCTAGGTCATGTAGCGTTGCCAACCTCTCATGCCGATTGGTCGCGGGCAGACTTGGTAACCCCGTCGGTTGTCGGATTCGAACCCATGATCTTACGATCAGGATCCAACGCTCCGTCGACTGAGTTACCACGATTCCCGCCCTGTTGACTGATGCCCGATCTTGTCGGGCCGATGGTCAGCTGACCCCCGCGGCCTGGGGGCTAAATACGGCCGTATGTGGTGACTCGACTTTGCCTTGCTAGGATGGGAAGACCACGCGGAAGCCGATCTATAACTGAACTCGCGTGAGGCTTGTTCGGTGACGACATGGAACAAGTTCATGACGCTGTATTGCACCGCATCCGTTGCATGCGAAATGTGAATGTGTGGAATGCCAGCGGCGCGTGTGATCCGTGTGACGAATTTCAGCGGAATTTTCCCGGTGAACCTTTGAACTCATGGCCACGCATTAAATGCCTCCACTCGGTTCTAATTCTGATTTTGGAAGCTAAATTTGCAAAACGCCGCGGGTAATTTGTTTCGGGAAATGGCTGCCATCATTGGCAGACAGCGAATGTCGCGGGAACCAGGGGGCAGAGGGAGCAGTGGTTGCCCAACCTTGGACGAGCTTAACATGCCATGTCACTGCATACAACTCGCTCATTTTCATCAGAAGTGTTGTGTTAAGCGTAGCGTTGACAATTATGTGATATTAACGACAAAATATGCTACTTTTGCGCCCGCACAGCAAGTGAACTGCATTGGCAGCCGCTCTGTAAGTCCAGTTCAGCTGGCCGAACACGACTGGCCGGGCTGCCCGGGCGACCCATCTTGCCGTCAAAATATCGACCACTCTCCGACATCTCGCCGCCAAAATATCGGCCACTCTCCGACATCTCGCCGCCAAAATATCGGCCACTCTCCGACATCTCGCCGCCAAAATATCGGCCACTCTCCGACATCTCGCCGCCAAAATATCGGCCACTCTCCGACATCTCGCCGCCAAAATATCGGCCACTCTCCGACATCTATCGGCCGGACTGCGGCCGCCGCCGACAATAAAGCCGACAGACCGGCTAAGGGCGGGCCACTTGTCTCGCCGACCGCCGCCGTCTGGGGTGTGACCATTGTCAGCCGACGAGCTACGACCGGTCGGATGATATTCTGAGCCATCCGACCGACTCAAAGAAGCGATTGGGGTCCGTCGGAGGGTGGGCAGCGACGCTGCCTTTCTCCCGCAATGTGTCCGGCATGGAGGTCACGTTGGGCCGCCAGCCAGAAATGAGAAGATATGGATGGCATGCTGGGAGCGGCGCGTGCTCCGCACCACCTCTGCCCCGTATCCGGGGTTCTTGCTGCCCAGTATTGTTTTGATAGCGCTGGACACATGACGTCTGAAGCCAGCACAGACCGTTATTGTTCTGAGCAACGGGACGGCAAAAAGCCGTGTGTCGGACAGCAGCACATGATCAGTCATTTTGTCAAGGGCGGAGCTTCGCTCGCTTTATCTCAAGCGTTTCTTGTGCCACACTTGTCGGCTGGGTCACGGGTCATGGGCTGGGCCACGGCTCACAGGATGGGTCACAACCGCATGTACTATTCACGTTCCAACGAAATTACATGCCAATTGATAGTTGATTCGGTGTGGAACATTCAACAAGTGTGAGGACAGGAAAGTGACCAATGCAGCGATTCATTAGTGTGCGAAGATGTAGTGTAAGGAACAATTTCCCCGAATCAGCAGTCCCCCGCCGTGATCGAGTTTTGCCCTCTCGCCTGCATGTGGCAATGTCAGAGTGCACCTTCTCTCGCCTTCCCGCCCAGAGTGAATTTTCACCATGTGTCGGACACGATGTTATTGACATTCGCCTAAACACTTCCGTGTGTCCCTACGGCGATCTTCCCTCAAATTATATCCTGTAGCTAAGTCATGAGCACATACTGACGCAAGCGAGCGTGAATCTCGCCCATCTCCCCGGAGGGCGGCCCTCAACACACCTCGTCACTTTACCTGGCATTACGCCTGCGTCACTAAGCCCGCTCAGTTGGGCTTAGTGACACTGCTTGGCAGAAGGAGACCGCCTCGCCAGTCACACACACAGCGTTGTCTCTGAGGACGGCTTAGCCAGTGAGTACAGCGACACTATTTGGTGGAAGGAGACTGTCCCGCCGGTCAATCGCTCTGTGGACGGATCAGCCTGTGAGTAATTGTATTCCACGACGCGGGACGACCGCCTGCGCGGCTGGCCGGCGTCGTGACCCTGGCCACTCACGATCCGCTCCGGATCTGATCGGCAGACGAGAGATGAGCGCGGGAAACCGGCCACACGTGTGCTCGAAAGCTGGCGCGTGACGCTCACACCGGGAACAGCTCTCCATGTTGGTGCTCTTCTCTTCTGGCGGTCCCGTGCTGATAAATTATGCCCACGGACGTGCATTCGTCTGCATGTGTTTCCAGCAGCATGAGCAGACATGTGGTGGATATGCGTGCCAGCTGTACCGCTGCGGTACAGCGACTCCAGTGCGGTCCCAGCTGTACCGCTGTGGTACAGCGACGCCAGTACGGTCCCAGCTGTACCGCTGCGTTACGGCGATGCCGGTGCGGTGCCAGCAATGCCAGTGCGGCCCCAGCTGTACCGCTGCGGTACAGCGACTCCAGTGCGGTCCCAGCTGTACCGCTGCGTTACGGCGACTCTAGTGGGTCCCAGCTGTACCGTGCGTTACGGCGATGTCGGTGCGGTGCCAGCAATGCCAGTGGACCCCAGCTGTACCGCTGCGGTACAGCGACTCTAGTGCGGTCCCAGCTGTACCGCTGCGTTACGGCGATGCCGGTGCGGTGCCAGAATGCCAGTGCGGCCCCAGTGTACGCTGCGTTACGGCGATGCCGGTGCGGTGCCAGCAATGCCAGTGCGGCCCCAGCTGTACCGCTGCGGTACAGCGACTCTGTGCGGTCCCAGCTGTACCGCTGCGTTACGGCGACTCTAGTGCGGTCCCAGCTGTACCGCTGCGTTACGGCGATGCCGGTGCGGTGCCAGCAATGCCAGTGCGGCCCCAGCTGTACCGCTGCGTTACGGCGACTCCAGTGCGGTCCCAGCTGTACCGCTGCGTTACGGCGATGCCGGTGCGGTGCCAGCAATGCCAGTGCGGCCCCAGCTGTACCGCTGCGGTACAGCGACTCTAGTGCGGTCCCAGCTGTACCGCTGCGTTACGGCGACTCTAGTGCGGTCCCAGCTGTACCGCTGCGTTACGGCGATGCCGGTGCGGTGCCAGCAATGCCAGTGCGGCCCCAGCTGTACCGCTGCGGTACAGCGACTCCAGTGCGGTCCCAGCTGTACCGCTGTGGTACAGCGACGCCAGTACGGTCCCAGCTGTACCGCTGTGGTACAGCGACGCCAGTGCAGTGCCAGTTGTACCGCTGCGGTACAGCGACACCAGTCCAACGGAACATTGGCTGGCACGCTAATGGAAATATCCGCCACCAATTGGCATAAATCTGGAGAATGAAGGCTTTGCCTTTAGCTCATTCAGAAGAAAGCAGACTCTCGAGATAATCATCAAATAATAAATGAGGCGTGAAATTCAGATATCCAGGCGAACAATTGTCATTTTGTCTATTGGCGTAAGTGATACCGGCCATGCACAGCGTGATCATTTACCCCCTCCCCCAGCGTACATAAATTTTGATAAACACTGCACTTGTATTGCTTTCAACCAAAAGTGAACACCCCACTATGCACATGCTACTTCTCGCTACAGATATTGTAATTATACTATCGATTGGTGTAGTCGAAATTGCGATGCAACAAGCAAATAATGTGAACCAAGTCTCGAAATAAAAGGCATAGGCACTGCATAGGAAATTAACGTGGGTGGAAGTATGCATTTCCTCTCATTTTCTATTCTAATTATGGGTGCAAATAACCGCAAAAAATTCAAACAATGAAAGTAATGTTCAAGTAAAATAAAGTAAAAGTAATTGTCAAGTTAACCGAACTGCACAGACACCGGTGAATGTGTTTATCGAGATGGAAAGAACGATCGACCTTCTATTTCATCTCTGGGAATAATGATCGGACCGGCTTGTGTACTTGCATTGTCAGCCCCAAGGCTGTCTGGTGCACGGTGGGATTTCCAGGCACTTCAGAGTCTAAATGTAGATGGCTAAGACTATTATCAGCAGAAGAATATTCATGGTGTGAATTCAACTGGTCAGGAATAGTCCGTTGACTCCGTCTGACTGACCTAGGCGAAAGCAACCGGGCAGATTATCTGTTTACAATGTACTTCAAAATACCAGTATGAAGGACTGTTTCATGCATTCTTATCAGCATGTGCGCTCATCCGATAGACAGTTCCCGACGAGTCCGATAGACGATTCCCCAGGCGGCTCTCCGGCGCATCTTTGAACCTCTTATTTTTGCGGTCGGTTTGTAACTTCGACAGTTGTGATCCAAGCTGGATATGGCGAGTACTCTAGCGGTAAGGTGCTCGTTCAACAACGAAAAGGTTGTGGGTTCGAATCCCACCTGTCGCTACTCTTCGCACACGATCAATCTCGTGAGAGGTTGGAGATGCTATGCTACCACGCTCCGAGCTGGGCGGCCACTCTGAGGTCGGTCAATTGTCGGTCAATGGTCGCTCAATTCACGATCAATGGTCGGTCAATGGTCGATCAATGGTCGGTTAATAGCCTGTCAATCGTCGGTCAATAGTCGGCCAATGGCCGGTGAATGGTCGGTCAATAATAAGTTAATAGTCTGTCAATGGTCGGCCAATGGTCGGTGAATGGTCGGACAATGATCGGTCAATGGTCGGTCAATGATCGGTCAGTGGTCGGTCAATAGTCGGTAAGTGGTCGGTCGGTGGTCGCTCAATGGACGGTTAATGGTCGGTCAATAATCGGTCAATAGTCGGTCAATGCTCGGTCAGTGGTCGTTGACAGGCCACCCGGCCCGTGTCCTTGGACCACTGGGTCGGTGACGGCCACGTGTCTGGTGGCCACTGACCGTAGCCGTGGCATCACTCGCCTCTCGGTATCTGATACACAAGACGTATTTATCAGATGCTGTACGGGCTGTCAGCGGCCGAAACATCAACTGATTACTGCGGCACGGAAGTACCGAGTTTGAACAATCAATCACTTGCGAATCTCCATGACTTGTCTCGCTTGATGTTGCATCCTTCCTTACCGCAACCACGTGCGAATCTCGATGACCATCACCATCACTAGCATTCCTGGAATCCTGCACCTGGACTGCTTGACTGTCATTTCCTATGATGGGCCCCACCACTAAACACCTCAGGCGCTCCACCTCCCTTGCTAACATCTCTACTTTCCCACCCAATTTCCAGATGCCCGCCCTACGCACACACTTTCCACAGCCACCTTCCATTTCTAAAGTGATTTTTTAAAAATTATATTTTGTTTTTGTGTTGTTGTTCTTCTTTTCTTATTCCTAACTAATCTAGTTCTTGTCTGATCAAGATATCAAGCCAACTAGCAACTAATGCAACATATTGGTGCAGCAGCTACCTAGCCGTGTAATTAGCATGCAGTTATCACTCACTTGCTCCGGAAATGCAAGGGACAAAGTAACCATACTACTTACAGAAATGAAGCTTAGAACACTTCTGCAATTCGGAAGATTCAAGGGAGCTATTCACTATAACTTATCAAGCTATAAAAGCTACCAGATTTAGTCTGCTGGGGCTTTAGTCGAGTGAGGCTGGTGATGTAGTTGATCGTCTCGCATTGGATGTATTTAAGGCAAGGGTGGATAAGTTCTTTATGTCCGAGAACAGCATTGTTTAATTCCACATCATGCAGTACAAGGATGGGAATTGGGCCTCAATGTAGTGGAATTGATGCTGGCGGCATGCACCGGGCAGGTAACGACTATGGTGGTGGCGGCGTGCACCGAGCAGGTAACGTATGGTGGTGGCGGCGTGCACCGGGCAGGTAAGGACCATGGTGGTGGGGACGTGCACCGGGCAGGTAACGACCATGATGCTGACGACGGGCACCGGGCAGGTAACGACCATGATGCTGACGACGGGCACCGGGCAGGCAACGACCATGGTGGTGGGGACGTGCACCGGGCAGGTAACGACCATGATGCTGACGACGGGCACCGGGCAGGTAACGACCATGATGCTGACGACGGGCACCGGGCAGGCAACGACCATGGTGGTGGGGACTGCACCGGGCAGGTAACGACCATGATGCTGACGACGGGCACCGGGCAGGTAACGACCATGATGCTGACGACGGGCACCGGGCAGGTAACGACCATGGTGGTGGGGACGTGCACCGGGCAGGTAACGACCATGATGCTGACGACGGGCACCGGGCAGGTAACGACCATGGTGCTGACGACGGGCACCGGGCAGGCAACGACCATGGTGCTGACGACGGGCACCGGGCAGGCAACGACCATGGTGGTGGGGACGTGCACCGGGCAGGTAACGACCATGATGCTGACGACGGGCACCGGGCAGGTAACGACCATGATGCTGACGACGGGGTGGTGGGGGTGCACCGGGCAGGTAACGACCATGATGCTGACGACGGGCACCGGGCAGGTAACGACCATGATGCTGACGACGGGCACCGGGCAGGTAACGACCATGATGCTGACGACGGGCACCGGGCAGGCAACGACCATGGTGGTGGGGACGTGCACCGGGCAGGTAACGACCATGATGGTGACGACGGGCACCGGGCAGGTAACGACCATGATCGGCCCTTAATCGGCAGCAAAGAATTTCTTGTCTCAATTGTTTGCGAACATTATCTAAAATGTATTTGTGTTTTCCTGACCTATACGTCAACGAGGTCACCCACACTGCATTATTGAGAAAATAGCTGAGGGAAGCCAAAGAACGTAAATGACATTCAGCTAAAGTACAGTATATCATTGGAATGGGTCACCTGAGGAGGTGATGGCTTTTCATGGCATGTGCTTCGGAAACGTGTTTATGGTTTCATTGGTCAGGATAGGATATTTCATCAGGTAGATAATAGGATATGTTGAATATAGTATCATGCGCGGACGATGGACCCTTAGATTCTCGTTGGACCCTGTACCTACCATGTCTTAGATAATATTTGTATCCTCCTTTATGGGCTTCACCCAGATGGCCCCTGTGGCTCCTAATAAGCCTTAAACCTTTATGACCTTCATGACCTTTGGGGCGCCAGGGTGACCGAATGGTAAAAGTGTCGAACTCTGAACACGAGGGTCCCTGGTTCAACACTCTCACCATTGGGACCACCTCCCAATCCCGCGGCCCACCGGCGAGACGATGTGGGCGACGCCATTAACCGCGGCCCACCGGCGAGACGATGTGGGCGACGCCATTAACCGTGATAGTGCATACAGTGAGTCGTCAACCACCCAATAAATAAACAAACAAACCTTTACGACCTTCATTGATCGATGTAACATGCCAACTGTTGAGCCCAAGAGGCTAAATTGCGAATTAAATGCCTCTTCCTGCCTCTTACATACATAGATCTGCAGATGACTTTCGTCCCTTGACGCTCAACTAACCCAAACTTCAACGTTAGAATATCCCTTTTCGACAAAGTTGGATTTGCGGGAATAGTATCATCATGTCATGTTCCAGCTGTAATGGACGCTTGCTCTCTCCCTGTAGCCACAGGGACTGTAGCCACACTCAAGATCGCAAGATGCCGGTACCTAATGTGGATTTCAGGGCGTGAATTAACCTACAGAGCGTATTATTTGTAGAGGCACTTCGACTGATATGGTTGTGTTAGATTATGTTGGTAGTTTTTCAGGTATTTCTTTTTGTCATGCCAGAGCTATACGAAGGTTAACATTATCATTCCAGGATAATTTCGTTCTCCTCTTGTGACGTCATACATGATTACTGCTGCCACGTTCATTCTATCGACTTTACGGGTGTAATTTAAGCTGAGTGTGGGTTCGTTAATTATGGGGATAAATACGACCCTCATGTAACGGGTCTCATACCTGGTGAAGGAGAATGTGAATTGATATCTATCACCCGTGATCTACTTTTCATTGTTTGCACATTTTTGCGTGTTTGTTCATTTTTGATTGTGCATGTCGTACTTTGTTGCGCAGCTGGCGTTTCACTTTCCATGTAGCAAGCTAGACACCATGTTTGAATTAAACGGAATTGGAACTACGTCTATACATGATGTAAGCTGCCATCTGAAGTGAACACTATGCACATGAATTGTCTAAATATATGCTTTGCTTTACTTCACTTTACTGTACTTTACTTTACGTTGCCTTTCTTTATTTAGCGTTGCCTTTCTGTACTTTATTTTGCTTTACTTTACTTTACCTTACTTTACTTTACATTAATTTACTCTGCTTTAATAACAGTGCTTTGATCGCCATCGAAACACGCAGCCGCCAGCAACGTACCATCCAAAGACACGTGACTTACTGACGTGACTGGCACGTCACGTGTAACTTGCAGCAGCTTTCGGTCAGAGTGGAATCAGTCCAGTGTCCCCTATGGCTCGAGTTTCACCAGTCACTGCTCTTCGCCCGCGACCAATCTGAGTAAGTGATTGGAAACGTTGTAGGGAAGGGGGACGAACAAAAAAAACCAAAAAACAAACAAACAAACAAAACAAACAAACAACAAAAACCAACAAAAAACAAAAAAAAAAAAAAAAAAAAAAAAAACCAGCAACCAATCACCAACCAGCCAACCAATACCACAACCAGCCGGCGCGTCACCGACAACCAAATCACCAGCCAACCAATCACCAACCAGCCAACCGATCACCAACCAGCCAACCAATCACCAACCAGCCAACCAATCACCAACCAGCCAACCAATCACCAACCAGCCAACCAATCACCAACCAGCCAACCAATAACCAACCAACCAGCCGATCACCAACCAGCCAGCCGAGTCTATTGCGATGACGCGCAGCCGGTATATTCTGGACAGTGAATGCAGCCAATGTGCACCGTGTCGTAGGGTGACAGTTTAGCGACACAGCTATGACCAACTTGACGAAATTTTCGGGATGCCATTGGTGATCTCTAGTTTATTTCGTGAATAGGAACGATATTTGGTCAATTTCAATGAACATTTTGGGCACATGCACCAATATAGTTTAACGTTAAGCACTAGATGAGCAGCTTTTTAAACAAGTCTGGTTTCACCTATGATATCGGAACTCTCCCAAAATGTGGAAATTGGCACACATTATTATATATAGACTGCTGCTAAATATGGTTAATTTCCAGAAATATTCGAAAGAGGAATGGGATTTCACGACTTATTGCGGCGTTTTGTCGCGATAAAGTGGGTTTTCCAAATATTTCAATTTATCCCAACATTTTGGCACAATAAATTGAGACGATTAAGAGCCATGATCCGGAGCTAGATTTATGGCGACCTACGTCTATGTCGCCATAAATTAGTTTCTTACGACATGAAAAATTGGGCGGAATTGAAATTTCTGTAAAGCTGGGTGCACCTGTCTTACTAAAAGTGTCCCATTAAAGGTGACCCGAAATGCTTCTTGAAGGCGGACAATATTTACTGCCGAAACCATATCGGTGGCACAACCGTTTCAAGCGTGGGAGGTTCTTCGGCTAAGTCTGACCCAGGACGGACTGTTTCTGGGTCGTCTCCTATCCAGAAGAAGCGAGTAACTGGGAAGTGCTCGCCGTGCCACGAGATTAACGCTGACCGACCATCGCCGGCGCCATCGGACACCCGGACATTAACGCTGACCGACCATCGCCGGCGGCATCGGACACCCGGACATTAACGCTGACCGACCATCGCCGGCGGCATCGGACACCCACCCGGACATTAACGCTGACCGACCATCGGACACCCGGACATTAACGCTGACCGACCATCGCCGGCAGCATCGGACACCCGGACATTAACGCTGACCGACCATCGCCGGCGGCATCGGACACCCGGACATTAACGCTGACCGACCATCGCCGGCGCCATCGGACACCCGGACATTAACGCTGACCGACCATCGCCGGCGCCATCGGACACCCGGACATTAACGCTGACCGACCATCGCCGGCAGCATCGGACACCCGGACATTAACGCTGACCGACCATCGCCGGCGGCATCGGACACCCGGACATTAACGCTGACAGACCATCGCCGGCGGCATCGGACACCCGGACATTAACGCTGACCGACCATCGCCGGCGCCATCGGACACCCGGACATTAACGCTGACCGACCATCGCCGGCAGCATCGGACACCCGGACATTAACGCTGACCGACCATCGCCGGCGGCATCGGACACCCGGACATTAACGCTGACCGACCATCGCCGGCGGCATCGGACACCCACCCGGACATTAACGCTGACCGACCATCGGACACCCGGACATTAACGCTGACCGACCATCGGACACCCGGACACATCTGTCTGTAAACACTGCAGTCCGGCGGCATGCCCCGAGGGCACGACTTCAGCTTGTGTCACCGAAGCAGTTCTCTGTTCACCGGACTCGAGCATTCTGGATAGCTCCGCATTGTGCGCAACGTACTACGGAGTACGGAGGAGAACATACGGACTTGAGATATCAACATCAGAACAAGTACATTGCAAATATTTGAAGTATGCAAAGAAATTATGAAGTAACTTGGAGTAAAAGAGCGGAACATGATGACAAAAACGACGAACATTAATACGACTGCATCGTCCACCATCTTGTTCCCATTGTATCGATTTACGTATATGTACGCGAGGCGAAAGCATGGCTTCCCTGTCCGCATCTATATCCTATCGATGATTGTTGAGCATGGCGCCAGGGACTATCGTGATCCGATCTGAGTCCAATTCAATTTAATCTGCTCCTTTCCTCGGCAACAGCCCTGCAGCCTGCCCGTTGTCCGTGTTTATTCTGTTTAATGGCCCTTTTTGCTTTTATTTGCGTTTGATGTTATCCCGATGGGCGTCTTAACGGCCACAATAGAAGCAGACGTGTTTGCACCAGCACAATGCAATGCCATGCGATACAATACAATACAACACATGAATACAATACAATACAACAAATGAATACAATGCAATGCAATCAATAACATACAATGCAATGCATTACAATACAATATGGTGCAATACCATAAAATGCAAGACAATTCAGTACAATACGATACCATGCAACCATGCCATGCAATATAATAACATACAATATCGTACAATGCAACACAAAACAATACCATACAATACAATACGATATAACATGAGAGCAAGTGCGTGTGCAACTCTCACGAAAATGGAACTACCGCGGTGCATATGGCGCGTGTGCATGTCTATACGAGTAAGTATTACAAAAAATCCACAAGCGGAAGACCCACAAGCAAATAAACGTTTCTGCTGTGCAATACATCAGATCGGATCAGATGGACGTCGTCGGCGGGAAACGCTGACCCCCGCCAAGACGTGCTGGTGGATCGCCGATCTGCAGGCCAAGTTGGCAGACCGGTCTGATTGTCATCGGCCTTGGGCCTGGCTACACTTCGTCATGCGGTAATGCTATCTGATGTGTCTACCGCTGCCGACTAGTCATACCAGAGTCGCTTGTTATTCCACATTTCCGAATAATAATGGCATTGCCGGTCGCCAATTTAAAATCCTCGATTTTACTGTAGACTGGGCACGAGCGGAGCTGTTGCTGTTGTGTCAGAAGCATCCGGCGTGGCTTCTGACCTGGGTTGTTGTTGCCTTTTACCTCAGCTGTGTTTACCGGCGTCGATTCTGGACGTGTGCGTTACGTTCGGAAGCCTCATTAGAAGTGAAGACATACAGTTTTCGAACGACTTTATGCTCTTGTCGGTGTCGCAACACTCATACTGAAATGAAGTGGCTCCAAAATGCCGGTTGTCTTGGTGCCGCTGATACCTTGGCCGCCCCAAAGATTGCTGGTAAGTGTCACAGCCTGAAGGCATGTTCCAAAAGTGTGAGTGATTGTCTTCGAATAACTACACAGTTTCAGTGTCCAGCCGGAGGCGAATTTGACTATTGTTTTTGTACTCACACGGTTTGTTAACAAACATTGTGATGCAAATCACACACTGTTAAATCACATGTCACAAAGGTATTGGTTTGTAACCACAAATGGTGTAATTCAGACATGATTTTCGTGATTGCTTTAGAAACGATGTGATATTACAATACCTGGTTGGTTATTGGTTTTACGACACGTCGACCGTTGAGTCATGTAGCGTCGCCAATCTCTCACGCCGATTGGTCGCGGGCGAAGAGTAGCGACAGGTGAGACTCGAACATATTACAATACCTCTCGGTGGTAAAACAACACACCTATTCCAAAATAATACGATGTATTTCCAATAATATGTAAGTGATAAAGTACTAACGAATGAATAGCATGATGAAGAATTAAAACACATGAGACCAAACGATGTACAATATGAGATTTCTTCCAAACCAAAATGTCATTCAATTCCATAAACCTTTGGTATACCAGCTGAGCTCAAAGTGTAAACAAACAAGCCCGCATTCCATCGTGGTCGATACACCCTTCAAATATTGATATTGACGGTGTAAACATGAAGACCAACGTCGAGAACAGGTTTGAACTGCTGAAATGCATTACAAAAATATGAAGCTCGTAAGCACCCAGTACCCGAATTAATGGCTAAATAGATAAATAAAGCAGAAATAAAACAGAAAATATACTGCATAAATATCGGGAGCGCTAACACGAGCACTACGGGGTCCTCTCACGCTGAGGGTCTCAGCTAATATGCTAACGGTACCCTCCCACAAAGTCGAGTTGATTAGCATTCCTCGAGCATTACTGGGATGCGGTGGAGGGGGCGGGCTTGGAAGATTGGATTTGTCACCCATTGACGTTAAGGGTAGTTCCCCCAGTGACGGATCCGGGGGAGAGGGGCATTTTCGGACTTAGGGGGAGGGGCGGTACCCCACATCCACCTCTGACTTCCCCTGCTCCGCCGCCTATGGCGGATAAAGATGAAGTTGGTGATCTTCCTTCAGAGTCTCGATACCGTTAAATTTCCAGCTGCTCGCTGCAGCTGAACTTCGTCGAAAAGCAAATCAAATTCATCATTTTTTTCTTGACTGGCACTGCCCTCCACAACATCCACGCAACATAGAACGTGTGCTATCACAAGCAATGTATTTGCCACGAGTGCTGACAATCATCAATCGTATATGATCGTGAAATACAAACGTTGTAATCACACACATTTATACACAGTTTGTGATGAACAAACAATGTACTTTGGATTCTGTAGTGTTGTTAGCTCAAGATGTTAATGAAATGCCACCTTTGCAAATAACAACACACAGCTTGTGATCTCACTGAAATTGGCCTCTGGTCGTGCCCTCCAAACTTCAGCTCCAATTCCCAGCTCCGGTCTCCAGCTTTCAAGTTACTCAGTTTACTGCCTAGTTTCCAGATTCCTGTCAGCTTCCCTGCCATGTTCGATCAACGTGTCAGGTAGATATGCCAAGAATCGCCATATCCAGTCACAGATTGAGCAGGCAGTCAATTTTTCCTTCCATAATATATTTTATATCCGTACTATTCCAAAAGATAGTTTGCATGTATTGTCCAGGCACTTTCATGACACGGGTCATAAGTAAAACTACTTCTTAGCACAACAGTACGGTGATCGTCGCGGTGAATAGTCATCTAAAACAAGCCAGACCAAGCGGCAAAAGGCAAGCCCTGGTATGGTGTTGTCTTCGCAGTTGTCTTCGATTCGAGAATGTCCGTTCCAACGCCAGGATGGGCTCCTGCCGCGGCACATCTCATGCATATGCTTAGAGCGTAGTCCTGCATGCATTTGACCTTGCTACTGCGATGTCTGTCAGATGTTCTACCAAGATCTCAGTTGTACAAGTACAATGTTCACGGGTACTACTTTGCAGTTTCGACAACGACTGGCTGACAGTGAATGCGATTGGGAGTCAAAATGGCCGAATTCGATGTTGTGAGCTCCACTCTTCTCGTGTTTTCCTGTCGCAGCCATTTCCAATCTATCCACATCGCATCTCTATGGGTAAATGTCAAGAGCGGCGACGCTCCACCCTAGTTTATGAGCACTTATAAGACTTCAGTAAATTGGCTCTACTGTTGGTATTCAGACACAAAATTGGTTTCGTTATCACCCGGGTGTAGCTGTTTCTCGGCTCTATCACACCTTTACTTGATACCAGAACCTATGACTCAATCCCTCGATTGTATCAGGATGAAAAGCATAGGGTCGACTTTGACCGGCCGAGTGCTCCAGGGAAGTAGGTGAAGCAACGAAGGTGAGCTTCTTTCAGAGAAACACGTGTCAGTTAGGTATGATCTCTGTTCCTTACCTGAACATGAAGACTAAACATTTGAATCATAGTGGGAATTTACTTGCCAGAGTTGGAATGTCGAGCCACTTGTAGCCCGACCACAGCAGTAGCCCAGTCGTGACGATCCGCGGGCGTGGTGTACCTGAACCACATCATGTTGCTCCTCCGTAGCAACACAGTCGATGCGTCTGGTCTGGCGGTCGCACGGCCCTTCAGTTCCGTTAACAATCCGTAGCTGGTACAGGTCGGTCGACCCGCAACACACGGGGAGCACCACCCCGGGCTGCTCGCTGCTCTCGACCACCTGACAACAGCAGGCCCGGGGTCGGCCATGGCCTTCGTCACTCATCAGGTCGGCTACTGGGAAGCCGGCTCGGCTACCGCAGCGGTCGGCCCAGAACGAGCCGACTCAGCACCCTGCGTCTGACGCCAGACTGATTGAACCGTGCGCGTGCCACATCACCCTCGGTGGCAGGATAGCCAAACTCAACAAACAACAACAATGGAGCTCATGCTGACTCTGTGCTGGTGGTGGCCGGCAAATGCAGAAATGCGCTGCACAGCATTAGTTATCAGGATCGTTTGGCATCGCGGGATCGTGGCAATGCATGCAGCGTGCAAGTCCGTGCCATACATGGTAATCGATAGCCACACGTCGTGATCTGACGTCGTAGTGACAACGCACACGCAGGCACGGGGTGGTGATTCCACTATAATAAATAACGTCGTGATCTGACGTCGTAGTGACAACGCACACGTCGTGATCTGACGTCGCAGTGACAACGCACACGTCGTGATCTGACGTCGCAGTGACAACGCACACGTCGTGATCTGACGTCGCAGTGACAACGCACACGCAGGCACGGGGTGGTGATCTGACCATGGTAATCGATAGCCACACGTCGTGATCTGACGTCGTAGTGACAACGCACACGCAGGCACGGGGTGGTGATCTGACCATGGTAATCGATAGCCACACGTCGTGATCTGACGTCGTAGTGACAACGCACACGCAGGCACGGGGTGGTGATCTGACCATGGTAATCGATAGCCACACGTCGTGATCTGACGTCGTAGTGACAACGCACACGCAGGCACGGGGTGGTGATCTGACCATGGTAATCGATAGCCACACGTCGTGATCTGACGTCGTAGTGACAACGCACACGCAGGCACGGGGTGGTGATCTGACCATGTGTGTGACGCTGTCGCCAATGACGCTCCAGAAGCTGTTCCAGCGCCAGCTGGACTAACGGGAGCCGCTGCTATACGAACAGCACGACTCTGGGGCGGCTCGCTATCTAACACCAGTATGCATGTACCGAGATAAGGCGGACCAGGAAGGGACTGCCGTATTTGACATTGGCTCCCAGCCAGGCTACTCCAAACCCCAATAAACATCCACCGCGGTCCTTTGGTCGCCTCATTTGATCTTTGTTTGTTCGATAAATCTGTCCAAATAGTGATACGGCTTCGGGTGACAGTGCCGTTCAGAGCGGGCGTCCAATGGATGCAATCGCTCTCGGGCATCTTCAACGTCACAGCTCTCAGATACTGGAGTGGACGAAAACACGTTGGTAAAATCAGATGACCTATAACAGCTATTGATTGCTGCCTGTTTTACTGCGAGCGAGCTGTCGTCATGTGTGCTTGTGTGAGGACATCCGAGTGCTTATACTCGATCGCTTCAAAGGCATTATATATGGGAGAGTTTGGATCGAGTATCCTGCTCGGATGTACACAAAAATGGACATGTGTGAATGGATGGATGGATGTGGAATGAATATGGTAACTTCTTTCGGTAAGCTCTGACCATTTTCAGAGTGCGGGCTCAAGGAGATGGAGAAAATAGCTCGAAATAGCTGAAATCGAGAAAATAACTAGAAAAATAGCTGAAGCTCCAGATGGTGGTGCGATGTCACGACACGGTTGGACCAGCACGACCCACCACCACCAATGACCGTCCTTGGCAGTCATTGAACATCAATGACCATCAATGACCATCAATGAACACCAATGACCATTAACGACCATCAATAACCATCAATGACGACACTGGTGATGACGCTGATTTTAATGTGTCCAGCCTGACACGAGTGTAGTGATATCAGCTGTCCCTGAGCCTGGTGACAGATGTGACAGATGTGACAGACGTGATCGTGTGGAACAAATCGCGCGCTGATGCGATGCCAAGCGAACTAAGAACAAAGACGATTTCATGTGGTGTGCTTCAAACTGCATGAAGTGTTCTGGGCTGATCATGGGTGCTCTGTTTACGTACGTTCAAGTATGGTCGATACGAGTGTGGTCCGGTACAGATATACTCGATACGAGTGTAATCCAGTACGTTCACAATCGATACGAGTGTAGTCCAGTACAGATATAGCCGATACGAATGTAGTCCAGTACAGATATGGTCGATGGGAGCGTTGTCCAATACAGATATGTTACTATCCAATACAGATATGACTTTCAATTACTGGTCCTGGGGATGCGGTGCTCTGCCTCCGCAGGAGCAGACGGGATTTGCATGCGGATCGTGCGTCTGACCCTCGACGTGTTAGGAGATATATATCTTCACCTGGTCAATTCCTGTCTTGCGAACTGCGACTTCCCCCCCGCTTGGAAACATTCCCTCGTTTTTCCGGTTTATAAATCAGGCGATTCATCCTTGGCTTCCTCTTTCCGTCCAATTTCCATAGTTCCCACCATCGCTAAAATTGTAGAGCGTGCTGTACACCAGCAGCTCTACGGCTACCTGTCCTACAATCGCCTCCTCTCCCCTACCCAGCACGGCTTCCGTCCCAATCACTCTTGCGAAACCGCACTCCTGTCCCAATCCGACCGTATCCTTTCCGCCAACGACCGTGGGGATGTATCTCTTCTGTGTCTCCTCGACCTCAGCAAGGCATTCGATGTGATAAACCATGAGAAGCTCCTCGCCAAATTAAGCATCCACGGCATAGAAATATCCTGGTTTTCGGCCTACCTGAGTGATCACACCCAGAGCGTCAAAATTACTGATCGTTTAGGCAACACAAAAATATCTTCCCGGCTTCCCAGCAACGTCGGTGTGCTCCAGGGTAGTTGTTTGGGACCGCTCCTGTACAGCGTGTTCAGCAATGACCTCAGCCTCTTTGTCGAAGAGGCAGAGGTCACTCAATTCGCAGACGACACGTCCTTACTCGTCAGCGGCAAAAAACGGGATCTAATATCCACTTCCACCACTGATACCCCACCCCTGATCTCCCGTCTCGAGCGCGTCCTGGAATGCCTTGATCAGTGGTTTCGCGCGAATGGTCTAAAAGTGAACGCTGCCAAGTCGCAACTTCTTCTTTTGGGCGGACCTCAAAATTTGCGCAACATCCCCGACTTTTCTGTAAAATTCCTTGATAAAAATCTCGTCCCCTGTTCTCAAGCCAAAAACCTCGGTGTCATTTTTGACCGCACGCTGTCCTGGACGCCCCATGTTACCCAGCTCACCGGCCGTTGTTTCGGCACCCTCATTGGTTTGTCACATGTGAGGCACAGCCTACCGTCCGAGATCCTCACTACCCTCGTTACAGCCCTGGTCATCTCCCAGATCCGGTACTGTATTTCGGTTTATGGAAACTCCACCCAAGAAAACACCAACCGGGTACAAAAAATTATCAACTTCGCTGCTAAGATGATTTTCGGCCGCAAAAAATTCGATCACGCCTCGGATCTGATAGAGGAACTGGGCTGGCTGAGGGCGGATGAGTTAGCCAGCTACCACACACTCACCACGCTCCATAAGATCCGTAGGCAGGGAGTCCCTGAAGAGCTGGCAGATTTGTTTCGAACGGTGGGTGAGCTGAGGGAGAGAGAGGTACCGCGTCGAGGCGATGACATCCATGTCACTCGGTGGCGCACCGATATGGGCAGGCGCAGATTTCGGGTCAGGGCTCCCTTACTGCACAATGCATTGCCTCCGGAGATCAGAGAGCTACCTGTGTCGAGGTTCGGCCGAGCTTTGAAGCGCCATATTGTTGGCGGCAGGGAATGATTTATGCTATATGACCCATGTGTGTATACGGTTTTGTTTTTAACATCTCATTTTTCATATAGGTATGTATGCTAGTTTCACCTTTTAGCCTTTTATACCTGCATGCAGTTTTTAACTCTTGACTTTGAGCCGTAATAACCATGTCTTTATTGGATGGTTCAATAAACAGTCTGAGTCTGAGTCTGAGTCTGAGTATGTTCAATTGTGTCTCACTGCTATGCTAATTTGTTGTCCTTTTCCAGTAAGAGCTAGTGATTGCTTCCGAAATCTGGGCAGGGAATTTCGCTACGTGCGGCATATATGTGGTTGTACAATGTGTTTTTAACGACACACACACACACACACACACACACACACACACACACACACACACACACACACACACACACACACATACACACACAGGAAGCTGGTCCGTTACTTCCGCCAGTAACCAGTTTCAGCTAATGGTCGCGTTACTATTGATCTCAAACACACATGAATGTTGTTTTATATACTTTAGAGGGGCAATCTGCTCCCTCAGTGTTAGTTTTACTCCCAAAAATCCACTTTTAACATGGGATCCAACAGAGTGTGGTCCCCCGTCGATTTGGACCCACCCATTATCTTCATGCATTGCGCCCCTCAATAATTTTAAGAAATAAACGCCCCTGCAAACACGTACATGTAGCACTACAGCGACTGTATTCGCCCGTCCTCCTGCCGCTTGTTTCAATCTCGCCTGTCCACCACCATGTCTGCCGTCGCAGATGCTGGACGGGCACCGCGTGCTGTGTCGCCTGTTCCGCCCGCCGGACCACTTCACAGCCTTGGGCGTCACTAAGCCGTCCGACCTCCTCTGTAACAGAAACATCATTGCCAAGGAATATGCCACAGAGAACTGCGAGACGAAGTGGCCAGGTGGCCCATTCTGCTATTTTGACCAATTTTCTGTTCTGATCAGCGTAAGGAATGGTGGCGTTAGTGGCAGGTTATTTGCTTAGCCGGTAAGATGATGACAAGGGCCAGGTTTGATTGTCTTTGGCGTGGTCAACCAAATCTCAGTACAATTTCCGTCCTGTCCACGGAAGAAGGGACATGCAACGATAGGATGTGAATTGTAAGACGATAAAATACAAAAGAGAGCAATATCATGCAAGTGAACTTCTATCCCCATTCCTGGTGCCATGTAGCCTCGTGCCATCGTATCTCTCGCAGTTCACGTGTCAGCTGGACTTAACATATTGTACTAGATAGTGCTCGAAGTGCTTCAAATATTCCTCTAAAATTGGGCATGCCTAGCTACAACCAGCATGAGGCGCCGTAAGGACACTGTACGAGTGAGGGCAGGAGGCGGACTACGGAGCTCCCCTGCTGTATGCAGGTCAGACACCATACCGTGACAAGAGGCGGACTACGGAGCTCCCCTGCTGTATGCAGGTCAGACACCATACCGTGACAAGAGGCGGACTACACCCTCAGGTCAGACACCATACCGTGACAAGAGGCGGACTACGGAGCTCACCTGCTGTATGCAGGTCAGACACCATACCGTGACAAGAGGCGGACTACGGAGCTCCCCTGCTGTATGCAGGTCAGACACCATACCGTGACAAGAGGCGGACTACGGAGCTCACCTGCTGTATGCAGGTCAGACACCATACCGTGACAAGAGGCGGACTACGGAGCTCACCTGCTGTATGCAGGTCAAACACCGTACCGTGACAAGAGGCGGACTACGGAGCTCACCTGCTACAGGCACAAGGTCAGACACCATACCGCGACAGGTAAATTGGAGATCGACCACAAATCGCTCTCTTGGCAGCCCGTGAAGACATGCACTTTGTCACCTTCAATTATGCAAGTACACAAATTATGGAAATAATTAAAACATATTTTGGCCGTTCGGCATAGTGCATCCAAAGTTTCGATACGTACTTAATATTTCGCGGATGTGCCCGATTGCGGAAATATTGACCTCAGTTTCGGTATATGTGCATAAGACAATCTCCTTCAGCAGAAATTGGCTACAATCATGCCGAAATCTGACTCAACTATCGAGTCAGTATCTATTTCAAACTTAAATGGACCACTTAATTACATTGTTTGCTATCATAGTGCTTGCGATTACCATAGTGTGCAGTTGGAAGTTTTGGTCGTGTCCGCTGCTTCGGCTATGTTTCGCGCCCATGCTTAATTATCATGAGTATGATAATTAAGCATTGTGGTACGATAATTTGTCATAGGTATGATAATTAGGTACCACGTTGTGTCACGATCAATGATTGCTCCTTTCCTCTTAGCTGGTGCCGCATGCAACCGTTCAGCGCGCCACCCTCCATCGGACTGATACTAGCCACGCGGTCGCTCTGACTCGGGGCACGCAGGTCGCGTGTCATGACGGCGTAATCACGTGACCGGCGGCTGGTCACGTGATTATCCCTTATCCCTTCACTATGGGATATTGGGTATCCCCTCCCCATGAACCGCCATATGGAGATAGATGGCCGATGCATAGACCGCCTGGCAGCGGGCCCCCTCGGAGATATCTGCTGCGTGTGTCAACATCCAGCCTGATTAAAAGGATTCTCGCATATCAACAGGCTGAGTGGCCGGTCTATTTCGACCCCGTTCATATGCCACGCGGCTCCACGTCCGAATCGAATATCCTGCCGGAAATGAGCCGCTCCAGCGCCGGCTTCGGCTAACTTCCGGCTGTCACACAGTGGCGGCGGCCGGCCGGCCCGAGGATCCTCATCATCGCTCACGACGGCACATGCTTACTCGGATGGCACGACAGATCCGCTCGCCGAGTGATGCCGTTCGGTCGCCGACGAACTGGTGAAGGGCGCCTTCACCCGCCAGTTCGCGCTGTAATCGGATTGCGCTGTGTGCTCGCGAGGCCGACTTCCATGCACGCGCCTGTCAGCTGGCTGGTCAACAAAGGCGCCTCTCGGTGTCTTTTGTCGTTTATGCGTGGTTTGATTTAAAAAGGACCACGCGCGGCCGGACCATAGAACTTGCCGAAGCTCCGCGCCAGCTCAGCTCATCCGCAGCTCACACGAGGAGTCGGAGACATGGTCGGGCGCAAATCCCCCGCGAAGATCGCATCCAGGATTCCGACGCCGTCATGGGCTCAGTCAGATCCGGAGATAACCGACAGCTATTGATTGCCGGCAGCTCTCTGTGCAATGTGGTCAGGCAATTTCCCGCTTCTTCACTCAGCTCGTGACTGCTCCCGCCATGCAGGCGGGTGCTTCCCGGAGCAGACACCACCAGCGGCCGCGGTCACCGCTCATCCATTGGTGACCTATAAGATGTGCTCCAGTTTCATCAGGCCATGCCCACCTCCACGCTGCAGTGTAGATCCGGCATCCACATCTAGGCCACGTACGACACAATACTGCTACACAGTACTGCTACTACAAAATCCAAAACGAATGACAAGAGTCTAGCAGTATGGATACGACATCCACATTTATTCAACGCACGACATGGTATTGCTACTACGACACCCAAGAGAATGTCAAGACTCTAGTTGTGTGCACCATGTACAGCGCCACTCATTCATGTACATCATCAGTTAATTTTCGTCCGGTATCTACTTCTTCCTGGCGCCAATTCTGGGGCGGCGGTTTTTCAGCGCGGTATCTGCCCATCGCAGCGGACCCGCCCCCGTTCAGTGGCGCGCTGCATATCAATGGACTTCATTAGCGACCAGCCGGCCGGGAGGGGATTTGGCAGACTCTTGTGGCGCAGAGAGAGAGAGCCAGGTCTTCACAGCCAAGTTACATGATAGCTCCGCAGTCTGGTTGTGAGGGGCCTGGTTATTGCTGCAGGGATCTGCCAGCCGCGGTCTGACCAGATATTGGCTGGAGGAGATAAGCCGGCGATCACGCCAAGGTAACCCTGCACCGCGTTCTGGCAGAAGAGAATCGAACTACCGAGGTCTGGTTGAGAGAGAAGCGCACCCATACATTTTCCATGAATGGGCTGTCAGGCCCAAAGTACAGAGTTTCACGAGCGTTCAACGGCAGGTTGGAATTGTACTGGAGTTTAATTAATTTTTGATCAACATGGGAAGGGTCTGCGGTCCCTGGGCTACATGCGTGCACCTTGCACCTTCCATCACGTGTACACCTCTGAACGGATACGTGGCGGGCTTAGGCGATAGCCCGCTCTGGGAGTTCATCTCACGACGCCCAGTCAGTGAACGTCAGATCGGAAAATTGGCCAACAATTCGAGGACTGGCGCTCTGGAGACCCGCAATAAAACCAGATGACCTGGTGTTATAAACTTGACAATGTGAAGGGAATGATCGGTTCTTTGTTGTCTCATTTAGCTGAGAAAATATTTTCCTTAGATTGTCAGATGAAAAGATAGTTACGAAACGTTAATTCACAGATCAGAAAGAATACAGAGGAAAGTAAAAACCTTTACACATTGTATGTATTTGGTACTATTGCAATGCTGCCATCATGCCCTCGAGTGCTGCAGGTGCAATCGCGGTGAAAACAAAATAACCAAGGTGACCAGGCCAGCGTCCAAAAAGAGATTCTGCCGTACGAGGGAAGAACATGGGACGGATACATACGACCGCAACATTTTGTCTTCCATTTTTCACCGTGAAGGAACTACAAGGGGAACAAAGTTATGGAGATTACGGCAAATTTATATGTCGCCGCAAAAAGGACGATTGGTTTTCTTCTTGGCTGCCTTAGAATGACGATTGAACAAACCTGAGCACTTGTCGTGGTTGTCCTTACGGTTGTCTGGTAAACAATTGTTGTTGTTTTTAAGCACTTCGGACGTAAAATTAGAGGGTTGAGACTGTTCTAGGCGGAATTATTTTCCTCGTGTGATTTTATCTGGTCTGTTAACAGCACTGCGCAAATGATGTACTATATGGCATGCCAGGTAACTATGCGTCGAGATATCCTGCTACAATACCTTGATATTATGATAAAATAGCATGAATAGTGCGTTAATCGTTCAAGGTTCATTCTAAGCAAAAAGCGCAAGACTATAACCTACTATTGGCTCTCTTAGGTTTCGCTTTATTTCTCTATTTGCGTTTGTGAGCTTCATACGTGATTGGCCGCAGATTCCGAAGTTGACGAGCGAAATGTCGATGACTTCTTTTGATAGAGTTAAGCTTTGGAAGTGACAACTGCGTTTTCTTCGCCGAGGAAAAAAAAGTCCTTTTGCGTTTCCACAACCTCCATTATCATTCCGATCCGGACGCCGCACAGTCGCCAAGTATTCGTCGGAGCAGCTCTCCAGTGGCGCCAAGTTTAGGCTTGTCTGCCACTCAGAAGATGCAGTCTACTTTCTACACGACGACGATCGACACTTCCGCCGATCGTCGGAATCGACGAGCATCGAGCCCTGGCTCAAGAATTGCAGGTCGTAAAATGATACGGACGGGACCCTCGAGGCGGTGGCTGACGACCATCGAGACGGTGGCTGACGGTGGCTGACGACCATCGAGACGGTGGCTGACGGTGGCTGACGACCATCGTGGCGGTGGCTAACGATGGCTGACGACCATCGAGACGGTGGCTGACGGTGGCTGACGACCATCGAGACGGTGGCTGACGGTGGCTGACGACCATCGAGACGGTGGCTGACGGTGGCTGACGACCATCGAGACGGTGGCTGACGGTGTCTGACAACCGTCGAGGCGGTGGCTGACGGTGGCTGACGACCGTCGTGGCGGTGGCTAACGATGGCTGACGACCATCGAGACGGTGGCTGACGGTGGCTGACGACCATCGAGACGGTGGCTGACGGTGGCTGACGACCATCGAGACGGTGGCTGACGGTGGCTGACGACCATCGAGACGGTGGCTGACGGTGGCTGACGACCATCGAGACGGTGGCTGACGGTGGCTGACGACCATCGAGACGGTGGCTGATGGTGTCTGACAACCATCGCGGCGGTGGCTGACGGTGGCTGACGACCGTCGTGGCGGTGGCTGACGGTGGCTGACGACGGTCCCGGAGCCGGCCACCACGAACATTTTTTAAAAATATCCCACAAAATGAACTCCCTAGAGCCAAAAGCATGGCGTCAGTCGTGATCTCATAACTCCTAGTTGCATCACTTTTTTAGGGAATCAATTTTTGGGTGCGGTTTCGGACCATACTCGTCGAGCGCTTTCCGATGACACTTTTTTCGTTTTCGCGCAACGCCTAGTTTGGAGATTAGAGGCGGGACAGATAACCGTCCCCCTGCCCGATACCGGTGTGAGGATCTCACCAGCTAAAGGCGCTGAGTGGCCAACGAGACCGCAGTCTGTTTCTCTTGTAAGCATGTTCAAGAGTAGCGTTTTAATACTTCAGTCGTGTTTGCTCCGTGAAGGTGACACCTGACAGTCTTCGCCATTTCGCATCTAAATGAATTAGCCCCGCGGGGTAGCGCCAGTGCTTTGCGAGCTACGAGACAACACACACCTTTAGTCGAGCAGTCACACTCCAGGACAGGTCACACGTCCCAGCATTCCCGATATCATCAAGTTCAACCTGACCGGGAATCGCCCCTTCGATACACATTCGAAGTCAACGAAGGTTGATGACCTCATTTGTAATTTTGCTAGGTAGACAAGTTAGCTGAGTTGTTGATCATCTTAGTACATTAAACATTGGCCACTTGGGGCAACATGTGATGTTAATTGCTGATAATTGGCGATGTGAGCAAAGCACGGCCTGACGTGTTCCTTCTGATGACGTCACAACCCAGTGATCTGACGCCAAAACTTCAAATTTTGCCATACCATAAGATTGCCAAAGGAATCCTGACTAGCGACACCAAGTGACGACGTGCTGACTCTTGTCGTTTTTCCATGACCCCGAAACAGGCCCTCGCGGTGGTGGAGATGTGGATGGGGGGGGGGGAGTGCACCAACCTTCTCAACATGTACTAGCTGAGGCTAAGAAGACAACCGGCGAGACGGCGTGATGCAAGGAGAGGAAAAAAAGCATGACATGCAGTCTCTGCACATTAGCTGCGACAAAAGGTTTAATTTCTGCAAACATTCCTCCAGAACATTGATACAGATTATAGGTTAGTAACCTGACATGAACAAATATCTGCAATCAAACGTATTATCAAACATGCAAGCTGGCGGCAGGATAAAGTGCTCTGCTGGCTGCGACAATACATTCATTGGGGGAGGGGATGTGACATGGCCACCTTCGGATTCACAAAAAGTAAATCCAGGCGTCTGCGTTTTGAGAGAACCGGAGAATACTTGATTGGATTACAGATTAAGATTAAGAAACTGTTGTGTGTATGGGAGAGAGAGAGAGAGAGAGAGAGAGAGGAGGAAAAATGAGAAGGATAGTTTGAATGGATATGTCAAAGTTAGTGAACGTAATAGTCAAAGTTAGTGAATATTGACACTGAAATCTGACCTATTGAAACTCAGCCAACATAACACCACTGTCGTAACACTGACCATTCTTCCGTGTTGGCGAACCTCCCGAAATAGGCCAATGAAGCGCAATTTATCCTGAGAGAAGTGATTTCAATCCTCAAAATAGGCTACCGTGAATGTTTGCAAAGACCGGTCGATATACATAGCGATGCAGTGCAGTGTTGGCGATGCTACCAACATATGCTACCAAAATTGCCAACAGTGTGCTGCGGACTAGTTGTTAACAGTGTGTAGTTCAATGACCTTGAAGAGTGAAAGGGTTCACCACTGGTGGACATTGGAGGGCAGCATGCATGCACCTGTGTAGGGGTGCCATCGTGTATACTTTTGGATGGCTAAAGCCGTTCAAACTTTCTTTTCAGTCACCCCCGTAAGGATTTGAGCCAATACAATGGTTTTGCAGATAAAAAAAACAGCCATTAGAGACCAGTGCAAATTCCAAGCATGTGCAGAGATGATTAACAATCCTTGTTTTCTTGCGCAAGTGCCCTCTGCACAGAGTACATGTATCTGGACAGTATTAGTTATTCACCATTAGTTTTAACGGCAATGTTTTCATAGCATTACTGGGCTGGTACCTCCGTTAAGATGATCATACTTATGGCGATTGCCAATGGCAATTCTACCCAATCCAAAACGAATTGTTGAACTGTCTGTGGCAGCCAAACATCAACAGCTAACACATCTGATCATACAACTAAATCGAGCGCACATGCACACAGCTACTCTGCGGAACAATGTGGATGATCATGCTTGCGTGGGCTTATTTTGCGGCAGTAACCGGCATACTCATGCTACATTATTATATCGCTAGCCATAATGATTAAAATCAATAGAGTGTCTCAAAACACTTAGCTCATGTTATGTATCTTAATTGGTAAATACGTAACACATCACTATCCACACAATGCATTCGCTTTTAACGACTTGAAACTAGCAATCCTCGCTCGTCATGAGCCAACAGTCTGTTCGTCTTCTGGTTACCTAGGGTACGAAAGTAGGGTCCATCTAAAGCTGGAGAGCCTCGACTGTGGCGGACGACCCACAGAGGAAAATACTGTGTGGGACGCGTTCGCCACATACCGCACGGTGCTGCCGCCGTTGAAATTAGCGAGGAGGTGGTGTAGTCGGAGTTCAACCAACAAGCTCAGATTATCGTATGCGCAAGAAGAGACATGCTGGGAAACCCGAAGAAAAGAACAGGATCTTTCTGTTCGTACAGACCTTTTGATACCGTAATAGCATTCATATTTTGCGTACCCGGCAACTGGTGCGGTCAGGTAATGCATCTTACGCACGATCAAGACATAATACTTGTACTAGTATCTACTTGTATCCTAGTTACTTGTCCTAGTATCTACTTGTGCTAGTACCTACTTGTGCTAGTACCTACTTGTGTTAGTATCTACTTGTATAGTATCTACACCCAGTATCTTCCATGTCCATGTGCTCAGTACGGTGTTCTAGGTTCCCGTCCACATGCATCATACCACATACCTTCAAGCATTTGAGCCATCCCAATCATTTTCATAAAACGACACCCTTGTACCTATGTGAACTCAGTCTATAGTTCATGTTTTTCGATGTTACGTGTTCGTTCAAATTTTTGCCGTACATACTTTTGGGAAGGTAGGCGATGATACCACCTCACACGTCACCAGTACGTCCTGGTGTGTCAGACATCCGTGTGCATGTCGGACACAGCAGTGCTTTTGCGCTATTCACACAGAAGAGGAGCTGGCTTGCACCCAACCTGGGGACAACTTTTACTGACTTCACGTAGCCTTGGATGCTGACCGTGAATTGCACTTCAGAAGCTATTGCCAGACGTTGATGGAAAACAAAGCCATTCGAACTTCAACGTGATCGTTTCCCCAGTGTAAATATATGTAAGCGCGTGTGCAACCCTGGACAAGAGGAGAAATGGCTGCGGTGGCCGGCTGCGACGGCTCTCCAATAAACTGTACCAATTATGCACCATAACTCAAGCACGGACCACCAGATGCCTGCCGAGCAATATGCCGCACTGTTTGCGGAACCTGGCGATTTACGGCTATCCTGTCGGTAGCTCCGGAAAGGCGTAGGATAACTGGGGGATGTGGACACGAATAGTGCGGGGCTTGCGACCCTGGTCGGGGCATCCAGGCGACTCACGACCCCGCAGCGGGTCATTAGGGCGACCAATTACATCATCAGTGTTGCGCTGACACGCTGCAGGAATGTCGATGACGTATGGTGCGGTCGAACGGACTCCACAAAACTGCACAGAAAATAACAACGAATTACGCGTCGGCGCGTTCTATGTTGTGGTCCGACATATGCATGCATAATATGGATCCCGGAGGCAGGGACGCCGCCAGACAAGGAGAACAAGTTTCCATTCTCGCCCCCGCCTCTGGGTTTTTATCACGCATGACTCATACACGTTCTTGGGGGTGGCTACCACCCCGAGGCGGTTTTATTGCCATTAGCGGAAAATGGCTCGCTACAGGACACCATCGTTCAGCTGACTGATTGTATGTACATTCCTTACAGATCGTGTGGTAAAATACATTTGTCAAGTCATGCTAAATCACCGCAGGTCATTTCTTGAAATATTTTTTGTGAACGTTTGTTGAACTGACAGTCTTTGCTTGTTTTAATGCAAATATTATGCAGACAAGATTAAATTTTCATGTTTTTACAAGCTATCAAGCCACGCAGTACCCACAGGGTTTCCTTCTGAGAGTCAAAGAAGGCCATTCATTTTCATTGATTTGGGATGTTTTCCGAGGCCTAGTTTTGAAATGCATTTCTGAAACATTCATCCTGGAACATGCATACGTTGTGAATTTTACGTCAGCAACCATTTTTGTCAACGGGAGGTCCCAACAAATAATTTGCAAGTTGTTTAAGCCGGTGTACACCGCACTTAGCGAGACGTGTAGTGAGTTAACCTGATTTGACCTACTAACCTCATATCGCACAAGATAAACTGAGATTGCGATGAATTTGTGCGATATTAAGCTAGGCTCTGGTGATAGTTGTGTGGTTCTATCTCAAATATGTTGAGTGCACGACTTGGCTTAGGCTCTTGATACCGAACATGTCGCGAAATTGGGATATTTTGCTTGTCCTGAAGGATTATTGGTTGACAGAAAACATAATTTAAAAACTGAGTGCGATTGGATGTGATGTGGATTGAATGCACAATGTCTTATGATATGTCATATGCTGTGAAAAGCCTTGGATATCCTCGCGCTCCTCTGTCTCCATTCAGAGCCAAATGGCAGTGGAGAAGGACGGTGACCCCTCCCAGCTGATGACAGCGAGGAGGGACGGCAATCCCCTCCCAGCTGACGACAGCGAGGAGGGACGGCAATCCCTCCCGCTGGCCTGAGGCGAGACGGCAACTCCAGCTGATGACAGCGAGAGGGACGGCAATCCTCCCAGTGACGACAGCGAGGAGGGACGGCAATCCCTCCCAGCTGATGACAGCGAGGAGGGACGGCAATCCCCTCCCAGCTGATGACAGCGAGGAGGGACGGCAATCCCCTCCCAGCTGATGACAGCGAGGAGGGACGGCAATCCCTCCCAGCTGACGACAGCGAGGAGGGACGGCAATCCCCTCCCAGCTGATGACAGCGAGGAGGGACGGCAATCCCCTCCCAGCTGATGAGAAAGTTGGGAAATGAGCTCATTAGGCAAGGGCAACGCCTCCTGGGCCACCTGCTGCGCCTCCCCTGGTTCCCACAATGGCACTAAATAACACCACACAAGTCTGATGCACCCACATAGATACGATCACTGCAGTCTGCACCTGGTGCGCCTCACTTGCCATTGTGTACATGGGCGCTTAGGGTGCTGGCAGGGCATTCGCGACCCGTGTGCCATTCTTACAAGAAGGCACTACTGGCATATTTGGATGGTTAAGGGAAGAAGATATCTGATTAGAAAATTACCACACAGATACCCATCTCACTGAGAACTAGCGTCTGCTTCGCATGCCGACATTTTCTTTCCAGAGTAGACACATTTCATGAACAGGAAGGAGGTGCATCTCCCCATCTGACAGGATGCATTCAACTTTCAGCCTGCAATATTCATGCGTTATGGAGACGAGCAAACACACTTTTGCCATGGAACTTTTGCCACTTTTGCCTGCCATGTTATTGCCAGTCATGTAAACTTAAAGACTCCATAAATATATACTTACGTTTTGACTACTACCTTCACTATCTTGTAAAATCCATAATCGTTGCAAGCACCTGCAACGTAAGCCAACGTCGAAGTTAACAAAATTAACAATGCACCGATGTCAGCAAACATTCAATTTTAACACCAATAGTTCGAGATAAGCCCCGCCCACCAGCCATCGCTCACTGTGTGTCAATAGCCCTGCCGTCGAGACCTCTCCTAGACATAGTTTGTCGAACGGCATGACTCATGACCTGACTAGAACTGCCCAATACCTCAGCTGAGCTTAGCCCAAATGACGTCACACGGGCGCAATACGCCGCCTCCGAGGCGGGACCTCTGAATATGTATGGCTGCCGGTCCGTTACCAGCCGGCGCATGGGTAGCCGGAACAAAGGCGGGGTAATTGGTAAACACGGGGGCGGGCGAGTCGGTCCGGCCATACCTCACACCCTTCTGTGAACTGGTCTATGGTCTGAATACACCAACCATCAGCTCTCCCCGACACTATTGTGGAGAGGAGCCATTAGGGGGAGGTGGTAGTTCCTCACTTGCGCTATTCACTATTGACATGAGTGCCGCTCCCAAACAGTCGATAATACCTGGACCGAGACGCGTTCATGGTGGTTAGTTAGTAGCAACAAATAACCTCATGCATTTGGTCGAAGATTCTCGCCCATAGGCATCACCGAGATGCTGTATGTAAGTAACGTGCTTCTGAGCTAATCTTTTGCCATCCACATAGTAGCATTGCAAATAGCAGAGTCGTTTGTTAGCATGCTCCAGTAGTGTTTCCGGAGTGGTAATTTATCGTACCGCTAGACGACATACGGAATCTCTCGGATGAGTGGTGGCCCAGGAGATGGACGCACGTGCAGGTGCGCTCGGGCGTTACGCACAGCGGCAACACTGCCAACAGGAGCTGGAGTGCAAACACGTCATCACATCCTGGCAGAGCACGGGCGGATACAGGGAAGGGGCACTGGGGGCATGTGCCCCCACACATGGAAAAGTGGCGCCCCTCTGGGAAGGCTTGAGTGATCCCCCTCTCCGCTGAACGGATTGTTAAGCGAACGGAGCATCTGTCAAAGGATTAGGCGCCCTTGAGATGGAAAGGCACCTATTTGAGAGAAAATAGGCTCCCTTCACGATGCTCGAGTGCATCCCCACCGCCGCTCAACGAATTGTCAGCCGAAAGTGGATGTTCGCAGTGGCCCCTCTCCAGATTAGTGCCCCCATAAAAATTCATGTATCCGCCAATGTGGCAGAGTGCGACTGTGTGTTTGCTGTGTACCACCAATGCCAGAACACGACAAAGTCTGAGGAGCACTCTGTCTCCAGGCCACATGCAGGTTAGGCATTCGAACATTCGGGAAGCAACACAGAACACAACTAGGCTGACATTTGACACTTCAGTGGGAAGCAAATCGATGGTGTGCTGGCGGGTGGCTGTCACATAAACAACGGAGAGGAATGTGCTTTGATCACAATAGCCCAGACGTTGCGGGCCTAGGACCATAATACACCAGCGCACATACATATACAGCATTCACACTCCACCCAGCAACAAGCCTATGTTTAGCTGGATGGAGTTGTGGGAGGAGCCAAAGTAAAAAAAATGAATTTGAAATTAGGAGTGCTCACTATCATTTGTCCACTAACCAGCTACTAACAATATAGTTTAGATCTTAACTTCTTGCTGGGATGGATCTAGGGCCAGTCATATGCCACCTTTGGGTATGACTACTTACAGCATTCTTTATTATTAGTTTTATTGCTCTAATACCGGGTGCTTTGTATGCTTATTTATTTGTTTTCCATCTCTTAGCTGGGAGTGCCGCGACTTTACTGTTTATTTTATGGTGTTAACGTAAGGTGCTTGCAGTCGTTGGGTAAGAGGAGGGGGCGCTCCTGGTCACCTGATCTTGGGTGGCGGACCTTAAAAAAATATTTAAAAAATACATATCTACGAGGAGTTTGCCCCAAACATCGATTTTTATCGCCGAGTAACCGGGTTCCCCTCACGCCGACTTGTGTGAAATTTCAAGCACACTCCACCAGTGCTGGCGCTCAACAATGCTCTTCAACTGCTGTGATGTCATTGTCGCCGTATCTTGATACTAGCTTCTTTTTATACTCTATCTGCATTGCTATCTGAAAACAGTTCGTGCATGGCAGCGAAGAGACAATGGAGAAACTCGGGTTAGTTGGAATTGCGGCGACATAACTGTGGGTCGGCGGAGCAGGCGGAGGGCCACACATAACAGCCGGCACCATGGGTAGGGTGTGGGAGAGGAGGGTGGTAACAACACAGTGGTGCTGTAGACAGAGAGGGCTACACAGGGACTGCGGGTAGGCGGAGCGGGCGGAGGGCTACACATCACAGTGGGCACCATGGGTAGGGTGTGGGAGAGGAGGGTGGTAACAACACAGTGGTACTGTGGACAGAGAGGGCTACACAGGGACTGCGGGTAGGCGGAGCGGGCGGAGGGCTACACATAACAGCCGGCACCATGGGTAGGGTGTGGGAGAGGAGGGTGGTAACAACACAGTGGTACTGTGGACAGAGAGGGCTACACAGGGACTGCGGGTAGGCGGAGCGGGGGGGGCTACACATCACAGTGGGCATCATGGGCAGGGTGTGGGGAGGAGGGTGGTAACAACACAGTGGTACTGTAGACAGAGAGGGCTACACAGGGACTGCGGGTAGGCGGAGCGGGCGGGCTACACATCACAGTGGGCACCATGGGTAGGGTGTGGGAGAGGAGGGTGGTAACAACACAGTGGTGCTGTAGACAGAGAGGGCTACACAGGGACTGCGGGTAGGCGGAGCGGGCGGAGGGCTACACATAACAGCCGGCACCATGGGTAGGGTGTGGGAGGAGGAGGGACAACACAGTGGTACTGTGGACAGAGAGGGCTACACAGGGACTGCGGGTAGGCGGAGCGGGCGGAGGGCTACACATCACAGTGGGCATCATGGGTAGGGTGTGGGAGAGGAGGGTGGTAACAACACAGTGGTACTGTAGACAGAGAGGGCTACACAGGGACTGCGGGTAGGCGGAGCGGGCGGAGGGCTACACATCACAGTGGGCATCATGGGTAGGGTGTGGGAGAGGAGGGTGGTAACAACACAGTGGTACTGTGGACAGAGAGGGCTACATAACGGCCAGTGTGTACAGAGTACTCCCAGCTGACAGCACAGGGAACAAACATGAAGTAAATACACCAGTGAACATAATTACGATGGGTGTCATTTGATGAGGGAGAAATCACAGCCGACGCGACAACAAAGCTGAGCTAGCCGTATGCTGCTAAAGTATAGCGTACTGCCAGAGTACTGTACAAAGTAGGGTGCTGTCGGAGTACTGTGTTAAGTAAGGTTCTGCCAGAGTGCTGTACAAAGTAAGGTCCCGCCACAGTACTGTACAATGTATGGTACTGCCAGAGTACTGTGCAAAGTAAGGTACTGCCAGAGTACCGTGCAAAGTTAGGTACTGTCAGAGTACTGTGCAAAGTAAGGTACTTCCAGAGTACTGCACAAAGTAAGGTACTGCCAGAGTACTGTACGAAGTAGCGTACTGCCAGAGTACTGTACAAAGTAACGTACTGTCAGAGTACTGTACAAGGTAACCTACTGCCAGAGTACTGTACAAAGTAAGGTACTGCCAGAGTATTGTACAAAGTAAGGTACTGTCCGAGTACTGCACAAAGTAAGGTACTACCAAATATATCAAGGGCTGGAGTGGTAGCGAAGCAAGAATGAATTGAGTACGTGCACAGGAATGCCGACTAGAACACAGTGAGAAGCATAGGAGTGCGCGAAATACGCGCAGCAGAGGAGAGATACTGGTGAAAGTGAGACCGGCCATACCCGGCCTGCAGGCTGGTACCGGTAATGCCGTCAAACAATTGAAGATCACGATGGATTCCTGGAAGAGCTGGCGTTTTTCTTGCCACTTTTTACCATAGCCAGCAGAGATTTGTCGTGGGAAGCTCTCTGACTAATAGGCTTATCGGATTCCAAGAATCGGCACAGTAGTGCACTAAAGTCACCAGTAGCTGCTGCTAACGGTGCGGCACAGACACGCGCTTTTTAAGAACTCGGTGACGCAGGGTCCGTGGAAGCGATTCGCTTCTCGGCTGACAGTCACGTGGTGTTGCTTCACCGGAAGAGGATGTCCACCGGACGTCCGGTCTGAATCACAGACGATCCGAGACTTAGGTTGCGGTGGGCGTCAGCGTGCGCCAAATCTGACGTCATAGCGTTTTATTGAGGGGTACAAATCTGCCATCATAGCGTTTTACTCAGCGGTACAAATCTGACGTCATAGCGCCGTTTTATTGAGCGGCGCAAATCTGACGTCATAACGTTTCATTAAGCGGCACACATTTGACAACGCTAACATGTTGAATCGATCATCTTGGCTTAAATGTAATTGAGGCCGGCATTGACCAGTGTTGCTCAAATTCGGCTCCGAACGTTTTGGGCTCAGGCATGTTGCTGGAATCTATGTCCACATTTGTGTTAACTTAAATTCAAATAATAGGAATCTGACAATTAGGTAAACAGAATGTTTGGTTCAGTGGGGAAACATAATCATGAGTAGCGCCCCGAGTGAAAATTAGCTGCACTCGAACCACTGCATGTGCATGCTTTCCTCGTAGTCGTGTATTTATTGGTGGGGCAATGAGTATATCCTCCCATCCTAGGACGGATGAAGGCCGTGTGGAGCATAGTGGCAAACTGCAGCCCAGGTATGGCAAACCTGAGTACAAAATATGCTTAATGGCGCTGTTTAAGGTCTGCATGGCGTACTTCACAGTAAGGTGTACCTAACTACCTTAGGAAGGTAGGTAGGTAAGGCATTTCTGCGAAACCAAAAAAAAACAACACCAATAACGCGGCCATGCTAAATAGCCCGCACCTTAAGCTGCATTTGTTGTGGTCCCGTCATTGCACACGAAGATCGTGGTCCGCACACTGTTAAATCAGAGAGACAGCTCTAGTCCAGTCTGGATGACTAACTTTCGTTGGAGAGATAGCTCTAGTCCGATCTGGATGACAACTTTCGTCCGAGCGACAACTGTAGTCCGATATGGATGATCAACTTTCGTTCGAGCGACAACTGTAGTCAGATATGGATGATCAACTTTCGTTCGAGCGACAACTGTAGTCCGATATGGGTGACCAACTTTCACCCGAGCGACAACTGTAGTCCGATATGGATGACCAACTTTCGTGCGAGCGACAACTGTAGTCCGATATGGATGACCAACTTTCGTGCGAGCGACAACTGTAGTCCGATATGGATGACCAACTTTTGTTCGAGCGACAGCTGTTGTCCGGTCTGGGTGACCAGCTGACTTGGTATAAGCAGCCATCCAAATGCAATTTACCCTCTGGCCACCATATCCAGTAGAACACCCAATGTATTGGAAATATGAACTACACTTGCAGTCACAGTGGCACACGGTACAGCTCTTCCCGTCAATGCGCAAGGAATACATGTCAGAGAAATTGCCCCCCCTCCAGAGCTGACAACTGTCACTATCGGAAGAGTCTACTCCAACATCCGACGAAACTCCCCGCACGGCTCGATGGTATTTCATCCTCTTGTTGTGTCTTTTGATTTATTTCCACACTTTTGTGTTGATGGGCGCAGGGAGAAGGGGGTGGGACCATATTGCCCGCTTTTTTGGAACGCTATCCACAAGTCCATGGTCACTGCGTGATGGAAAGAATCAGGTTACATATGGCAGCTCCAGGGTCGGGTCGGACCTGGTCGGGACGCTCCAGTTGATTTTCATGTTAGTTAAAGTAATTTTGTGAGCTTCGGCCTCCCTCTCGCTAAGTTCGTACGATGCCACATTCATATTGTACACATCTATTTAAAGCTAAATTCGTGCAAAAACAGAATTCATCTTCACTCGGATGTGAAACTGTGACGGTCAGAAAACGCTACTATAAATCTAGCATCTGACAGCATAGCATTGTACCAGACGACACCCCTATCCGGAGACACCGTCTCTGAGCCGGTCCAGTACCACCAGCCACACAGAACACTCGTAACTCGTCCGTCGACAGTGAACACGCCCCAGATGGACGACACTGGAGGAGCCAGAGGCGGGCAAGTCACGCGGCCCTCGGTAGGCGCCCATTGACTGCCGTGTGTGTGTCGTACCACGGCGCCGCTGGCTTTGTGTATCTCCGACTCACGCTCCGCCGCCGCTGTGAGGCCGCGTCTCAACACACACACACAGCGCCGCCATATAGGTCCGGCCGGCCGCCGACTCTGATGCCACACCGCACACTGCCAGTTGAGATGCCGGCCGCGCGCGCTGTCCCAATGGTAGCCGTGACACCTCCGCCGCCGGAGATACACTGCCGGATAATTTATCGTCGAAACCCACCGGCTAACGGCCGACTCTTGCGACAACGCTTTACCAGCCAGACGAAAACAAGCGCCGCTTACCTTCTGACGCAAGCACATAAAATCCATTCCGCATCTGGAAGCTGATCAGGGAATGTCGGCATTGTGGAATATTGATGCAGTTGCCGCCGAGAAGGATTAGTGTCGGCGACCTTTAGCGGCAGGTGAATGTAGAAGTTCGATTGCTCGCGTGTCCGGGGCCGCCTTCTCCGCCCCCTGTCACACGTCACAGCCGACTGTCAGACGATGACCGAGCGCACCGCCGACGTGGCTCGGGTGGTCCACCTGTCCGCCTTTTTATCCGGCCAGTCGGCGCCCGAGGGCATGCGGCCGCTTTTTGCCGCCGCCGAATCGAAGTGTCGCTCGCCGCATTAGCATACCGCCGCAGCCGCGCACGGCGCGCCGGCAGACGCGCGCCGAGATCAGACGGAGCCGTGATCGTGACGTGGTCCGGGCGGGATCAGCACGGGTCGGCGGCACGGTGCGGACGTTCGGGTACGCCGTTCGGGTGCGGCCGGTTTTAGCGCGCGCGCTGCTGCCACGTTCGGACGAACCGAGGAGCGCGCGCTTCATCTGGCGCGTGTTCGGCGCGGCCGACCGGAGCAGATGAGATCTGGCGGCGCTCCCCTCAGGGGGAGGGGGAGGGGGCGCCGTCGGCCGCTGAGGTGCCGGTTTTTCACGCCGCACCGCTTGTGGATATAATCGTGTCGCAATGACTTGCATGCTGGTGTGCCTCCCGTTGTCCCTCCGAACCCCTCCCCCAATCCCGACCCGATCGACTGGGCTTGGGTCACGTGAGACGCAACCCAGACAAAGGATGTATCCTCTCCATTACTAGGTGCCACTTAAGTACTACGCTGGCAGCAGGCACGTCACTGTACCTGAAACAGCTCCTGTAAGCATGTGGGTGGTTGATTTATGTGTGCATATATCGGACTAATCATGCAACTTGCCTTTCGGAGGCAGGCGTGCTCGGAACTCGTTGACGTCTTGAAACCAAGCTCAACAAGGAGCTAAATATGAATCTGCATATCACGAATGTAAAACAACGGCCCAGGAAGATGGTCGTAGCGAGACTAGACGAACGATTAGTGACTGAATGCTACTTTATTCATGTCTTGTTCTTGAATGTGGTGCTCAATTATCCGTGACCAAAACATACCTCATATCTGGAGACTGGTTCGCACGTCGCACTGCACCATCCGCAATGGTCACGAGCATCACAGGTTATCGGCGGTACACCATAGTGACATCGCTCAGCGCGCCACTGAGTGATATCACTATGGTGCACCACTGAGTAATAATTCAGTGGTTGATTGCCTCCGATTATTGCTGGCAGACCGTAGTCACAAATGTAGAGGACCAGTCAGCTACGCACCAATTTCGAAAAACAATTCCCAGTGGGATCCTGTAAGTCGTTGGTTCACTACCGAGTTTGGGCACACGCGCTCACACTAAGCACACTGGGATTTCAAATCAGACACATTTTAGGCTGGCTCTCTTCATCTCACCTGACGTTCACACACGGAGACATAGAACAACAGATTACACACACCTGCGATAGATTACACACACCTGCGATGGCTTGGTTTTCGCCCGCCTGGACCATTTGCTTGTTGTCATATTCTCCCACTATGACAGTGCTATTCCTTTTTATGCTTTGGATTTCGCTCCAGTAACAATGACCAGAGAGCCGTTCCCGTGACCCAAAAGGAACCGGTGCCTGCGGGGCGTGCCACCGAGCCAAAGGATTTGTGAAAGGTCGCCCAAGAAGCGAATGCTGCGCACCCAGATAAGCCGGCGGTAATCCAGACACATCAAACACCGCCTATTATACTTGATTCCATCTGTTCGGCAAGAGCTGGCGGGGAAAGCGACTGTCTGTGGATAACTTTTGACCAGGGATCCGCCACGGTCGGAGTGAACGTAGTAGCAGAATATGCCCACGCTATAGTTTTACAGCAATCAGTGTTTGCTCTCTTCACTGGCACTTGTGAACTCAGCATACTATCGGAGGAAGTTCAGCTGTGCACGTGTGCATTTGCGTGCAGCGTGCAGCATGTGGAATTGTGCATAGTGTGCACATTATGCATGTTACCCAGTCACCAGCATACACACAGCTTGTAACATTGTAGCGAGTAGTGGTTAGTATTCAACGATTTCATTTCTTCACAGGATGAAATGATTATACTCAGTGGCTGTGAAGAAAACGTGCTCTATAAACATGTGAATATGCAATTCACGTGCATGAGCGCATGCACGTGACATGCAACTTTGCGACTTGTTCGGATGAGCAAGGATGCTGGTTTGGTGCACCTACTGACTTCTGCATGCATATTTATCAAATATATCATTCGAACTTCCTGCACTTAGTGGCGAACCAAGCCTACCACAAGCCATTGCAAGTCGTAGATTTTATCTAACTGACGTGGCCAAAGCGACATTCGGCGCGCACAATTGAGACATCGGGAGGTGTTTGTCTCGTCATCCCAATGTCAGATCGTGTTCCACGTGACGCTGGCTTTCCGCTCCGAACCCACCAGCGTATAGCTACTTCTGCGATGCTAAAAACACACTTCCGTGAACAGCAGGTGTGTGTGTTTGTCCCTGATCAGATACTCGCCTGTCATGACAGTTGACGGCGACTCACAACATGCGCCTTCAGAAGCCGGACGGCCACCAATTTTCTCGTAGAGCATGACAGTTTAATGATTTGAATGACCATGCCTTGGCTTTTAGCGCTTGTTTAGCCTCTTTAGCATGACATGCTATTGTAAAACAAGCTGAAATTGCTGGAACTCGCCCACATTTCGTCGCGTCATAATTGACCGGAATAACAATCACCTGAATCTACAGGGACGACAGCCTGCGATTGTGATGCAATTACCACAAATTGCACCAGAGTATCTTCTTATGGTTCCGGCGTGGCAATGTAAATACCTGGCAACAAGTGCTGCACTGTTTAACACAAATCCTGAAGAAGAAGAATGACACCATCCAAGATATTCGCGGAATTCGGATTCAGAGCACAGGACAATTATTACGGCAGCATGCGAAGGAGTGTGTCCAAGGTTTACGCAGTGAAGTACAAAGCAGTAATAATGTTGCACGTTCACCACACGCCTATACATGGACAAGTTTACTTGTCCTTGAAATGCCGACATAGAATCAGGTGACGACGGCCTTCGGCCTGGCCATGTCATAATGCCGTTTGTGTGGTTCACACAGCGCCCGATACGCTTCCCATCCTGCCTTACCATCCGAGCGTATGAAGTGGTGGCCATTGCATTTCCACACTGCAATGTGTCTCGCACGTGCCGAATGTCTGGACTCAACAGCCATTTCCACAGCAGAAGTGCGTCACCTCAGTTAACCTGATGCCCCTACCATTGCGCATGGCAAACGGCATGATCCGACTGAAGACGACTTTAGCTGATGACGTTTCCGCGATGTTCCTGAGGTGGCGCAGCAGAGCATCGCGTGCCTTCAGCGTGAGGCCGGCGTGACCTCGGCAATCCTCCAGTCATCCCTAGACTGAGGCCGTACCCTCGTCGTTCAACACGCGCCGGTCAGCCCGATCTGCGGCGCTGGAGGTCGGTCGGTGCGCATCACCGGCCCCCCAGACCGGCCGGCGATGTCGATCTGGTTTGGTCGTGACTCAGCGGTTTGGTCTGCAACCAGAGCCGAGCCAGAGCCGCCGTGTTGGCAGGGCGGCCCCCAACCACGGCCGACTCAGAGTCGTGTTGGCAGGGCGGCCCCCAACCACGGCCGACTCAGAGTCGTGTTGGCAGGGCGGCCCCCAACCACGGCCGACTCAGAGTGTGTTGAGGGCGGCCCCCAACCACGGCCGACTCAGAGTCGTGTTGGCAGGGCGGCCCCCAACCACGGCCGACTCAGAGTCGTGTTGGCAGGGCGGTCCGTAACCACGGCCAACTCAGAGTCGTGTTGCTGTGAGGGGTGTCGCAGTGGTGTGGCTGTGTTGTGGGGAGAGCTGTCGTATAATTTTGTGAGGAATGTGGCAGGGCTCTCTTGACAATGGTGCCGGAGTGCCGGAAAGGTCCTGGATGACGCTGCGGGCAGAAAGGTTCCTCGCCGATGATTGATTGAACTGTGCTTCTCTCAGGCCACGCAGGGTCTTGGTGTGGCTGTTTGGTGGTTGTGGGAGTGTCATTCGTAGTGGTACCGTGAATAATAGACGTGTTCTGCGATGCTGGTGTGTGGTGTGTGGGCGAGGTGCGTCGGGGCAGTGTCATGGGTATCTGGCACGCACTTGAGATAGTGACGCTTGGACATGGCGTACACTCCCATAGTGTATCACTTGGAACGGGCCTGATTCTAGATGGATGTTTGTCCGCGTGCATGTCATTGCAATGAATTACGGTGAACTACGATGAGCCATGCGCAGCACAACCCACGAAGTATGACTGCACCATCTTAAGAATGCTGCTTCCCTGAATATTTGATGATAGATGATACGTGACCGAGCTACGTCTGGGTTAGCTCTCCCGATCGACACACCCTACAGCATCTTTATCACGCAGTCGGAAAAAGGCCGTTTCCGATCCGAGGCCACCGTTGCCGGGCACCTCTAGTGATATAGATCGTAACGCTAAAAGTGTTGGAAGTCCCGCCGACGCTACAATGGGACATCTCAGCGGGAAACACTATAAATCTCTTCATAAAGCACCGCCAAGCGGATTTCAGGGCTCGGCTAGAAGGTAACATAAATTATTGAACTGAATGGTGAGAAGCCGCCGATCGTTCGCCACAGTTTTCGTTTCACGCCTGCTCTCGCGTAGCTGCATCAATCACCAAAGCAAAATGTCACACCTCAATTTATTATATTTGTTATGCTCAGCAATTCCACAGCATTGGATAAATATATACTAGTGCATTGTTCATGATGCAGATAATGAAGAATGCATGATCAATGGAATAGGCTGCCTGCTGATGTTGTGGCATTTGAATGCATTTAAAATAAGGTGGACAGAATGTTTAAGCTGAAGAATCTTGTTTTAATAGTTATAATTAGTGGTGGATGGGGGGGGGGGGCAATTTATGCTACTAGGTGTACACGATGCAGGCTTCTTTAAGCAGGCATGAATGGAGTTTGAAGGATATTGACATGTCACTCAATCCACACGTGTATTGTACGGGGTCTAGTCAGTGGGGTTGGATGGATCGGTGAATGGGTGCTGTTGGGTGTGTGGGATGTTGGTGGATAGTTTCTTTGAAAATTATAATGTGGTATTGGTTGGGGTGTTGAGTATCTTTTTGTCCAGGCCTTTATAGTATATTCTCTCTACAGGCCTGGCCCAGATGAGCCCCTGCTGCTCTTACTAAGTCTTAACATTCTATAACTTTATGACTTTCTGGCGGAGCTTATTCCACGAAACCTGTTGACATTCCATTGTTGTTCGGCACTGGACCCATTACCCGATCGGAATGTTCCAATCCAGCAGCACAATCACAGCACAATCACAGCCCAAATCACAGCACAATCACAGCCGAAAGTTCAGTTTGCTGTCAATCCGCCGACACGAAGCAGGGCGGGCGTCAGGGCTGTGGAGACGTTCCCTGCTCAGTTGTCAGCCGAACTGAACGGTTCAAAATCATGACGCCCATGTGGGACTCAAACCAGCATCCGACCACGGACGGCTTGCAAAGTTCAGCTATCTGTCTCGTTGCCTCCTCATGGGACCTACTTGGAACCAATGCTCACTAGCAGGTCTACGTAAGGAAATTTTCGATTCCAAACCGTCAATTGGTGGTATGAATTCGCACAAAACGACAATGTTCTCAAAATCTGGGAATATGCTGTACAGAATATATTGAATTTAGACAATCATACTGTCGTGGCCTTACCTGAATCCGAGGCGCTTTTGAAAGCTCTTTTTTGGATGGGGAGGGGGTTAAAATTATGCCCTATCTAAACCATCTTTGTCCCCTTCTCTCCAACTGGGATTTCTGAATCGGACTCTGCCAGTGTTTTCCGCAACATGAACGACTAACATGGTGATTTGCCTACATAGACGTTTCAGTAGATACCGTGTCGATAAACACAAAGTTGCAGGAAGATATAAGTACAATAATGCTTGCCATTAGTTTTATTAATGTTGACCTTTCTCAGTGAACACGTGTTTGGGGCACAAATGATCTCTGAATTTGCATGGGAAGCTCCCAAAAGAGTTCGCCATGAGTGTCTGGTCGGCGGATGAGGTGCCGAGGCAGTGTGCGCAGACAGCAGCAGGGGAAGTTTCCTGGAATACAAAATACGCGTGCGTCCTTACTGCTGATTTAACTCTCGCCGGGCCGGGTGGAATGGGGGGGGGGAGCGGCTCTCGACAGCCCCCTCAGGTTTTTCGCGATAGCGGCTGAATGAGTAAGCGCCGTGACACCAAATTTTCCGTAGCTTGTTATACATGTGTTTTCCATAGTTTGAAAACATTTCAGATGTAGGTCACGAAGAATCATTGACCTGGAACAGGTCAAAGGGAGTTCCAAATTATTCAAAGTTCCACCAATCAGAGTAGTTGCAACATATAAGCACCAAACTCAGAACATGCTGTCCTTTCATCAAAACGAACACACTCCTATTTGAAAATATTAATTAAGGCCAAGGCTACTGATCTGAGGTTATGTCAATTCCCGCATATTCTGACCGTATTCAGTGGGAAATTTCGTGGTATGTTGTCACGCCGTAAATCATAAAGAGCATGAAATAAGCATTGTGGGTCAAATTATGTGCTAAAGATGAATGACATAAGGTCAGTTCACTTATCATTCTATATCATGCCATCTTACACAGGATGTTGTTGTTTCTCGCCCCAAGTGATGTCTGAATTCCGTGTCGCACAGCCGAATTCGTGCGATTTGACATTGAATGGCAATCGAATGACCTGCAATGACTTGACCTGATGAAAGCCGACCTGATTTCACCTGCTTTGAACTCTCTTTGGAATTACTTCCCAAGCGGTGCACACTTAGACGAAGGCTGAACAGATCGGTTTATCAATTTGGGCATTGTCCCGGCGTGACCTGAGGTCAGGTCACGAGGTCAGAAGCTAGACAGTTTGCAAAGATGTTTCAGTGTCATGTCAGTTGTTCTTGTAACACAATTCTATACTTCAAAAGTGATGTTCCAGAAGAATTGACGCTTGAACTTACTTGACCTGACCATATGGCGTGACCTGACCTGACCTTAACATTTTCGGATGTCAATCAGCGTTGTGGCCAGTTTTTCGTTGTCACTTTGCGGTCAGCGGAGATTAGCGCTCCCATAAGGAAACATCGATTTGGGAATAAAAGTGAATTTGCGGCATGAAGGATTATGCGAACATCACCAGATCGCATCGTAGAATATGCACGGATTATCGCTCATGCGCGTAGAAAATATTTCTTATCCCTCGGTCTTCAGCTCATGCGGTGCTTTTTTAATCAAGTAAGGAGATGGTACTGATCTTTAACATGGGAATTATCATCAAATATGACATCTGATTACTTTCCGTGTTTCCCTGACCTTACCATAGTAGTGTCTCCACCAGGTCACACGTTGAAATATGCGCAATTCTTTTCTCTCGAACATGAAAGCCATTTGACGTCATTATCAATCAAATTCAAGCGCTTTTTGAGCACAAATACAGACACCACAAGAAATGTCGCCTTTGGTCGTGGGTTCGATCCTCAGGAGATGCAGGATATTTCGCTACCAATATTCGCAACCAACTGACGCTTCCCGCTGGAACTTTTTCATGTGTAATAGCTCATTTGTACTGTAGTCGTCATTGCCAGCAAATTAAGTATCACATCGCTTGTGGCGATAACCTTACTATTCAGTGGAATATATGGGAACAGTAAACAGGACGGGGAGCCATTCTGTACGTATCATTACTTCGAGGCTCATGGGCCGATTTTTTATGAACTGAACATGAATAGAGAGCCTAACGTCTGGATTTTACCTTTCCACTACATATTTAAGCTACCCAGCCCGAGCTACCCAGTGGTGAAATAAGATGGATGAACGACGAGTTCCTAAGACAAGTAATTGCAAGTAGAAGCTTGATGCTGTGTTCGCTAAGTTATATAGCTGCAATTACTTTAGGATACATTTGTTTGTTTATCCTAGTTTAATTATTCTAGTGTTGTATCTTATTTCCTTTCTTACTTGCTGTAAGAGCTGTTTGTGTAGCATTCAAGGTGTTGGTGAAATTTCAATGTTTACGGAAGTTCTTGTAGCTTGTAGTTCTCTAGGTTTCAGTCGGGTTAACATAATTTATCTTAGCCTCTGTCTCTTTTTTTAGTACTCTCTTTAGAGTGGTTGGATTCTAATTCAATATATTTCCAATTGGGGACTAAACTGAATCAGCAACTGAATTGCACAGTATCTTCCAGAGGATTCGAGATCTCTATACAGGTCCAATCATTTCTAAGTAGAATGAGGAAAAACTATACAAATAGAGGCAGGTAACTACGGGCAGCGTGAGTGCCCGGGACTTATTGTTAATTTGAGTCAGCAGTTGGAGTTGTTGACAAGGAAGGTGAAGCGGATTGGAGTGGGATTGGTGGTGGGGCTTATTGTTGGTAACGTTAGTGCAGGTGATTATAATTGGACGTTGGCGGTGGCAGAGGAGGAGGTGGCATTATCGGGGCACAGACTAGTAGCGGAGGAGGTGGTAGTATCGGGGCATAGACTAGTAGCGGAGGAGATGGCAGTATCGGGGCACATACTACTAACAGAGGAGGTGGCAGTATCTGGGCACAGACTACTAACAGAGGAGATGGCAGTATCTGGGCACAGACTACTAACAGAGGAGGTGGCAGTATTTGGGCACAGACTACTAACAGAGGAGGTGGCAGCATCGGGGCACAGACTAGTAGCGGAGAAGGTGACAGTATTTGGGCACAGACTACCAACAGAGGAGGTGGCAGCATCGGGGCACAGACTAGTAGCGGAGGAGGTGACAGTATCGGGGCTCAGACTTGTAGCGGAGGAGGTGGCATTATCGGAGCTCAGACTAGTAGCTTAGAGTGCAGACGAGGGTGACTATGACGTAGGAGTAATAGGTTGGTTTTCAAGGAGCTCCACCATGTGGATACATTGTTGGTAGGCTTTGTATGAAGAAGAGATTAATGCCAGTAGGGATGGGGATGTGATCGAGGAGGGGGCTAGTGCTAGTGAAGATGGCTTATTGATAGGGGATTCGAGGATCCGATACACAAATCGTGTTTTTTTGCGCGAAAACCCAGTCAAACGAACTCGGAATCTGCTTCCCGCGGCCCCAAGCATTGAGGGGAAACGGTCTTTGCGCATGCGGGTGTTGGTGATGTCGGCAGCGGTAGGACAGAGGAAGCGGTAGAAGCATAGCTGTTTGTGCACTGCTGATTGGCAGTTTGGTTGCAAGTAGAAGAGGCGTGTTGACGCTGATGCTTCCCATGTTGACGCTGAGTATTTCACTCATACTTATTTCGAGGCCTTCCCATGTTGGTGGCGAGTAATGAATGGTACTCCCGGGCCTCATGGATTAGTGATAAGGTAGCCAAGCTTTGTGGGGACGCGGCATACAGTTTTTAGATGCTTGGGATGACTTGTTGGGGAAAGTAAATATCCATGTTTACTTTACATGGGTTTCGTTTGAGTAAGAAGCGAGTGGAAATAAGTAGGAGGTATGAGGAGCTCGTGCTCAGCTGTTCAGGGCACGGAAACTAGGCAGTGTATGGGGTGGAAAGCATATCAAGTAGAATGTACCGCTCGAATAGAAAAGCATCGCTTATCATGTTTTTTCCAGAGTCGTGAAACTTTATGTTAATATGTTGCCTGAAAACTAGACTTGGTATGCACAATTGAGGCATGGGTTAATGAATGCATTATTGGAGATAACTTGCAGGAAATCGAATTGACTGGCTACAGCATGCATGCTAATCACAGAAAGTGAAGGATAGTAGGTGGAATGCGCTTGTATGCATGACAAGCTAATCAATGCCATGCTGTAAATGATAGTATGTATAGTGAGGGAGTAGAATCTTTATAGTTATAGATATTATGCCGAAGAATGGAGCAAAATTAAGGACTGGAGCATACTACAGGCTGCAATATTAGGATGAAGAAACTGACAGGCTAAGGGAGAGATAAGCCGGAGAGTGTATGATGAGATTCTATTGTTGGGAGACTTTAACATTGCGCGATTGGGGGATAAAGCAACCAAAAGTGTACCGGAATCGGAAGCGGGTATAATTGCTTCCTTTGATACGATTTTCGTTACATGCTGGGTATGCCAGTAAGAATAGGACACCGGTTCAATATTTGGTTGGAGGTAGCATGATCCGTGAAATTAGTTAAATCAAAAGGAAGGTAGCACCTTCCTGAGTGAAATTCATTGGGAGGAGTATTAGATGCATGTCACAAGTGCGAAATCCTACAATGAATAACAGACTAATTAGATGGGCTATTTCCCTATAGACGAAATATAATGACCAAGGTTAGATTAGATGTCCTTGGTGGCTGAGAAGGGAAGCAACCCCTGATTACTTGGTGGCTGACAACGAGAGCCTGTGCTCCGCGTGTGTTCAGTGTGTGCCATTACTTGGTGGCTGACAACGAGAGCCTGTGCTCCGCGTGTGTTCAGTGTGTGCCATTACTTGGTGGCTGACAACGAGAGCCTGTGCTCCGCGTGTGTTCAGTGTGTGCCATTACTTGGTGGCTGACAACGAGAGCCTGTGCTCCGCGTGTGTTCAGTGTGTGCCATTACTTGGTGGCTGACAACGAGAGCCTGTGCTCCGCGTGTGTTCAGTGTGTGCCATTCAGTATGAGTTATTCTCTATTTCTGTGCACAGACGGCATGCCACCAGCAAAGGTGTTTCTAACTGCTCCCTGTAGTGTTCTGCACAACATGGGGATAGGTTATTAATGCTCATAATTTTGCCAGCGACCTGCGCACCACTCTTCATTGACATAGTCGATTGAAGGCTATTAATCGTCTGAGCGTCAACTACCGCTTGCGCGGGCCACAAAGCACTGTCATCAATATCTTTTAGAATGCCGTTATAATCACGGAGGGGCTGATTTTGACAGAGAGGGTACATTAGCTCCCCACCAGTGGGGCATTGGTGCACAGGTCTTCTCAGATGTCCATCAATTTCCATTGCGTAAGTTGGGGTCCATCCACTTCAATTGTTGGTGGGTACACCACCCCGGTATTGTGGCACCATCCAGGTATTGTGGTACCACCCAGGTAGTGTGGCACCACCCAGGTATTGTGGCACAACCCCGGTAGTGTGGTACCACCCAGGTAGTGTGGTACCACCCCGGTATTGTGGCACCACCCGGGGGTAATGTTGCCGTATGGCAGAGCGAAGGCAGATCGTGAGAAATATTTAGGGCTTCGTATTTGGAATGCATGCATAATTTCTCGATTAAATATTGCTGGGGCAGTTGTTGTGTCGGTACTCGGCATGCCACCTCGCGGTGACGTCACCCGAGCGTGTTATCCATCTTATCTCCTGCATCTGGTAGATATCTCCACCTGGCGGTGACGAGCTTGTTTTCCATCTTATCTCCTGCATCTGATAGATATATCCACATCGCGGGGACGAGCGTGTTATCCATCTTATCTCCTGTATCTGGTAGATATCTCCACCTCGCGGTGACCAGCTTGTTATCCATCTTATCTCGTGCATCTGGTAGATATATCTACCTCGCGGTGACGAGAGTGTTATTCATCTTATCTCCTGCACTTGGTAGATATCTCCACGATGAACACTTCAATCAGGTTAAAAAATCGCACGTATTTAAACTTAGCTTCATTTGCAGAAATCTGTCCTTCGCTTGAATCAGGGTGAGGTCGAAACTTGGGGAAAAATTTAGCTCATACTATTGATCAACTGAGTTATTTATATAAAGAACTAGAAAGATAAACGGCTGTGCGAAGATACTCTTCGCATTCCGCATGCAATTCGCAAGCTACGGCCCTAGTTTCTGGTGAGTTTATTTAATATATCGAGGATGCGGTTGACAGTGCAAGCAAAGGGGAATGCCACATTAACTCGTCCAAGAGACATTGACATGAGTTAGGGTACACGGGGCCTGTTTATGGAAACGTCACAGCAGGGGAAAAGGACGAAGTGGCTGCCAAATATTCAGCGCTCAATGGAAGCATCTACCGAAGGAGAAAATACACCGAGCAGGGGAAGAGAGCGGGAGACTGCTTGTCACGCTGTGCTGATGGACTATTTTTTATCATTTGGCTTCTGCAATTACGTCTGAAGCATTCGCTCCAGCATATTGATCATTTCAGAGCCCTCCAATGAACATCTTTGTTATTTTTATTTGCAAAACGTTAGGCTCCCAGTCATCCAAGATGCTAACATAAAATGATACAAAGGTTTTTGGAGTTTGGTTTTCATGTCGAAGTAAACATTTTCGTTTCACGCGTAAGCAAGGTGTATGTGACGTTTTGCATCTCCATGGACTTCGATATGATACACAGCACCTGGTGAGGTAGATATGACCCTGCCATGATATCACCCAAGATTATATTAGATGAAGCATGTTGCTAGCGAAAACCCTGACCAATATGTAGCATACTCTATGTATATCCAATGTAAAAATTGTGTGGGAGGATGAAATCTGAAGGCGGCAAATGTGCACACCGTCGTGGTATTTCAATGGAAAGGAGGGATAAACCCGTGATTTCGACGACATATTAGATAAGTATATTATCATATTAGTAAGCGCATATTTATTTCGGAGCACATTGCTAGGTCTTTCAGAGAAAACGTCAATGATATAACCTCAGCACAACGCGACTGGAGTTCCTTGGCAATAGTTTATTGCGATCTGCCGGCCAGATTGGCATAGTTCGAATTGGCATAGTTCGAATTGGCATAGTTCGAATTGGCATAGTTCGAATTGGCATAGTTCGAATTGGCATAGTTCGAATTGGCATAGTTCGAATTGGCATAGTTCGAATTGGCATAGTTCGAATTGGCATAGTTCGAATTGGCATAGTTCGAATTGGCATAGTTCGAATTGGCATAGTTCGAATTGGCATAGTTCGAATTGGCATAGTTCGAATTGGCATAGTTCGAATTGGCATAGTTCGAATTGGCATAGTTCGAATTGGCATAGTTCGAATTGGCATAGTTCGAATTGGCATAGTTCGAATTGGCATAGTTCGAATTGGCATAGTTCGAATTGGCATAGTTCGAATTGGCATAGTTCGAATTGGCATAGTTCGAATTGGCATAGTTCGAATTGGCATAGTTCGAATTGGCATAGTTCGAATTGGCATAGTTCGAATTGGCATAGTTCGAATTGGCATAGTTCGAATTGGCATAGTTCGAATTGGCATAGTTCGAATTGGCATAGTTCGAATTGGCATAGTTCGAATTGGCATAGTTCGAATTGGCATAGTTCGAATTGGCATAGTTCGAATTGGCATAGTTCGAATTGGCATAGTTCGAATTGGCATAGTTCGAATTGGCATAGTTCGAATTGGCATAGTTCGAATTGGCATAGTTCGAATTGGCATAGTTCGAATTGGCATAGTTCGAATTGGCATAGTTCGAATTGGCATAGTTCGAATTGGCATAGTTCGAATTGGCATAGTTCGAATTGGCATAGTTCGAATTGGCATAGTTCGAATTGGCATAGTTCGAATTGGCATAGTTCGATTGGCATAGTTCGAATTGGCATAGTTCGAATTGGCATAGTTCGAATTGGCATAGTTCGAATTGGCATAGTTCGAATTGGCATAGTTCGAATTGGCATAGTTCGAATTGGCATAGTTCGAATTGGCATAGTTCGAATTGGCATAGTCGATTGGTAGTTAGATGAAGTTGAATTGGATGTTATTGGCATAGTTCGAATTGGATAGTTCGAATTGGCATAGTTCGAATTGGCATAGTTCGAATTGGCATAGTTCGAATTGGCATAGTTCGAATTGGCATAGTTCGAATTGGCATAGTTCGAATTGGCATAGTTCGAATTGGCATAGTTCGAATTGGCATAGTGCGATCAGCCTTATTGGCATAGTTCGAATTGGCTATATTCCGTACGGACTGTTTGATGACCGACAGGATGACCCGCCATCCCATAGGACTCCCCACATCCCGTCCATAGCGCTCCTCCGTGGGTCCATCGGCCTCCCGGCCAGTCGGAGCCGATGCCGGCCGGGATTCTTGGCGTGCCTGAGGACCACACAGAGCGATGACGAACGCATTGTGCCCGGTGTGACAGCTTGTTTACATTGATCCAATTAAGCCATCAGCGCCGAAACCACCGCGAAACCAGAACCGCCGTCTGTAATTTGCGATTGGCGGGACGGAAAACATGCCGGTGGGATATCTGCCTGGTGAACGCCCTGTCATCGCTCCAATATGTAATTATTGATGGCTAGGGCATGGCTAACTGATGGCACGAAGCTTCATCGTTGTGTTTAGGGACTGGCCAGGAGGTGGAGCGTCGGTCAGTGCTGCCCTTTGGATTGGCGTAGCCTGACCATAATAGCCACTGTGTGTGGAGCTAGGGCATATATCGTGAAGTAAATAAATAAATAAATAAAATAAAATTCACTCTGTAACATTGCAGACTCTCTTCGGCTGGATCGTGCCGTCAACTTAGCCCGTCGACCGTGACATTCATGTCCTCGGTAATGCCTCTGTTCACTTACTGGTAGGGATACGCAGTTATGAGACGGGACACATCAGTAAAAGCCGCACACTGCCATCTAAGCTGCTCGGCCTCAGGGGTGTCCTGCGGCTTGTAGCTCACAGCTGGGACTTCTGATTGCCTATGCATGGGTGTAAAACACACAAAGCGGACGGCTAGTTGATAATCAGCCGGGGTCTATATACATTATACATCAGGTGATCCGTTTCCAGCCGGGTGATTAATCTGTGCCCCTGATGGGCGATAATCGCTGACAGCAAATACCACGACGGCACCGCACCTCCTTCCCACGGGTCAGAAGGGTGGACGCACACTCCGGTCGGTACCGCCGATGGCTGTCCGAACATTACCAGCCGGCTTACATGCCTTCCGACTGCTTTGCCGCGACTGCATAAATTGTCATTTTCTGGTAGACCCAGAAACTCCATCTGCGGTTGTAGGGCAGGAGGTAACCCTGGTCATGTTGTTTGCTCTTCCGACTTATACGTGATCATTGGCTCTGCCTTAAATGTCATATTTAAATTAATAAAGCTTGTATTTGTAAACATTTTAGACCAATTCAACCAATTCCACAACAAGAATAAAATACAGCATTGCGTATGTGGTTTAGGAAAATGTCAATGGAACAGAGCATGTAATACAGTACCGAAAATACTGCATTAAACATATATATATATATATATATATATATATATATATATATATATATATATATATATATATATATATGACTGACCTATAGCAGAAGAGGATTTGGAATTATGACCAGTGTAAAGAGTGCACGATGACAGGACTTATTGGGGTTGTTTTCCTGGAAGATAAAAATGCGATTCGATTTAGCTTCCATCCAGTCCAGCCGACTTGCTCTGCTGTGGAGCTATATGAGTCACTCAACTGAGTCGGGCGCAATATCCGTCTCAGCGTTAATAGCGTCCATGCTGTTGTTAAAGCCGAGAGGAGCGCAGTGAGCTAGGTGTCCAGATGGCACCGGACGAACACAGCCGAGCGGTGATGCGGCATTAGAAGGGCGCTCACCGCTCCGCTGAACCCATACACTGCGCCAGTGGTCTGTCGGTGACGACTGGTAACAGGAGCCGAGTTCAGGTGAGTTCTTCATGGACGCAATGCATGCACTGTGTGCTGATCGGCACAGGCTTCTTCAGAAGCACTCATTTTGCCACTGTCTAACGATCGGAGAGTTTTGGTCACATTACCAGGCAGTGTCCATCGGAATGATAAAATCCGAATGGGTGAAAGGACGCACTTTTGTAGGATCAGAAGTTCTCCATCATGCACGTCAGGATTACCACCATAGCGGTAGCTAAGTACAGCCGTCCTCTGACCAGCGCTAAGCGTGCACATATTGTGTCGTTGGAAAAACAGTTGCTTCAATTGTAAGATTCGTTGTCCAACTTCCGTTCTCCCGCTCCTTCCTCCCTCTTCCTTTCTCCGATTCTGCCGTCCATTTGTCTGCGTGGCAACGGCAGACCGAGTGTACCTCCCGCCATGGCGCGGTCGTGTTGAAACTGGAGCACACGTGCGTCAGGACCCGCTACAGACACCAGTAGCGCCCCTCGTGGCAACAGGCAAACACCATCGGCCCATATGACTTTCAGCTGTGGCATTAGGCTCGGCTGGGCAGGCGGGTATTGTTGATAACCGGCACAAACAGTCGGCGCGGCGGCCGGAGGTGGCGGTCGTCAGACGACGCTGTGACGTCATAGCCGACCAATCATTGTGTCCGATCATGAGACGGCAGCCGGCAGTCATTGGGCCGTCAGTCAGCCGGCGGCCGGGCCGATTGTGCATGGAGCGGGTTCTTGTGAAGCCTATTGGGGGGGGGGTCACTCCGCAGGTGCTACGTGAAATGTAGAAGGTGGAGAGGGGCGTGATGGGTAGGAGAATAAACCCACTATTGGAATGAGATGGCCCACCCAAGATCGCGCAGCACGACATGAGCGGGGCGATGGGGGTTCAATCAATAATCTGGGATACTGGAAAGGGGATCTGAGGCGAGCTGCATACAAAAATTCACTCCGCTGACGGTTTAAAAGTTTCTTCTACTCAATCTGGCTTAATAAATCTGATCGCAAAAAAATCCCGTCATAAAAAGCTCATGAATTTGCAACGCACGGGATGGCTGTTTTGTTGTTTCCTAAAGCTCTCTTGATGCGGCATAGCGCCGCACTAATGGGGTCTGAAAGCTACGATTTGGCCACCAGGGCGGCGCTGTACGCAATGGTCACCCGACGAGGAGGCGTCGGCCATCTTTGCTGTGCATTTTGCGTGGGGTTGCCGGGAGTCGGTGTTGGCATGTGGCTTTTATTAGGGTTGCAAGTTATTTAGGCCAAGGATTTCGGAAATATTGTGTTGAAGAAAGGTTGTGGGGGGGTGCAAGGGTGCCCATGAACATGGGAGGCTGGGCCAGGCCTCATATGCCTGGCTTCAAGCAGCCAGACTGGTAGCACTGGCTTGCAGAGGTACATTTACAGGTCCCCCTAATGCAGTGGTTCCCAACCGGGGAGAAATTTCCTCTGGGTGGAAATTTCGGTATTTCAGGGGGAAATTTTGATGGGATCCATCACGCATTTGTCTCATTGACGTAAGTGATGTCTTGAGTGACATACAAATATAACTTCAGTTTTTTATGGGGGAAACGGCAGGTTTGGCCAGAGGCGAAAGGGGAAATGGACCAAAAGGTTGGGAACCACCGCTCTAGTGGATGTGCAGGTTCCCTGAGAAGTTCCGGTATTCATTTAGCAGGCATCACACATTGGGTGGGGCTGAAACCTAACCCGACCTGACCAAACCTGACCTAAAGCCTACCCTAAACCCCTTAATCTGTACGATAATTTTCCCAAGATGGGGTACAATTTCACAAGTGTCAGACCCCCACCCAAGATTGGCACATGGAATACCTGTGGGTCACACCAGACATTGCTCCCCCCCCCCCCAAGACCGGAACATGGAATACTAGCAGGCCTCATCAAACATCACTTTCCACCCTGCCTACTCCAGGAAGGACATTCTTGGCTGGTATCCTGGCACAGCATGGGCCCCCTCTCTATGAGGTCACCCCCCTTGACAGTTTTCTGGATCCACCCTGTGTACAGGACCCACAAGAGATGTGGGCCCCTGGGAGTCAGTGCCCCAAGCAGTGCAGGCTCCCTGAGAGGTGGGTGTGGGCCCCTAATGGGGCCCATATGAACAACTACCTTGGTAAGGTACCTAGCTCTAGGTGACCAGATACCCACTGCCCAACCTAACCTGCAATGCAATTTTGGTGAAATTAATTTGACTGAACATAACTTATGGGTGGAACTCAAATTATTAGTTTCAAATTAAGTAGGCTAACAATCCAATCTTAGCATGTTAGGTATTAGCCATGACAAATTCCTGGCTATGGATTGGAGTCAATTTCTCACCCTTGGTGTGGATTGGTGCATATTTTCACTGTGGGCTGATGTGCCCCAGTGAACCTTGTGCCATACTTTACAGTCTGGACAATAGATAGGTACTTACCTTGGTACCTAATGTGCCTAGGTACCTTACCAGTGCTTTCCTAAATGGTTCCCACTACGTCTTTTACAGAAAGGCAGTCAAACAATAGTTGTTTTTCAAATCAATTTTCTGCCTTCTTACCTTGCAGTCTGCTGGAAATATGATAGATGGATCACGTTTATGGCAGCCGGGAACCGCACATACACCCATACTTCTGGCTTGCTTCTCCTAATTTCTAGCGCACTAATGGTAAATATTCCAGCAAACTAGACGTGTCTGAAGTCATTCAACATAATTAAATACGCGCAAACAACATACGCTGCTTACAAAATGTACAATAGGCTTTTTAAATATAAAGATTCTGCCCTCCCTAACCCACAAAACATAGCGCTTTAGGTTCGCCAAAGAAGGCTGGGTGACCATTGACTCTCAGCGCCATCTACATCTTTATCAACTTCAGACCCCATTGTCGACAAGTCCGAAAAATACGACAGACTGAGCTGAACACACCGGCTGCCTTTTTGTCGTGGCCGCTAGTTGCATGCCGAACGACATTGTACAGCCTATACGTATCCGAGCGTAACCTAACCCATACTAGCCTAACCTAGCCTATGCTAACCTAAACTAATCTGGTAGGGTGGCATACAATCTACACCTATGGATGCTGAGTAGCAAAAACCTGCACCTACTGATGTTGGATGACATAAAACCTATATGTAGCCTCGAGAAACCTATGCATATCCTAACGTAACCAAACCTAACCTAACCTGGCAAGATGGCATAAAGCCTACACCTATGGATGCTGGGTGGCACAAAGCCCGCACCTATCGATGTTGGATGACATAAATCCTACACCTACGGATGCTGGGTGGCACACAACCTGCAAATATAGATGTTGGAGCACGTACAACCTACACCTGTCATATGGCGCTTGCAGGTACAGTAATCACATGTGCGAAAAAAAAGAATATTGCTTTAAGCCTGAGATAAGTCACACACAAATGTGAGACAGGTCACAACGAGAACATGAAAGACAGGAGGCATCCAAATGTGACACAGTTTGTACTTAGTTCGGTTGTGTTTAGGTTATGCTCCCTGAAATATGGGTAGTTGTTCACAAATATTGGATTGGAAGCTAAAATTTGTACACCTGGAATATCAATGTTTGGTAGATTCCGGAGGTGAAACCAAGCATTCGTGTACCGTACATCAGGAATTCAATTAAACCACAATAAAAAAACACTCCTACCTGTGATGATACCATTTGCTTACAACTTCCAACGGAAGAGGATGCGAACTTGTATTCGACATGAAGATCGCAACACTTTTATTTCTTGAAATGACCACGCTATTTTGCAATGAACTAGTACAGCCTAACCCCAATCTTCTCATGAAATAAATGCTAAGACCTACCCCTACAGATGTTGGATAATATAAAGCCCGCATGGTCTTCGGGCAACCAACAAATGCTTACATCTTTGTGATGTGTCATGACAATGAAAAGCTCTTTCTTCTTGTGGGCTGACTAAGCGCTTTATGTCTCACGAAACTGAACTGAACGCGCGGTCATCAAAATGACTGAACGACTTGATCCACCTGGCGATAAGGCCTCCAGCAGAACGAAAAATAGCGGAAGCTTCTGGCGCAATCGCAAATGCTGCAAATCAAACGAGCCACCACATGAATCGTCATGTGCTCAAAGTAGCAGCTAATCCAAAGCATATTGCAAGGGAAGGTGCCTGAAGGCGGTGTATATATTATATCTTAACTTCCATATGCCCACCAAATTTGTTCCTGTGTATGACGTTACCAATTCTGCCGAATTGTTCGTGGGGATAATCCGTTGCGGTACAGAAAAACACGCTTTTGCGTCGTCGATGAATGTTTTATGAAACCCCAAATACTACACAGCGTATTTTTCATAGCATTAATTAAATTTTTCCGTCCGTGACTGTCAGTTTTGTTTAATGAGACTCGTTTCTGGCCAAGAATCCCCATGGCCGGGGTGCCATTTTGTATGTGGACCCCGTTTTTTAGGCAGCAGCCTATCCTATGGGATCACACGCACTGTCACGGGTTCATTTGTGGCTTCCCCTGAGTAGATGCACATAGTGAGGTGAGATTAGCCAATTTCCTTTAATGGCGCTTGTAGGATGTATGGTTAATGCAATCGAAGTTTTGGATCCATAGCCCACAAACGTTATCACTCCCTTCCGGGAGAAAATCGTGTGTTTTTACCGGCATGACAGTTGGTCAACTTACCCTGTTCACGAGGTGAGTTGGGCCATCTATTGAGGTGAGTTGATCACACTTACCAAACTGAAAGTTAGAACAGATTTACTACCATAAATCAAAAGCACAGTTATGTACTCCATGATCGTTGAGGTTGATTGTTTCAAACACAGTGCTAGCATATGGTGCAATATTACGAATAGTATACGGTCTGGAGCCCAAAGCCCGCTGTCCCACTGCTCCTGGGGTGGAGGATCCGACGCCCAGAGTCTTCTTTCCTACTGCTCGGCGAAGGGGAGGGGGGGACGGACCGATGCCCGGACCCGGCGAGTCTGTTACTGCGGCTGGTGCAAGCAGCGCTTGACTGGAGGTTGCATCCCTATTGAGTAGGTAGGATCATGATGCACGGAAGTCTGACTCATTTTTGTTCTTTTTCACTGGTGACGAATCGGCTACTTCCATCCGACGTGGAATGTCGCCATGTGGTGGCAGTCGCCATGTGGTGGCAGTCGCCATGTGGTGGCAGTCGCCATGTGGTGGCAGTCGCCATGTGGTGGCAGTCGCCATGTGGTGGCAGTCGCCATGAACTTGTGCTCATTGATCCATCCCGATTTAGTTGCGCATCCGGTTTGTGTCCCCTGATGAAAGTCAGTGAGGTAAATTCGATGGAAGATGAACATGGGGGAACGGCGTTCTCTATCCCGTTCACTGCACAGTGCACATGCATGTGACTAGCTCTCCCCTCTCGCCGGAAGTTGCCGCGGCCGATTTTCTTGTTTGCCCTTTCTCGGCAACGACTTGTTTTGGCGATTGGGTCGTGGTGACGTCACTCCCGTCGGCATTCTATGCATCTTCCAGCGAGGACTTATACCTGTCCATAACGGCGTCGAGGTTGCCATAACACAATCGCACAATGTGCGTGTAAGAAGCGCTGACGCTGGCGAGACATGCGACCTTTGGTTTTCGACAGATCAGGCGGTGGCGAGCGCCAAGACATTTGAACCACTCGACGTCTGCCTTTGCCATTTCCAATGGAATGATTGCACGTCAGCTAATATATCTTCTTTCACTTCTACTAATAATTTGTAAACTGGAGCACTACAGCTTGATTAGGTAAACATCAGACAGTAAACTACCATTACAACTTTAAAACTATTAAAACAGTACGAGATGACTGGCACCGAAATGCACGCAGTTTACAACCTCGCATGTCCCTGGACCAGCCAGGCATTATGTTCTAACCACTTCGAGGATGAATGTCCCTTGTGCTACAATTCGGGATACCCCTGAGTGGATGCACGAGCTCCCCCGAAGGGAGCCAGGAGACACTTGTCTTCCAATGGTTGGAGGCTTCACATTTCATATGTCGGGGCTGCCTCCTCTTTTACCCCCCCGCGTGCAGGTATCAAGGGTATTTCTTGAATGGAAGACAAATAGTGGGTACCGGCATCGTCTTGTAATAGGATGAATCGTCTTGTAATATTGATGTGAGATTCTTGTGAGGCAGTCACCAATCAAATTTCTTAGAGTGTAACCACTATGCAGTGTTTTGAACTATTCAGTGCTGCAAATTGCACACAATCTGACCTAGCTTGAAAGCTCCACACAGCTGCTGGATGTGGCCGTGGATCAATGCTGCTCTTGTCTCATCAACAGACCATGAACTTATGAATAACGTACCCACTTACACTGAAGTTCCACTGAAGTTCTATCACGGTATTAATTATGAGAGAATAGATAGCTCCAGGAAACGTTGGCTATTTTTAGCATTCGATCGAGCATCACAGGCTAGTTTCGTCGAGTGACGGTGAAAATGAAATGCACACGTTTACGTGGTTCTGGTATGGGGAATACAAACTGCGTTTACATGATTTTCTTTCGTACATATTTCTTTTCGTTCGTTCGTTCAAATACACGATTTATTTCGCTATCAACGAACGGCTTGCAGCTTGCTGCGCATTTGTGCCAGCCTGGCTGCCCGCTGCAAACCGCCCACAACCTGACCTAGCCTGAAAGCTCCGAACATCTGCCGGACGTGGCGGTGGATTATTGCTGCTTGTGTCTCGTCAACAGACCATGAACTCATGAATAATGTATGCACTTCCAGTGAAGTTTGCCGCCCTGCAGTACAGAAGATCGGCCTAGCGTCTGCTCTGAATCATGATAGCGCATTGTGAGGCTCTGTTTGAGCGATCTGGCGGCGGGGGATCTGCGATCTGTGTCCGGGCGAGGTGCGACATGTCTGCCTCACTCCAGACTGACCTCTGATTCAGCAGGGATCTGCGGCCACAGCCCGTGTCAGGGCGAGGTGCGACGTCTACCTTACTCTAACCTGACTTCTGAGTCAGCCTCACATGATCGAAGACATCTGTCTTCGAAGACATCCACATCTGTTTCTCGGAGAAAGATGTGGCCTCGAACGCCAACAGATGCAGAACATCTCCCGACTCCAACACAGATGCAGTACATGTCCAGACTCCAACACAGATGCAGAACATTTCCAGACTCCCCACAGATGCAGAACATCTCCAGACTCCCCACAGATGCAGGCCATCTCCAGGCTCCCCACAGATGCAGAACATCTCCAGAATACCCCACAGACACATGCAAGTGCGATGGACACATGTCAAAACGCACTTTGTATAGGCATGCGCTGTTCCATGGCGGTGAATTTGTATTTGAAGAAAAAGTGGCACATATTGAGTACATATTGAGTAGTGAGTAGTGAGTGAGCAGTACATATTGAGTACATATTGAGTGCACATTGAGTGCATATTAAGTAGTGAGTATTGAATGGTATTACATTTTGAACAAATAATTAGTATGCAAGCGATATTGAGTACATATTGTGCATATATTGAGGAATTGGAGGTGCTAAGGCCTCGAAAGTATCTGGAAAAGAGCTCTTAACCGAGCAGTCACTCCCATATACCAGCCATTGGTTAGCCCTATAGTAATTCAGAAACCAATGTACGGATCGAAATGGAGATAAGCGTAATGGATATCCCAAAAATATATATGGCAACAAATGCAATTTTGCCGACCTCGAGGTCAACGATAACGTCACAGATTGGATCCAGTAAAAAGAGCTGGAATATTTATAAAACTTTGCTTAACTCTAAAAATGTGTATCAAACAGTTTGTATGAGTGCATTGTGATATAGAAGGTCATGATCAAATTGTCATATACTGGGCTATGTTCTAAATAAGTATTCATGGGTCCAGGGGTCAGCAAGTGGTCACCATGTCACCGCAAGTGCTCCGAAACATTTACGACGCAGAAGGAAATGACGAGTAAAAACCATAAATACACTTGAAGTAGCATGGCCTTGAATCGTGTCATGGGTGGGTCGGATTGACCTGCCATACTTGAAGACACAATAGTTGTACCTAAATGTGTTCTCAATCACATATGTTCCTTCATTTCAACCCTCCATTACTCAGTTTATTAGTGGCAACATTTGAGCACCTATAAATGATCTCATGACATTATATTGTCCTATATTGACTTCACTATATTAACCATTATATGACTAAGATAACATTAAGCCAACGTTTTTCCTAATCGTAGCCTGGTTGTTCACTTCAAGGCACAGCAAGTTTGAGCTTGTCAGAGGTATCAGTCTCGGCGCTATTCAAGATAAACCAGGAAGGAAGGATTCCCTCCCCAGTGATCTCCGGGATATGTCAGTATCACTATCACTATCACAGTACCACGGTCTGTGGAAAGACTGCGATTATAGAGCTAAAGCAGTGGGATATAGCTGAAACAATGGGATTACGCTACGTCCCCTGCAATGTAGGAGGTTTAGCGACACATATTTTCGTGACAGGTGAGTGCGTGGGAAACTGCATCAGTTGATTTTATCAAGGTCACAATCCGCGATTATCCAAGGTCGTTCGAGATTGTTTTCTAAGGAATTGTAATATGGGGAACATTCCGGTTCCTGGCTTCTGATATAGCTTTCCTGCAGAACATGGCCTGACTTTGAAATATACGTCGGCTATTGAGCTACGCGCATGTGGGAGGATGGAGCGTTTCCTGAAGCTCTCATGAGATGTGAAGTATTTCTCCCCACGCTCCCGAATCAGTGCACCATTCCGCACCCACTCAAGGGCGGTGGCATAGGCCTCGCAAAGCAGAAAGCCACACTGCGCTAATGGAGACTGTGATCACCTCTTTTGACTTGAATTTTACCGAAGGGAAAGGGGTCGCTTATTGTTCACTGATAATTGTTTTTGTTATAACTCAAGAAATATGGGATATAACACCTTTAAACATTTAGTTCCCCTCCGGCCATGGATTCTACACCTTGTGCCAAAGCAATTTTCGGAAGTCATTCTAGGTCACCTGTTATGACATTGCAATGACATCACGCTTTCCGTTTAGACATTCTGAATTGGACATTCCTGCTTCGACTAGTAGGTTAGAAATACAGCAAGTTTGTATGCCGACGTATAGTAAGAGTGACACATGAAGTCAACGCACACCAATTGAAAATCAATGTACACGACCCATGATCTCGCCCCAGATCATCCTATGTATCCGAAGTTCATTTAATACCCTGGGAAGACACCAGCATACCTGCATGATTTCTAGCTGAGCCACCATGCCTTTTATTTCCATTAAGTCAGATACTGTTTGCACCAGAGGTCTGACCAGTGCCGTGCCATGGCGATGCTGATGGTGAGCTCAGTCCAGCTGAACAATCATAGATCGGGTATCCTCTTCATCTGCATGACTTGCTTTGAACAATTTGATTAATCCCATGTGCTTATTGACGAAGCAAAAGCTATTCACGCTCAGTTCAAGTTCGATATCTCTGGATACAGGCAAAGCAACAGCACCGACAAATCGCCACTGTTTGCAGTGTTCTACCCGACACACCTTGTTGTACAGGATGTTTGGAGATATTGTTGGCCCAGCTTTCGAACAATGTCGCCAAATCACAACCGATGCGTTCGCCAATTTGAAAAAGACTGTCTTTGACCGCTTCTTTTAGCAATGCTTGCCCGCTTTGTCCGCGAACCAGCATGCTGTTTATCTACAAACTATTGCGCAACAATCTTGACCTGGTTTTTAATCATAGCTGGAACTCCATTGCAAAGGTGCATAAGGACACTGCTGTGTATACTGATTATTGACCCGCTTCATCGGTGTGGATCACCAGTTGTTGCTTCCCAAGATGAAGCATTCGTTGAATTTAGCTGGCCGTGCGTACACATGGATTCAATCCTACTTGTGAAGAGAATCCTGCCAGTAGCCTTCAACGGAAAGCAGTCGCCCTGGGTTTCAGTCCTCTCAGGAGTCACAGAAGGCAGCATATGTGATCCTTCTCTGTATACTTGTTCTACAGCTGCTGACTTTCCACGACATATCAGTACCAGCTGTACGCTGCATGCCGACGACGTCGGACTGTTTAATCAAGTCATCTGCTGGAGTGACTCTCCAAAAATTATCCACGATGCTGGTCGCCTTGCTATTTGACCTCAAACATTCGAAAATAAATCCCACTGTCTGTAAAGTAGCCTCCTTTATTCCGCGTAAATGTGCTATTTTGCGCGAGTACACCATGAACGACATCACACTGAAGTGACGCACGGGGTGTCAAGAGCTTTGCGTCACACCAGATCTCAAGCCCATGTGGGCTAGCACGTCGTCACAACTATTTATTTTGAAATATAGGCGGACGTTGGGCCTCGTAACTCACCTGCTGTACTGGGCCTCCCAGGCTACGCCGCAAACACTTGCTGAGTGCTTTCCACGCTCTGTCCTTGAGCATGGAAGCGTGGTATCTAGTATGATCTAGATGGTGGGGAGCTGCACCCACCCACCTAAAGCGTCTCGAGTGCATACAACACGAGCTTCTGACATGACTGGCATTTTCCTCAGATAAGAGTATGGACAATCCGGATTACACTCACTTGCTACATCATCTTAATGCATCATCAATCAAATCCCACTTCAGTCAGCATGACTGTATGTTCTTCAAAGGAATCTTCTATGCCAGAACCGACGACTCCTCCCCATTCGAGTGCTGTCACCAATCCTCTCTACTGGGGACAGCCAGCAACATCGCTCTCTGACGAGTGACATATGTCCGGGTAGTGCCATGCGTCCGGGTAGTGCCATGTGTCCGGGCAGTGCCATGTGTCCGAGTAGTGTCATGTGTCCGAGTAGTGACATGTGTCCGGGTAGTGTCATGCATCCGGGTAGTGTCATGTGTCCGGGTACTGCCATGTGTCCGAGTGGTGTCATGTGTCCGGGTATTGCCATATGTCCGGGCAGTGCCATGTGTCCGGGTAGTGTCGTGTGTCCGGGGTAGTGTCATGTGTTCGGATAGTGCCATGTGTTCGGGAAGTGTCCTGTGTCAGTGTCATGTGTCCGGGTAGTGTCATGTGCCTGGGTAGTGTCATGTGTCCGGGTCTGCCATGTGTCAGTGGTGTCATGTGTCCGGGTATTGCCATATGTCCGGGCATCATAGTGTCATGTGTCCGGGGTAGTGTCATGTGTCCGGGTAGTGCCATGTGTCCGGGTAGTGCCATGTGTGCGGGTAGTGCGAGGTGTCCGGGTAGTGCCATGTGTCCGCGTAGTGCGAGGTGTCCGGGTAGCGCCATGTATCCCGGTAGCGCCATGTGTCCGGGTAGTACAATGTGTCCGGGTAGTGCCATGTGTCCGGGTAGCAGCCTTTAAGATAGCTGGGTTTTTCTGCATGCCTGCGCTGTGCAACACATGTCTCGCGACCAGCCCTGACATCGCTCTGAACTCCAGCCACCACACACAGAAGTGTTCTTTTTACTCTACATTGTGGCTGCCAGGCCGGAATGCCGTGGAGCTGCTCAAGCATCCTTTTTAAATGTGTGTGTGTGTGTGTGTGTGTGTGTGTGTGTGTGTGTGTGTGTGTGTGTGTGTGTGTGTGTGTGTGTGTGTGTGTGTGTGTGTGTGTGTCTGTGTGTGTGTGTGTTTGCGTGTGTCTGCTTGAGCCTTTCATTTATATTCTATCATGAATTGTCTTCATGTAGGTGTTGAGAAAATGATTTGTGTGCGTCAATATTTTTTTTTATACCGCAAGTTCAAGACTCATCTTCGTCTGTAACTAGAGTCTGTACATGCGGGTGAAGTAGCCAACAAGTAAATAAGTACCGTGGCAATGTCTACCGCTTCTGGTGGCTTTAGGCTCCCATTGTCCCGGTAAATGTCCGAAAGTTGACCTGAGACCAAGTGCTGTCACCTTATTTTCCCAGTTCGGATATGCTAGATTACGCCCTTGTGTTGGTCGGTTAACATGGTAGTCAAAAAAGGTGAAGGCTGTCTTCACAAATACGTAACTTTGATGCAAGTTTGCGAATAATACTAAGATTATGCATGCAGATTTTATGGATATTATGCAGGACGCACATCTCAGAATTGCGCTAAAATTATAAGTAAAGAAAGCATTTTACTACTTTGAGTGAAACGAGTATGTATTTTCGCTCGTCTTTGTACGGCATGTCGCCACCGACCCAGTGCGTGGAGGACTGCTGCGACGTCCGCAGTCTTTCCAAACAGAGAGTGTTAGCGACATGAATTAAAACAAGCGACTTACGCGTGACACGATTGGTGTAATTGATGTGATGACAGGTCAGCTGATGCAATTGATGTGATGACAGATCAGCTGATGTAACTGATTTAGCGACAGATCAGCTGATGTAATTGATGTGATGACAGATCAGCTGATGTCACTGATGTGATGACAGATCCGGCGATATCATTGATGTGAGGTCAGATCAGCCGATGTAATTGACTCTGCGACAGATCAGCTGATGCCATTGATGTGATGACAAATCGTCTGATGTAATTGATATGATGACAAATCGGCTGATGTAATTGATATGATGACAGATCAGCTGATGCAATTGATGTGATGGCAGAGCAGCTGATGTAATTGATGTGATGACAGATCAGCTGATGCCATTTTGTGTACAAAAATCGAAAATGCCACGTTTAATCGTTACCTAAACAAGCACAACAGCAGATTTGCTGGTGCAATTTGCATGATGATACTCCGCGGTATCTTGGGATACCAACAGAATAACAAGGTGTGATTTATTGCATTTAGACTAATCCGTGAAATGGTTCAACAAGACCAAAGTGTTAACTTCGTATTGAAATTTCTAGAATAGTGGCTGCAGTCTTTACCTACTTATACACTGAGATCAGATGGACCTGAAATTTAGGTTCAGCGCCAAAAATTCACCTCAGAATCACCCAGAAGTCGAAATAGGTTATCTGAGATCAAGTTCAGCCAACGACCTCAACTGACTTTACAAAGGCCGATGACATATGCAAGCATGTTGGTTGAGTTGCCCATCACTCTATCATATCAGGATTGATCCATATGGAGGCAACAAGCGAGATTAAGTGCCGACAACTTGCAATTTCGGCAAAAATGGTCTGACGTGTTCCCTGTCAGGACGTCACAGCCAGGTGGCCTCACCAAATATCTTCAGCTTTTTTCTTTTAAACCAAAAGGTCGGCAAGGAACACAGTCATGCAAAGTGGCGGTGCACTGACTCGCATACCGTTGTTCCGTGGCCGCGGGAAACAGTACTTTGGGTTGGATCAAACTCTTCTTCCAGTTATGGGTAATTTATGATGAAAGAAGACCATTCAGCTCCTGTTTATAGCTTTCTATGTTTAATCTGTTACTGTTACTATACACTGTGCACTATTTAGCGTTTGCTGTGTATTGGTGAGAGTAGTTTTCTGACCCATGCACCTGACGGCAGGTCACTGTTTTTTCCACATCTTCGCATCGGATAAACTAGCTACCTTTTCCCCAAGACTTACATGACCCACGTTTTCGACAGTGCGTTCCTTTGATCGGAGATCTTCGTCGGACCACCTCTAATCCATTCCGTACGTGATGCGACTCGTGCAAATGGTGGAATGTCTGGCGGCGCACGATAAGTTAAAGGCAATCGAACTACCGGCCGTAAAACCCTCCAGTGTCATTAGACCCTCTTTACAGCTATCCAGCTGTCATGTGGAAGGGTGGCGGAACACGGACTGCCGGTTTCGGCCACCGGATGCGGCCATTTACCGGCATTCGCGCGCCAGTTGTCTACCGCGGGTGGTCTTGGCTGACCGGCGGCTTCGGCTCGAGTGTGTCGGCTTCCTTTGGCTTCCGTCGGTTATGCGTGTCTCGGCTGACGCCTGGTCTGCAGACGGCCGTCGGTGTAGCCACTTGACGTCCACGGCATGCTCACTGTCCACATTGATGCCTAACTACATAGCAGTCTTTGCATCGCGGGAGACAAATCGGTAGGAAGGACGGTCGCCAATTAAAAGTCGAATTGGGCACCGTGATACTGACGAACGACCATCAGGCCATCACGTGACGGTGACGAGCGACGAGGACGAGTGACGGTGACGAGCGACGAGTGACGAGAACGAGTGACGAGAACGAGTGACGAGAACGAGTGACGAGAACGAGTGACGAGCGACGAGTGACGAGAACGAGTGACGAGAACGAGTGACGAGAACGTGCGACAAGTATGAGTGACGAGGACAAGTGACGGGGACGAGCGACAAACTACGAGCAGCGGTACGAGCCGCACCTCCCGTGGCACGACATCACGTGACGGGCCGGGGCCGGGAGGGGGGGGGGTGGAGCGGCCGGCCGGGCGTGCCGTCTAGGTCGCCGGGTCTCCAGTGTGGACGGTGACATGTCACGCACGCGGCAGATCTGACGGAGATGGCCGCTGGCCTCGCCTGAAGTCAGCAGCCGCCGGGACGTCAGGCCATACTCACGCTAATCAAGGTGTTGCAACAATGCCATGTGTGCCATACACAGAGAGCAGGCATTGTTCTGAGTAGGACGAGACATCCACATGCCTAGAGCGAGTTGTTCAATGTATTTGTCGGTCCTGCTGGCGACCACTTGACGTATATTTAGCCCCAACACCACAACTGTCCTCTCTTGTGCATGGCCTTGTGCCGGAAGGTACACTGGAGAAAATCTGTTTTTCTTCTATGCCCCACACCACTGCTATTAACCGCACTTACGCATCCTGCTCGTCTCCACACACTATCCTAGTTATCTTTCTGTGCATTATTCCCTTCATATCCTTCATCCAAGTGCACGTAAACTGGAAGGGCCAGGGATGGGGCGGGGCAAAGGTAGCAGCGGCCACCTAACTTTTGGCGAGCTTGCCATGGATCCTATGGGTGTTGCGTGGAAAGAATCGACTTCAAACTGGCTCCTGCCCCGACAACTTTGAGACAGTTCACATGGCACTACCTTCAGCCCATTGTCAGAAGCGATTTAATTTGGTCGACGAGAATGTGATCCAAACACGAACCACCAAACACCAAACACGTGGCTCCGTTCAGCTCGCGGACTCAGACTCGCGTGCCGGCCCCCCAGCTCCGCCACCTCAGCTCCGCCACCTCGGGCTCAGACTCGCGTGCCGGCCCCACAGCTCCGTCACCTCAGCTCCGCTACCTCGGGCTCAGACTCACGTGCCGGCCCCCAGCTCCGCCACCTCAGCTCCGCCACCTCGGGCTCAGACTCACGTGCCGGCCCCACAGCTCCGTCACCTCAGCTCCGCCACCTCGGGCTCAGACTCACGTGCCGGCCCCACAGCTCCGTCACCTCAGCTCCGCTACCTCGGGCTCAGACTCACGTGCCGGCCCCACAGCTCCGTCACCTCAGCTCCCCGCTCACCTCCGGGCTCAGACTCACGTGCCGGCCCCACAGCTCCGTCACCTCAGCTCCGCTACCTCGGGCTCAGACTCGCGTGCCGGCCCCCCAGCTCCGTCACCTCAGCTCCGCCACCTCGGGCTCAGACTCGCGTGCCGGCCCCTCAGCTCCGTCACCTCAGCTCCGCCACCTCGGGCTCAGACTCGCGTGCAGTCCCCTCAGCTCCGTCACCTCAGCTCCGCTACCTCGGGCTCAGACTCGCGTGCTGTCACCCCAGCTCCGTCACCTCAGCTCCGCCACCTCGGGCTCAGACTCGCGTGCCGGCCCCACAGCTCCGTCACCTCAGCTCCGCCACCTCGGGCTCAGACTCGCGTGCAGTCCCCTCAGCTCCGTCACCTCAGCTCCGCTACCTCGGGCTCAGACTCGCGTGCTGTCACCCCAGCTCCGTCACCTCAGCTCCGCTACCTCGGGCTCAGACTCGCGTGCCGGCCCCACAGCTCCGTCACCTCAGCTCCGCCACCTCGGGCTCAGACTCGCGTGCCGGCCCCCCAGCTCCGTCACCTCAGCTCCGCCACCTCGGGCTCAGACTCGCGTGCTGTCACCCCAGCTCCGCCACCTCAGCTCCGCTACCTCGGGTTCAGACTCGCGTGCCGGCCCCACAGCTCCGTCACCTCAGCTCCGCCACCTCGGGTTCAGACTCCCGTGCCGGCCCCACAGCTCCGCCATCTCAGCCCCCTCCGCAGGTCGATCCTCAAATGCGCCACTTTGCATGCTGCCACCGCCTCTGCCATTGATCTGGCAGCGCTGGCGGGCGACACTAGACGGGGTCTCGTCACACACAAACTGGCGCCGTTCTCCCTCTGCCGTCTCGTGCCCACCTCCCGCTTCGTGTATTGGGCCTCCGACGCAGGTGCATCCTGTCTATGCAAGTCCATGCAAGTGCAAGTCCTGTCTTCACTGTCAGTGCCGGATCTGCATCACCACCTGCACCGTCACTGGTGCCGCCACACTGTCGACTGTTTACACTGTCGGTGTCATCTGCATCACCGTCTGCACCGTCATTGGTGACGGCACATTGTCGACTGCCTTTGGAGGGCTAGCTATCTGCTCTCATGAAGCCTTCTTTCATGACTGCACATTTTGGGAACTGCTATTTTAGGTATCCGCTTACGTTCTGGTTAGCATTTGGCACGAGGAATTCCAGGAGCTGGATACTGGTAATCGGACAGATTGCCCTTGGTTTCATTGCCATATATCGAGTTACGTTATGGTATGTAAGCCATCTTGTTGGCAACTTGATATTTTGGGTTCCAAGAAATTCAGTACGTGTGCATAAGCACTATGAAATAATGATCGCATACAGTGTTGCCTATAATACAATGTTAAGCTAAAGCCACTTCGCTACTACAAACTAGAAAAGCCGCTCGCTACATCGTGTTATTTTACAGTACCCAATGAGAGTCCGCAAGGTCTTGGAAGAACAGACATTGGCTCGCATGGTGACATTGCCACCCGACGTCATACCATCACAGACTGTGTGACGACATCCCATCACAGGCTGTGTGACGACATCCCATCACAGGCTGTGTGACGACACCCCATCACAGACTGTGTGACGACACCCCATCACAGACTGTGTGACGACATCCCATCACAGGCTGTGTGACGACATCCCATCACAGATTGTGTGACGACATACCATCACAGACTGTGTGACGACATCCCATCCCAGGCTGTGTGACGACATCCAATCACAGGCTGTGTGACGACATCCCATCACAGGCTGTGTGACGACATCCCATCACAGGCTATGTGACGACATTGCCACCCCGTGCTGCTTGGCGATGGCCTGGAAACCGCTCCACCACGACAGGAATCTCACCTCATCTTCCTATTTTCACATTAAACACGTTTGTCAGCTGTGAAAAATGCCGGCCTTGCGTCAATCACCACCACCGCCTCATAGCAGATGTGATGAATCATTCATCGACCAGCAGAAGCCACCTAGCCCTGCCTTGGTGCATGAACTGCGCGGGCATGTGTGTAGCCCGCCCAGTAGTCGTGCGCGCCTCCACTAACCATTCACAAATCCACAGCTTTGTTTCAACTTGGACGTTCCCAATAGCTCTATTTCCCGGAGTACTATCATTGCCAACTGTTAAATTACCAATCGCAATAGCCCCGGGCGCCACAAAATCTGTGAGTTGCTCTGTTCCAGTCCCACAGGCATTGTAGCCGGAACATCTCTGGAAATAATTCAGCGCAATCCATCGGCTGAAATCCGAGCGAGCGGCGAGTTCTGGGCGGCCGTGTACAGCGCCGCCAGTTTGGGATTCAATAAAGTTATATTGGCGTCAGTAAAGTGACCGGCTCCAGCGACGGCGGCTCTAACTCGACGATTTATTGTGGGGAGCCATCAGCGGTTGGAGCCCAATTGTGAGGCTGGGTGGGGCTGGTGATACAAACGCAACATGGCCCGGACACCGCATCAAATCTAGCCGTCCGGCCGGTTGTCGGGCATTTCGTGCGAACACCTGCATAGACAGCACTCACAGCACCCAGCAGACCCCTGCATAGAAAGCATTCACAGCACTCAGCAGACCCTTCCGTAGCAACATTCACAGCACTCAGCAGACCACCTGCATACACAGCATTCACAGCACAGACCCTTGCATAGACAAAATTCACAACACCCAACGAACGGACCATTCGCATAGACAACATTCACAGCATCCAGCAGACCACCCGCATAGACAGCATTCACAGCACCCAAGAGGCCCCTGAAGGGACGGAATTCACAGCGCCCGACAGACTGCAGGGGCCATGTCTGCTGATGTGAGCGAAACACAACGGGCGGACGCACGCGCACACACTGGATTTTTGATCAGCCTATCAAATGGCATCCGCTGTTCATCGTGTGTTTGATGTCGCCGGCCGGTGCACGGGCGGACATGTTGTGACGGCCGCAACAGGCGCGAGGCGAGCGGCTGAGGCAGCGTCGGTCATCGGCGTTCGCCCCCCCCACCACCACCACCAGCCACCCCCTCCGCCTCAGAAATGCGTCTCTACACGACCGGGAAGTGCCCGGTGCCGAATTACACCAACATCTACACGACCGGGAAGTGCCCGGTGCCGAATTACACCAACGCATCGGTCAGGCTGAGCCGGCGTCTGTTGCACAGAACACGTCACTTGCGACGGAAGAGGGTCGGCCAGACTGCGGGATCCCAGTCAGTTTGCAGTCGTACTGCATTTGCGTCGGCAGATGAAGACGGACGGATTCAACAAATATCGCTCAACTCCGGATCGGCTTAGGCATCAAGTATCAATCACAGCAATATCCGACATGACCACAAAGTAGCATGTAAAGAGAGCGGGATACTTTTCTTAATCGCTATGAATTGAGTTGAAAATCTCTTCATCGCACAGCATTGTGACACAGCACCTCCCACAGTGCATGCACTCCGTGGTGCATATGCAGTATGCATCTATGAAAAGATATTATGTTTCACCCATCTGCGGAAAACAAATGCCGCAAGACTCGTGGATGGTTCGTCGTTGCGTTGGAAATCCACAGAAAGCATCTTAAAATGATTTCGTGTGCTTAAGTCACCTATCTTCAGAAATATCATCAGGATATCTTCAGAGATAGTCACTACCTAGTCTCGCGATGGCGTACAAACGCATTGCCGTTCATGGAAGAGGAAAGATGGAATGACAAAGGAAAGAAAGAAAACCATAAAGACATAAAAAGAGAGAAAAGGAGAGAGAAAGAGAGAGAGAGAGGGGGGGGGGGGAGTAAGAGAAAAGGAAAGTGATCGAATAAGAGGGGCGGTTCGTATGCTTATGTATTGATACTAGGGAGCTGCCTGCACTACTACGGGAGCTGCCTACAATTGCTGAAGTGGGCGTGTAGTCTCCCCATTCAATAATGTGGTCCTTACCATTACTGTTCATATCAGATGTGATGTGCTGCCATATGAACTTCTCTCTTCCTCTTTTCCTCCCCCTCTCTGTCTCTGTCTCTGTCTCTGTCTCTGTCTCTGTCTCTGTCTCTGTCTCTGTCTCTGTCCCTGTCCCTGTCCCTGTCTCTGTCCTGTCCTGTCCTGTCCCTGTCCCTGTCCCTGTCCCTGTCCCTGTCCCTGTCCCTGTCCCTGTCCCTGTCCCTGTCCCTGTCCCTGTCCCTCTCTCTCTCTCTCTCTCTCTCTCTCTCTCTCTCTCTCTCTCTCTCTATCTCTATCTCTATCTCTCTCTCTCTCTCTCTCTCTCTCTCTCTCTCTCTCTCTCTCTCTCTCTCTCTCTCTCTCTCTCTCTCTCTCTCTCTCTCTCTCTCTCTCTCTGTCATTCCCTTTCCACGTTTATTTTTCCTATTTATTTTCTGGATTCATTAGATCACGGTCAGACGAAATTGATAGGAATGCTCATCAGTACCCGCAAACGATACGTCGTTAGCAGCTACACCTGGCCAGGAATGACGTGGCTCGCTCTCTCCTATATGATTGGATGACTGACCAGCGCCACAGCCAAAGCCACACGACGCGCCTAACAGGATCTGCACCGGCTTTCAACAAACGGTGGCAAATTGATCCAGCTGTCGGAGCTCTCTAATGGGGGGGGGGCAGATAGCGACGGGCCGCCAGACGTGTGGACTCGGCGCAAACAAACCACCTCCCAATCGCCTGCACGTGACTGAACGACCTGGCTCGATTCTCCTCGGGTCTGGTCGGAAACAGCTGGCGATTTTGCGATGGGCGGGGACCTTCGGAACAAACTTGTGCTCGACTCAATTTTTTTGAGTCGGCTCACATTTGACTTGTAGATCTTGAGATCCGATTCAACTCATGATTCACAGCAGGTCAAAATTATTTGATTCGACTCAATTCAGACTCAGAGCTACAGAGATCCGATTCAACTCACGACTCAAACATAAATTTGAATCGATTCAGATCCGACTCAACGGTATCAGATTCATAAGCCATATGATTCAGTGTGCACTGCCCACACACACATGTATATATACATATATATACATAATGTGAGGTGAAAACAAAGTTATAGCAAAATAATTTAGTCAACAGACAGTTTGATGTCAATGCATCTTCATCTGCGTCTAATTAAAGAAGGGAATTAGTATTTATCTGTTGAATATGTTATTTTTGCTATAACTTTGTTTTCACCTCACATTATTTATCATCCGTCATGCACTGTAATGGTTGGTATATAGGATATATACAGATAATTGCATGTGCATGTAGTGATTGACTCAAAAACATTAACAAGATGAATGGTTGTCAATGCATATGCAAAGCAATGAGTGCATAATACTTCAATCCACATCGGCATGATGCACAACCTGAATCATATATACCTGCCACACATCACCTAACTTCAACATAGAACCCAGATCCTGCACTGCAATAGGTATCCGCACATAATACAATTGAGTTGGCTTGTGGCCCCCACAAAGTTGGTTTGGTAGTGGGCTTGAAGGTTTCCCTTCACCATTGGTTTACACTCAATTTTACCAACTTTCTCTATGCTATCTTGCATATTTTATGGCAATATAGGGTACTTTGATGTATTCTAATTGAAAGACCTATTCTTTAGCTTCAGCAAAGGGTTTGAATGACCTAAATGACCCAGTAATAATTGTCCTGCCTAACACTGTGCCATTTCCAGAAGGCTCACCATCAAGCACCTCCAAAATAAATGCATTGTTCCCGATATTGTCAGGCTCCCTCTACCTCCATTTTATGTGTTCAAGTTGTTACCCTCGTTCAAGAGCAGAATAAAGGATAGTCAGGGGGGGCTAAGTGCACCATAACTTCTTCTCCCCAGTGGCAGGAGTTTCAGTCGAGTTGCAAGTTTCATGAGGGCATTCCTAGATCACAATGGTGTTGTACATAAATGTTCAATTATGCATGCATCATCAATAATCCATGCAAGATTCATCAAAGAAGAATGCATCATGCCCTGGGTCTAGCTGGCCTAGAAAAAAGCTTTTCTACAACTGCTGTATGTCAATTTAGGTAGGTAGGTGCATGTTTTGAAAAATAGGCTAATCCTAGGTTTTTGGGTTCCCGAACATTATCCTCTCCAGAAAATTATTTGTCTTCTCATCTGGAGGTTGAATTTCCGGTATAATTGGAGATCAATGTAAAGTTTGATTCTTTTGAGTTTTTATTTAGGATACATGGTATTTTAACCTAAACAATGACGATGCGACCACTCATTTTCTCCGCAAATGATTACTTTTCAGTTGGCAAAGAAATAAACAATCAAAATCTTCACTCTACAAATATAGCACATCGCGTACAATCATCCGTACCTGGTGTGTCATAGACGTGGTAAAGAAGAAATTAAACACTTTATGCACTGGATTTAATACTCTTTGACATCGAAAACTTTATGCTTCTGCCTTAATTCGACATTTATTTCCGATAATTTATACTCCAAAACCGACGCGTCCACAATGCGACCAATACGGGAAATTCCTTGCGATGCTGTAATATTTAAGGGCAGTGCTGTCCAACACATCCTCGGAGGTTTAGTATGTATATTTAGTAAGAGGGGAAGTGTGTTTAATAAGAATATTTACTAAACTCCTTGAAGTTTAGTATGTATTTTAACTAAAGTTACCTGTGCAATGTCGCCCATATTTGATGACGTCATGGCCGAAGAATTTGCTTCGGAGGATTCTGGTTTTCCGGTTAGGTTAGGTTAGGTTAGGTTAGATTAGGTTGGGTTATATTATATTATGCTATGATACATTTTATATATTATGCTACATTATCTTAGTCTAGGTTAGGTCAGGTTAGGTTACTTGTGCCTATGACGTCATCAATTGTAGCGACCGCCATTGACTTAAATGTAATCATTTGAAAATGAGTGAAATGAGTGATCGCATCGTCTTCATCACGTCAGAAAGCATACTATTACATACAAAAATTCCAAAAAAATCAAAATTTACTTTGATCTCCAAATTTACCAATTTCCAAATACCAAAGTGCTCAAAATTCACTGAACTGTGTGCAAATTGAGCTACGATGCATGAGGTTTGAAGAAAAATATCCTCCATACTGGATGACTACAAAATATTCCTCTCCACATTCCGGATTACAATGCACAAATCCAACCTTGTCTATGCATGATAATAAAATGTGTCGGAACAAATGCTCACTAGAAACAATGGGGCAAGATTATGACTCACCTGGTGAGCAGAAAACAAATATATTTGCTAGAAAGCAAATTAAAGTGGCCATTGCGTATGATTTGATAAAAGTTTTCTGCAACCAAATTGATACCATATTTTAAAAAACTGAATGACGTCATGCGGACTTGAAGGAAAACTTCGATCTACCTTCTAGTAAAGGTACCTTGGGTTTGTTATTGTCACACATTCCAACGCAATTTTATTCAGTGCAAATGCCTGTTGCAAATGCCAGGGTCGTTTCGGTGCCGTATTCTTTTTCACAATCACATCCCATTTCTGTGTTGTGTTCCTGGCACTAGGATTGACTCATGCATGATACTGATTGTGATTACCAAGCTTAACATTAATACTTATTTGTAGTTATTGTTATCCGTTTTTGGTAAATAACTTAAGTGCCCCTCATTCTTTACTCAATGGCAGCTGATAGGTTGACAATTGTAATGATAAGCATGAATAATTATACTGTGTTTGTACTCCCTACTTTGTGTCATGGCATACTATTCACAAAGATACATGCTTTATATCATTTGTTCATAACTTGCATTTGAGTCACAAGACTCAAATGACTCATTGTGACTCAAGTGATTGACTCGTGATTCAACTCATTTAAAAAAAAAGATGTGATTCAACTCGCGACTCAAGATATGTTTTGTGGAAAATAATCGATTCAACTCTCGACTCATCCAAAAATGATTGATTCATGAGTCGATTCTTGATTCAACTCGAGTCGAGCACAAGTCTGCTTCGGAAATGCTTCCTTCGTCTTGGGAATGCTTCTTTTTCGCATTTTAGTTCCTTGGCTATGGGGTCATTATCAATGTTCCCAAAATATTCTGAAGGTGGAATAAATGACACATTTATCAATTGTGTTCTGAGAACAACAAATAGAGATAAGAACTGAAAGATAAAACTAAATGCATAGCATTTAGGTGTATGCATTAAAATCGTAATGTTTGTATCCTTCACAGCTAACTCATGCAGGCCTAAAATATTTCATATCAAGCTGAAATATCGAACTAACCACGCAATACAAACGGAAAAACTAGCAAGCTGGATTCTTCAATGTAAACTAGGCTTTTAGACTAAATTATTTGTATGCGGAATTATGTGACCAGTTTATCAAATATATTATGCATATGTGGTAAGAGGAGGGCAGGAGGGGTGATCAAATCGTTCTCCCCGCTCCCATTTGATACACGTTTTGTTAGCGTTCACCCAATTATCGACTGTGTCTAGAACGGAGCGCCGGCCGGTCGGACGGCTACCACAGACCCCCGGCCTACACAGGGTGGACGAACTTCGGGTATGGGAGGGCGCTGAGCTCCGGCCGGCCGGGCGGCTACCACAGACCCCGGCCTACACAGGGTGGACGAACTTCGGGTATGGGAGGGCGCTGAGCTCCGGCCGGTCGGACGGCTACCACAGACCCCCGGCCTACACAGGGTGGACGAACTTCGGGTATGGGAGGGCGCTGAGCTCCGGCCGGTCGGGCGGCTACCACAGACCCCCCGGCCTACACAGGGTGGACGAACTTCGGGTATGGGAGGGCGCTGAGCTCCGGCCGGTCGGGCGGCTACCACAGACCCCCGGCCTACACAGGGTGGACGAACTTCGGGTATGGGAGGGCGCTGAGCTCCGGCCGGTCGGGCGGCTACCACAGACCCCCGGCCTACACAGGGTGGACGAACTTCGGGTATGGGAGGGCACTGAGCTCCGGCCGGTCGGACGGCTACCACAGACCCCCGGCCTACACAGGGTGGACGAACTTCGGGTATGGGAGGGCACTGAGCTCCGGCCGGTCGGGCGGCTACCACAGACCCCCGGCCTACACAGGGTGGACGAACTTCGGGTATGGGAGGGCGCTGAGCTCCGGCCGGTCGGGCGGCTACCACAGACCCCCGGCCTACACAGGGTGGACGAACTTCGGGTATGGGAGGGGGCTGAGCTCCGGCCGGTCGGGCGGCTACCACAGACCCCCGGCCTACACAGGGTGGACGAACTTCGGGCAGGGGAGGGGCTGAGCTCCGGCCGGTCGGACGGCTACCACAGACCCCCGGCCTACACAGGGTGGACGAACTTCGGGTATGGGAGGGCACTGAGCTCCGGCCGGCCGGGCGGCTACCACAGATCCCCGGCCTACACAGGGTGGACGAACTTCGGGTATGGGAGGGCGCTGAGCTCCGGCCGGCCGGGCGGCTACCAGAGACCCCCGGCCTACACAGGGTGGACGAACTTCGGGCAGAGGGAGGGGGCTGAGCTCCGGCCGGTCGGACGGCTACCACAGACCCCCGGCCTACACAGGGTGGACGAACTTCGGGCAGGGGAGGGGGCTGAGCTCCGGCCGGTCGGGCGGCTACCACAGACCCCCGGCCTACACAGGGTGGACGAACTTCAGGTAGGGGGAGGGGCCGAGCGCCGGCCGGCCGGGCGGCTGTCGCAGACCCCGGCCTACACAGGGTGGACGGACTTCCGGTAGGGGAGGGGCCGAGCGCCGCCGGCCGGGCGGCTACCACAGACCCCCGGCCTACACTTGGTGGACGAACTTCGGGTATGGGAGGGGGCTGAGCTCCGGCCGGCCGGGCGGCTGTCGCAGACCCCGGCCTACACAGGGTGGACGAACTTCAGGTAGGGGGAGGGGGCCGAGCGCCGGCCGGCCGGGCGGCTGTCGCAGACCCCGGCCTACACAGGGTGGACGAACTTCAGGTAGGGGGAGGGGGCCGAGCTCCGGCCTGCCCAACGGCTGCCGCAGACCCCGGCCTACACAGGGTGGACGAACTTCAGGTATGGGGAGGGAGCTGAGCTCCGACCGGCTGGGCGGCTGCCCCGGACCTCCGACCTACACAAGGTGGACGAACTTTGGGTAGGAGCGAACAAAAACATAAAAGAGCGTCAGGGGGTTAGAACATCACCAATGCCAATGGAAGGAATCTGAACCAGACGCTCTCTCTTCCTAAAACTGACCCACTCCTGGCGTTGTGTTGTAGACATTTCACTTTCGGGGCACGTTGAATCCCCAATTTAGCCGGCTAAAGATGGTTTTCAGCGGAATAATTTTCAGTGTGATATCAGGTGAACTGGCGAACACCATTGCATGGCCAAGCATACTTGGGTATGGAATCTCATTCACTTTCTTAAGGCCTCCTGGAAGCCGGTCATCCACCATAATCCACCATAATATTTTCTTCTGCTGGCATAAGCTTCCAACCATCCGAACTCTACTCTAAGTTTGTTGCATTGAGAGAGGAATTTTGCAGTTGCATGCAACTCACATGGAAGCGTCATCTCCACAAATACTGCATCATGCTTGCTTCTGCATTGCTTTCATTCATGTGCAAAACACGAGAAGTCCATCCAGCCATTTAATAGCAAGGCTGCAATTATGTATCTTTTTCAGACCTAGACGGCATATCTGTTCGCAGTTCCCATTTTACTTGTGGTCCCAATTAGCCGCTAGGTGAACTCCTCAGCGCTGCCCGCATATGTCAAAACATCCCTGTCAGTGTGACGTGAAAGCCGCAGCGACTGGGACCAACAAAACGTGAGTGCCTCTTGTATGAAGAGCCACTCCAAACCAGCACTCACTTAAATGATGGCCAACTGTCGCCTCTCCCCCTCCCCCACGACTTCCCATGTGTGGGTCAGCGGGTGTCTCCCCTGACTGGTGTTATTGTGGTCGTGTGTGTCCACGACGCCCCTGGACTCTGAGCTCGGAGTTCGACACGGCAATACTGCAGCCTGCCGGATCGGAAGACGCGCGGCGAAGGAGCGCACCTCACGGCCCGACATGACGGCTCGGCCCGACACGAGAGCGTCAGCTTGACCTGTGCCGTGACGAGTGGGAGCGGCCGGTCATGGGGACCGGACGTCGGCCGGGGTGTACGTGCGCGTCGGCCGGAGACAATGCGCAGATGGCGGCGGAGATAGCCGGACCACGCAGGAAGCGGGCGCCGACACCGGCGCCGGTCGTGCGCCGCCCATCACAGCCGGCGACTGGCGACAAGATGTCAGGATGTCGGCAAGATGTTGACAAGATGTCGCGACGGATGCCGACAGGTCCTATCGGCGGCCATCACGTGTAGCGACCTGTCCGAATGTGCGCCACCCTGTGCGGCCATCACGTGTGGTGACCTGTCCGAATGTGCGCCACCCTGTGCGGCCATCACGTGTAGCGACCTGTCCGAATGTGCGCCACCCTGTGCGGCCATCACATGTAGCGACCTGTCCGAATGTGCGCCACCCTGTGCGGCCATCACGTGTAGCGACCTGTCCGAATGTGCGCCACCCTGTGCGGCCATCACATGTGGTGACCTGTCCGAATGTGCGCCACCCTGTGCGGCCATCACGTGTAGCGACCTGTCCGAATGTGCGCAGCCCTGTGCGGCCATCACATGTGGTGACCTGTCCGAATGTGCGCCACCCTGTGCGGCCATCACGTGTAGCGACCTGTCCGAATGTGCGCCACCCTGTGCGGCCATCACGTGTAGCGACCTGTCCGAATGCGCGCCACCCTGTGCGGCCATCACATGTAGCGACCTGTCCGAATGTGCGCCACCCTGTGCGACCATCACATGTGGTGACCTGTCCGAATGTGCGCAGCCCTGTGCGGCCATCACATGTAGCGACCTGTCCGAATGTGCGCCACCCTGTGCGGCCATCACGTGTGGTGACCTGTCCGAATGTGCGCCACCCTGTGCGGCCATCACGTGTGGTGACCTGTCCGAATGTGCGCAGCCCTGTGCGGCCATCACGTGTGGTGACCTGTCCGAATGTGCACCACCCTGTGCGGCCATCACGTGTAGCGACCTGTCCGAATGTGCGCCACCCTGTGCGGCCATCACGTGTGGTGACCTGTCCGAATGTGCGCAGCCCTGTGCGGCCATCACATGTGGTGACCTGTCCGAATGTGCGCCACCCTGTGCGGCCATCACGTGTAGCGACCTGTCCGAATGTGCGCCACCCTGTGCGGCCATCACGTGTGGTGACCTGTCCGAATGTGCGCAGCCCTGTGCGGCCATCACGTGTGGTGACCTGTCCGAATGTGCGCCACCCTGTGCGGCCATCACATGTGGTGACCTGTCCGAATGTGCGCCACCCTGTGCGGCCATCACGTGTAGCGACCTGTCCGAATGTGCGCCACCCTGTGCGGCCATCACGTGTGGTGACCTGTCCGAATGTGCGCCACCCTGTGCGGCCATCACATGTGGTGACCTGTCCGAATGTGCGCCACCCTGTGCGGCCATCACATGTGGTGACCTGTCCGAATGTGCGCCACCCTGTGCGGCCATCACGTGTAGCGACCTGTCCGAATGCGCGCCACCCTGTGCGGCCATCACGTGTGGTGACCTGTCCGAATGTGCGCCACCCTGTGCGGCCATCACGTGTAGCGACCTGTCCGAATGTGCGCCACCCTGTGCGGCCATCACGTGTAGCGACCTGTCCGAATGTGCGCCACCCTGTGCGGCCATCACATGTGGTGACCTGTCCGAATGTGCGCCACCCTGTGCGGCCATCACGTGTAGCGACCTGTCCGAATGTGCGCCACCCTGTGCGGCCATCACATGTAGCGACCTGTCCGAATGTGCGCAGCCCTGTGCGGCCATCACGTGTGGTGACCTGTCCGAATGTGCGCCACCCTGTGCGGCCATCACATGTAGCGACCTGTCCGAATGCGCGCCACCCTGTGCGGCCATCACATGTAGCGACCTGTCCGAATGCGCGCCACCCTGTGCGGCCATCACATGTAGCGACCTGTCCGAATGCGCGCCACCCTGTGCGGCCATCACGTGTAGCGACCTGTCCGAATGTGCGCCACCCTGTGCGGCCATCACATGTAGCGACCTGTCCGAATGTGCGCCACCCTGTGCGGCCATCACGTGTGGTGACCTGTCCGAATGTGCGCCACCCTGTGCGGCCATCACGTGTAGCGACCTGTCCGAATGTGCGCCACCCTGTGCGGCCATCACGTGTAGCGACCTGTCCGAATGTGCGCCACCCTGTGCGGCCATCACGTGTAGCGACCTGTCCGAATGTGCGCCACCCTGTGCGGCCATCACGTGTAGCGACCTGTCCGAATGTGCGCCACCCTGTGCGGCCATCACGTGTAGCGACCTGTCCGAATGTGCGCAGCCCTGTGCGGCCATCACGTGTAGCGACCTGTCCGAATGTGCGCCACCCTGTGCGGCCATCACGTGTAGCGACCTGTCCGAATGTGCGCCACCCTGTGCGGCCATCACGTGTGGTGACCTGTCCGAATGTGCGCCACCCTGTGCGGCCATCACATGTGGTGACCTGTCCGAATGTGCGCCACCCTGTGCGGCCATCACGTGTGGTGACCTGTCCGAATGTGCGCCACCCTGTGCGGCCATCACGTGTGGTGACCTGTCCGAATGTGCGCCACCCTGTGCGGCCCGACGATCTTGCCAGTGATGGCAGGTACACGTCGAACTGACGAGTCAGTACCGCGGCAAGTGTCGCATATGACTAACAATGAATACATCTCGGCAATTGTCGCATGTGACTTAGAAGGTGTACATCTCGACCAGTGTCACATGTGGCTAAGAAGGTGTACATCTCGACAAGTGTCACATGTGGCCAAGAAGGTGTACATCTCGACAAGTGTCACATGTGGCTAAGAAGGTGTACATCTCGACAAGTGTCACATGTGGCTAAGAAGGTGTACATCTTGACAGGTGTCACATGTGGCTAAGAAGGTGTACATCTCGACAAGTGTCACATGTGGCTAAGAAGGTGTACATCTCGACAAGTGTCACATGTGGCTAAGAAGGTGTACATCTCGACCAGTGTCACATGTGGCTAAGAAGGTGTACATCTCGACAAGTGTCACATGTGGCCAAGAAGGTGTACATCTCGACAAGTGTCACATGTGGCTAAGAAGGTGTACATCTCGACAAGTGTCACATGTGGCTAAGAAGGTGTACATCTCGACAAGTGTCACATGTGGCTAAGAATGAGTGCACCTTGCCATGTCGAGTGAGGGGATGTGTGCAACGCTGCGTGCCAAGTTTGATCGCGGCTTTGTACATACCAACATGCTTGGAGCCGAACTTGGTAATGGATCTCGGATGACGATGAGCTGATATTTTGCACCTCAATAGATTGCGTTCGATTGTGAACCACCTCGGGCAATATAGGTACTGGTCAGCTGTACAGACTGACTGCATGGTGGACAAATTGGTAGGCGTGCTCCTTCCACTCTCCCCAAATACTTTCGAGATCCTGCATATCTGATGCGACTGTTTTATTCTTCTGCATATATTGTATATTCAATAAGAATGAAACCTGCGTACCATATGTGCTCGGGGAGAGGGAGGGGAAGGGGGCTATACTTGCCAAATTATCCATCATACAGTTCAGCCATCCCAGCTGCTACCAGCATATTCTATTTCTACCTCGGATCATGGCCCTAGATTAAAGATAGTAAAGGAGGAAAATTTTTCTTAGACCAAGATTTTGTTCCCGACTAATATGTTTGAAAACCAGGAATATGTGTGGTGACAAGTTATGCTCTCCAAAAGCGTGCCAACTTTCAAGTCATTATCAGGTCGAGTCACTGAGATATGACCTGAAACATCATTTGGACGTGCCTTCCAGGTGCTATAGAGGCTAAATTACGGACCATTACGTCTAAAACTTGGCTAAGCCAAGGTATGTTCGCGAGCGTGGTTCATTTCTGACATAACGAGTGTTCGAAGCTCCATTCAAATTGTAGGCATTTGTTCTCTCGAATTTTTGGGACACCTTTGGAAAGACATCAAAATTGTGTATCTATCTTGTACAACCATTCCAAAAAAGTGGAAACATATGGTTTTTCTTGGTGGCACAAGCACTGTTGGGTCGGAAATATCGATGCGTGTCACGTCCGGTGGATGACGTCGGCATACCCCGACGCGCCCATCACTACGCGCCGTTTTTTTTAATCTGCCCGCCGTCCGAGAATGGCAGGAGAGGTGGGAGATTCGGCCCTCTTCACTACACATACTAAATAAAACATTCTACTCCTTACATGATATAGGCAATGATATGGACAAAATGCGGTCGCCGGCGTCCCACGATTACGTCAGAACCGCTTCACATAGTGTGTGAGTTGACATCGGCCGCGGCCGTCATTTTGTTCTGATCGGATCGCCACCTTCCTCACCGCATCGTGGTTTCTCAGATTATTGGAGGAGGAACGTATGTTTTTAATTCCATTCTTACCAGTCAATGCCGACTTAGCATAGGTCCCATGCTAATCCTCAGCAACTTTAAAGGCCAAGTGTCCCTCCCCCTCCAAAAAAAATGATTGGAAAGCTTCATCTCGAATCGTTGCACTCATGCCTAAAATGTTCGATGAGCAAATTAGCATTGATAGTGTAGATTGTACATTCTCTGACGTTCGCAAAAGGGTTACTGTTATGAACGTGTCCAATGTCGTGTTATTGGCTCTTCGCAGGAGGCTGGCAGCTGGCTACTCATCAGTGCCATATGGTTTGTTCCGGCACCTGAATGATCTCACCTAAGTCAAACGCCTCCATTTCATTAAAGCCGGAATCGTTGACGGCAAGCACGGCCAAAATAGCACGATCTGTTACTGAGCTTCCTCGCATAGCATCGCAGTTGAAGCCACCGAACGTCCCCTATGCAGCCCAATGCATCATTAGAATATTGCACTTACACTCGGTTACGTCAGATAGCTCAGATGCATCATGTTTTCAAGTGAGCAGACTATTCCAAACTGAGTTCAAGCGTAACTAAGCTGACTGTCAGCAAGTTTCGTGTAGGCAATGGCTAAATCAAATCAGGACGACTAAATGCTCTGTCGTTCTGATGTGCTCTACTGGGTCAACAATGAACACCGGTGTTGAGCGCGCGACTGCAAAATGCCTTCCCACACCGCTTACAGGCTTTTCCACTCGGATGACGTCCAATGACGGGACGGAAACGTCCGACGTCCGGCGCAGGGGACGCCGTGAGAACGGCCATTTCGTGACCTCCTTGCGATCGATCGAGACAATTGTTTGTGAAGATAAACTACGGCATGCAGCCCCGTCTGGATCTGCGCCAAACTGCTGCGATGTACTGACACAGCTGTCGCCCGCTGTCCAACCAGGTGCGTCCGTGCCGGTGACGTCAGGTCGCACAAGCCGGTGTCGACTCCGGCTCATCTGGTCATCCAGTAGAATCGAACGTGACGCCGTCGTTCCTGGGCAGACGTGGCAAATATACAGACCGAATGCCCGGTCAGAGGGCGGGTTGGAGACCGGAGCGCTTTTTTTACCGGTCTTCGCGGTATATGCCGTTTTTTTTACCTGTCTATGGTAAGCTCATAGTAAAATATCTGAAGAAAAGAAAATATTAACGTGCTGGTAAACATGCCAGCCATGCTAATCATGCCATAGTCAATTAGCTAATCATGATCATCATGTCACATGTGAACTACAATTATACATAACATCTACTAGTTTGTGTGAAATATAGATATCAGAAACAATGTTTAGATTTTTCAACTAAACTCCAACTTCTGTTCGGAATTTTGTCTGACACGAACTGAGCTTTGCTTCACATGAGTTAGTCGTATTCAAACCTCATATAAAAAGCTACACATTAAAATTTTGTTTCTTGACATAGTAACGTTTTGAATAAATAAAAACAACTCTGATTGGCACGATAGATCTTGCCAACATTATAATTTACACATGACACAATGAGGTTTCGTGACAGAACTCGGACTGTATTTGCGCTCTGAATGCCATCCTGAACATACTGTCTGAATGAAGCGCTCCCTTGCTTGTAGGGAAACTCTTGTGGAACACAGGGTCGTGTGGCTACCATTGGGGGTGCTGGACGTGCCGGGGAAAGAGCCACGCTTTCCCCTGCTGCAAACACAAAACCGGGTGCCGAACGGCCACAGGAAGCTCATGGGCGGACTTCAACTGTGCTCTTTTGGCAGTTCCTAAAGACATGCAACTTATCGCATTCAATTTTGCTGAAGTGCAGGATCATCAGAAATAAGCATAAAACCTATTTCGATTATCAGGCGCTGTGCAATCAAAATTGAGATGGTGCTGGATGCTTGGTAGAGGAGTTCGATTGTGGACATAGTGCCTTCAATTTAGGCATATGTGCATAAAAAAGCATTGCTTCACCCGAAGTTGGCTACAATTCTGTCACAATTGGGCCCATCTGTTGAATTGTGTGCATGCGTCTCAAGCTTGAATGCATCACGTCCGACTATAGCATTAGCTCAGGTGCCACGTGCTGTTGTCTTCCAGCCCTCCATTTCAGCTTCTGCCGCATACGTCCGTTCAGCCCAGCACCCGCCATGAGACTGGCAACAGTCACGCAGTCGGCCCCGTCTTCGAGGCATGCAGGTCCCGTGAAATGACGACATGGCCACGTGACTAGCGTCTGGCTGGTTGGTTCTTGGGCAGTGCCTGCTGGACCGGCAACGGCTACAGTCTGCCATAAAACCTTCACAATATCCCGAAATGAGTATTGCACCGAAAACTGCTAAAATCAAGCTTGACAGATCAGTTTTCCTTTCGCCATCGTAAACAAATACTCACGTCATTATGTGTGATTTGAAGTTCTTGCTTGAGTTCATTGATGGGAAAATACGTTGATGGAGAAGGAGGGGAGGGAATGGAAGCTGTGGTGCCACACCCATGTTGTGTTTTTGGTGTGGCGACTGTCATGCTTGCCCTATGGAGATCTACATCAATGGCTTTACTGTAAATTTCGGTATGATAAGATTGGATATCATAAAATGGGGATCAATGATTTAATCATTAAATGAATGGATATAATTCAAATTTAAGGCACAATGTTTTGAAATACTCCGCGTGTTATTGTGATCCCGTTGCTTCAATGTCTCAACTATTGTAGGTATTGCACTGGCTTGCGAAATACCGTACGATTAACTTATTGCATCAGGAATTATTTCAAAACACATGCAAACCTGAAGAGGTAAAACTTGCCATGCATCACTCGACATCAGCAACCCAAGCGCTTGACTGGCAGATGAATTTGGATATTTCACCAGGCCTCTTTCGATAGCAGAAAAGACACTAAAATCAACACATGAACGTACCCACACATAAACGCTGAATGCTCGCATGTTTACACCTAGTCCTACTAATTTCTTGATAATGAAGAATATTGAATGCACTGTCCGACTAGGTCCGATGGGGCGTTCGACGGAAATATGGGGGGGGATCTTTTTTAGCGGTAGGAATCATGCGCATGTCTGCACAATGATGACAGCCACAATTGAACTTTGATGAATGCCATAGCAGCTCCATTATTAGCAGAGCTTCATAATACCTGCATTGCTCCATCTCCCTCCTCCTGACTATGCAATGCCTTTCAGGATCCCGCGGCTATTTGATGAAACAGGCTCTCCAAAATTGTACAGCCCATAATGTGCGCCCCTGCAAATTTTATAACCTAGGTTTTCCTGCATCTCACCAGAATGGCTTCACACCTCAACTACCCCCTCTGTCAACGTTAACTAGTTGTGGAAGCTTTATCGTTTAATCACGCTTGCCTCAGCACTTATAGCTCGCTGGCGGGTATGACTTGGCCGATAGGGCCTGGTGTGAAGTCAACTGTTCGACGTGTACCCACTGATAGAGAGCCAAGTACTGCCATTACATGATGGCATGGAGGCCGTCATCACCTTGACACGCCCACTAACAGCGTGAGGGTGCTATATAGGCCGGACGGCTCGAGTGCTGCTGCGTGAACCGTGTTCACTGCGCCACGCACTCGCCGCAATGGCATCCGAGCGCCAAGTTCGCCAGCACACTATGACGACGCGTTTTGTTCCGACGTCCGCCTGTGCTGGTGTCTGCGTCTTCTTGGTCCTCACAGTACGAGGAGCCTCACAGTACCTGGATCTTCACAGTACCATGATCCCACAGTACCTGGATCCTCACAGTACCAGGAGCATCACAGTACCTGGATCCTCACAATACCATGAGCCTCATAGTACCTGGGGCCTCACAGTACTAGGAGCCTCACAGTACGAGGAGCCTCACAGTACCTGGATCCTCACAGTACCAGGAGCCTAAAGTACCTGGATCCTCACAATACCATGAGCCTCACAGTACCTGGGGCCTCACAGTACCAGGATCCTCACAGTATCAGGAGACTCCCAGGACATGGGGCCTCACAGTGCCTTGGGCCTCACAGTACCAGGGCCTCACAGTACCTGGGGCTTCACAGTACCAGAAGTCTCACAGTACCTGGGGCCTCACAGTACCTGAAGCCTCATAGTGCCTGGGGACTCACAGTGCCTGGGGTCTCACAGTACTTGGGGCTTCACAATACCAGGAGTCTCCCAATACATGGGACATCACAGTACCTGGGGCCTCACAGTACCTGTCGGAAATGTCGAACCCCAAGGTGAGCTTCTGCGACAACATCCGCTTCAGCTAGACTGCATGAGGATGACATTGTAACCACCAAATAGTACAGTTCATCCTTCATCGTTCTTTGAAGCCTTACCGCTCGGTGTGTGTGTACGTGTGATGCTGAGGCCGTACGCGTCTTGGCAACGAATTAGGACGTTTTGCACAGGTGTTTGTCTTCATACATTTGTGTCGATATGTGTTTGTCAGCGACGATACGCGTTGTCATATCACTGTTGGCCTGCTGAATATGAACGACACCATAAAACAGAGTCAAGAGTGCGTACATTTGACGGCGCCCACGTAAGAACGTTGCAATGGCCAAGAGACTGTTGTTGCTGGATGAGAGGCATGCCAAGGTATTCCTGTCATGTTCGGAATAACAGAACTACAACTACAACCGTCACATGGATGGCTCCACTGAGCACTGGCGCCATGTTGGAACCACTCGGAGGTAGCGCACTGTCGCTGTCGTGTCTCTGACGAGGTGGCGAAGCCCGCGCATTGTCGCTCTCGTATCTCTGACGAGGTAGCGAAGCCCCTGCAGTCGGCGTACTGAAGAGGTCGAGCTCTCCAGGGTCGCTGTAAACTCATAACTCGACACTCGGCACTCTGGACGGCGCCGTTCCGGAGACAAGCGGCCCGGCCTTCGGTCGGCCTGTGTTGTATATCCCCGGGCAGCGACAGTCCAGCCCCGTATACATCTGGACAGTGGCCGACCCTCTGGTGACGGCATGGGCTACCAAAACAGCCACACCATGCGGGCTGACCACGGGGACAGCCTGGGTCAGCAAGCGACATGCTAACTACACGCCGCTGACTGTGTGGATAAACACAACCATGACAGGACGGGGAGGATTGAGCGCTTCTGTTTCTAAGCTGTTGTCGGCTCATCGAGACAGCAGAACATTTTTTTCAGAACAGAACGTCATTGTTATGTTGTGGCATGGTAGAAGTCATTTCGCGTTGCAAATATGCTTCACCTCCTTCCGCAGCATTGATAAATGTGTGAATTATGTGCAATGCTTGCTGGTCGTACCTAAGGCTCCTTCAATTACTGGATCTTAGTAGTTGAAGTTCACGACCCTGCCTGAAAAAAGATGTTAAGCACAATTCTGGGCTGATCTGGCTTAACACCAGCGTGCCGCGTCAGTGGAACTTAAACTGTAAAATAAGGTCACGGCAGACTGCACGAGAACCCATTCACTGCTCCTCGTGTCATATGTGGGAAGAATATATATATATATATATATATATATATATATATATATATATATATATAAATAAATAAACAGAATGGTTCTCATGCATGATACAGATCAGCAGACTGCACGAACATGCACCGGAACATCTGAAGGTACACGAAAAACAACCTATCTCTATTTTCAACACCAGCACGGTACATGAGCTCCCTGGAGGTTAAGCTGCGATTAGCGAGTCTACCCTGCCAAGTGAATGGATTAGTGTGCGCTCGTGCGCTATTTTTGGTATCTGCTCAGTCGTAGGAATGTAATAGTATCAACACTAGATTCCGAGCTGAAGTTGTCAAGCGACGACAGACATCCGTCGAGGAAACAGTGAACGCAGCCATGGGCCTTGAGTGTTCTGCATATGCATACACACACACACACTATATATATATATAGGATGAATGGTACGAGACCATCTGTACGCCACAAAACTAGCAGGAACACTGTAGACACCACACCAGCAACACTCACTTCACACGCAATGCATGCCCGCGCATACACTCGTAGGAATAACGTAAATAGCCATCCTCGAATGGCGTCAGATGTACATGAGTCGATTTGCCTTCCAATTCGAAAGAAATGGTTACCTAGCGTGCCGTCGGACGTAGATGAGCCGACTTGCTTCAGGAAACAAAAAGCAAAACAAAAATTAGCATGACGTAAAACGACAAGCCAGAGGAGCCATCGACGTAGATGAGCCGATTTACCTTGCAACTCATAACGTAAAACGGCTACCCATAGGTACAGCGGACGTAGATGAGCCGAATTGCAAAATACCGTACTGACCCTACTGACAACCCTGCATGGCATGCCTAGACCCACCCTCTACTAACAACTTAACAACTTACACGCGGCGATCGGCGTGATAGGAGGTGTGAACAATTACCTCCTTGTTCGCACGGTAAAGACCCCTCAGTGCTCTTCGACAAGAGTAGGCTAATGCCGGCACCCTGACAAAATCAACTTTCTCGTCATTCTCAACTATCTCCCCTCCCCCAGCTACAACTATCTTGCGGAGAAGTAAAGTAAAACTAAAACCATTTGACATCAGGGAGATGTCCTCCACCCAGCTCCCGCCTTCAGCACCTAAAACATCACACACGCTATAACGTAAAACTCCCTTAACGTAAATATACACTTGCCTGCGCTTTGCTTGCAAAACACACCCGCTTTAAACGCGGCGCAAATAACGTTTATGGTCCGACACGCCTAAAAAAATCACCTCCCCTCCCCCTGAGATCACATGCACTTCATCCCTCACCCATACGGGCAACTTTGCCATCCTGAGAAGCGTCTGTGACGGTGTAAATCTCGGGGAATTTCGCTCCTAACCGAGCCAGAGCTGCGGAGCAGAACCTTCTAGGTGGCTGGCAGGCAGACTCCTCTGCTGAAATGTGACATCTGGCATGTGCTGTTGGACAGCTCACGGTCATTCCAGGTCAAGCTAATGGCAAATTTGGGGCAAATTACTTCACGACAGCTCTTATCCGGCAATATGCGGAATACACTGCACACTTTTAGGGTAGCAAGCATAGATGACCGTCCAGACTAGGTAAAACTCTCTATATTTCATGAAGGGATTGGAAGAGGGGCCAGTGCCATCCTGCAAAAGAAAAAAGCTAATTTGAAATCACGGCAGCGCAGTGATAGGGTAACGCCAAGTGACGCACATCCCCGACCAGCCGTGAGCATGGTGTCTTCGGAGTGCCACTCATCAATTTATGATGGTACTAACACTTCCCGGCAGTGCGGGAGTGCCAGCTAAAGATAGGTACACCTCAGTGCTATTTTGTGGTGTGCTAGAAGACATTTCGCGTTCCAAATATGCTTCACCTCCTTCCGCAGCATTGACAAATGTGTGCGTTGTGTGCTGGTCGTACCCGAAGCTCTTTCAATTACTGGGGCTTAGCAGTTAAAGTGCACGACCCTCCCTGACAAAAGTGCAGGCAACCGATGAAGACTACTCTTGCTAACGCTCTGTATTTGAGTCTGTCCTTAGGTGCGATGAAGTGGTTGTTTTCCGATCAAATCGACCGGACAGACAACCCAGTGTGCCGACGCGCGCTACCAACTAGTTCCCACACTCCCACCATTGTGCACACGTACCATGACGTCTGCACAGCACCCACGACAGGCGCGACCCAACATTCCGCATCACACCTCAAGTGTATCAACGGCGCCGGCGCCGCACCGAGCGGCAGTCTCCGTCTCGCTCAGCAGATCATCTGGGCTCACCAGTGTAACGCGAGCCGCCCCGGTCCCGTGCGGCTCCTGTTACAGACGAGACACCGCCGCGCCGGTCCCCGGGACCGGCTGGCGCTGCCTCGCCGTCGCCCGTCGCGGATACGACCGTGTGTTGCTGGTGTTGCACATAGATGGCGCGGGTGGTCCGCTCGCTGGAGTCGACGCGGCTGAGGAAACACGCTGATTCGGCGCGCGCTGTGGCCGCCGGTACACGGCAGTGGCGATCTGAAGGGATTACATAGATATATGTTAATGGTACATGAGGGGACAGGTAAATCGGGCTTCTCGATTACCCCGTTTTTATGCGCAGCGGAACTGCCGAATACGATGCGATTGGGAAAACTTTAGAAAAGCATTGCTCTTGTAAACGGGCCTCTGACATGCAAAACATCAGAATACAATGAAAGGGAAGCGGGGGTGTCAGCACCACGCGTTTAAGAAAGCGGGATGTTTTCATACGAGATGGTCGTTTTCATCTTCATGCCAGAAGATTCTTTTGAGGCGCCTCGCCGTGCCACGTGCGTGCCCTGTCAGATCACGAATCCTCGCCTCGCTTCCCAGCTCGAATGCACCGTTCGGCTGATTACTATACCGACAGCTAAGATAGTGACGTGGCCTGTCGCCCAGCCGTCTGATAAAGGGAATCGTCTGATGTCATGGGCTTTGTGCCCTGGCTCAACACTCGAAACTCAGATCTGAATAGTTGGCTTAGTCGACGTAGTTAGTTTTTTTGGTTGTTCGAAGCGCCTCAAAGCCCATGGGGTTTAAAGCGCTTCGACCAGTTTGATCGTTCGCGCCCATTGGCCGAACTTGAACTGGCCGGAGCAACATCAAATTATCAGATTCACACGTGTGATGCATTAGTAATCCTGGGACTGCTGCTGCTGTCAATTGTGTTAGCATCGCCCTGATCGCCCAGGCGATACGAGTGGTCCGGCTGATAAGACATCGGGATTTTGATCCAGAGGCCCGGGGTCGAACCCCAACAGCGCCAAAAAACTGCAACATATACGGCTCAGTAGAAATGTTGACCATTCCATGGCCTTCTAAGATCAAAATACTTGACGACGATATGAGAAGCAATGCTGTGTTTGGCCAAACGCACTTGGCTAGAACAACAGCACACATATTACCAACATCGCATACACTAACAGCCCGTTACTATCATTTATACAAACCAACAGACGTGCCAGGCAAAAACGTCCGTGGGGCGCTGCGCCTCATTTACCAGCGCATTAACGCGCGTCGACAATCAGAGTAATGATTTCACTTTCAAAGGCGATGCGCGTTACTGCGCTGAACACGCGAGTACAGTCGGGTCGATTCTTCTCTCCGAGTGTTGTTAAGTTGCAAAAAGGTGCACTCTTGTGCGCCATGCATGGGTGGGGAAGGGGCTTATTTGGGTTTTGTCAAGAACTCCTTGTGGAGAGCGACACGACACTCAGACTAGGCATATGTATATATGCTCCCCGTATAACAATTTGATACCCTTGATCAATTTCTAGTCGTATGGTCATCCTGGCTCCCTGAATTGGCATTTGTTCACGAATTAAGGACTTTTAAGAGATCTTGCGAGATCAAATAATGCCCTATAGTACAATATTGGGAAATAGACGGCTACAAGCGGCTTCTTACAAGCGGCTACAAGTATATGCCTCCAAATCAAAAGGTGAAGTTTCGAACAAGCGAAAAGCTAATTTTGGAATCGTGCGTTTTAAGCTTTAAGTTCCATGGACTAGTGTTCTCCACGAACCACGAAGATCTCTGTTCCAGAGCAAGTTTTAAAACGGCGTACTGTGTCGATTTGTAATTTCATGCATGATAGGGAATTGGGAAACGCTACAATTGCACTCTGCAGCCTGTTCAATCTGCCGGAATTCGATGATTTTGTTAGGCACGAAAAGAATTTGTGTGACGGTGAAGGTAAGTCATGCACTCGCATTTTCACGAGTTTTCCAACGGCATTTATGTCAGCTCTAAATCATCGATCATCTTTTTAATCATTGTGACCCATGTGGACCCTCCAGTCCAGAAATTCCCACTACAAGGGACGATTACAATTTCCAGATAGAAGAGGGATCTGCATCCCACAAAATAACCAGATGGGACGGACAGCATTCTGCCTCCGTCTAACTTACGCCCATGCTGACCGGTCTCCCAGAGCTCTCAATGCTATGCCTAGGAACTCTCAATCCCAGGCACTTATCTAGGGGTACTTCTGTACCAATAGAACCACAGGCCATGCTGGTGTCATCATACCATAAAGAGGATACAGACAGATGGATTTGGAATGACGAAATGCGGATACATTTTGATTGCGGGGCCGCTTACACATTTTGTTTACCTTTTATTTGTAAGCAATTCTAGCGGAATAATGTACTAATAATGACTCGCTCAATTTTGTATACATGTCATCTTACCCCGCAGCACTCTGTCAAACTTCTTGGATGCTATAGTCTCCAAATGGCCAGATTTGTCCGATAAGTCCTTAATTCAATGATCAGCCAAGCGCACATCACCGCGTCGAGTAGGCTGACCGTTGGCTGTTCAAGCGCAATGACGGGCACAATGATGTCGATAAAAACAACTGCCTAGAACTACTATTCACCCTAACAACACAGGTACGGCACGAGACGGGGAAGCAAGAAAGGAAAGAAAAAGATCGGGAGGGAGCGTGTGCAGACACTGTTCGGTTGCCATGGTGGCCACCCACTTTCGCAATGGCGACTCAGCAGCTGGCCCTCCTGCCTACAGGATCACATAATCGATTCGACAGCGCGTCTCGTTGTGTCCCGCCCCGGGGTGAGGTGTGCCCCGTCTCGTTGTGTCCCGCCCCGGGGTGAGGTGTGCCCCGTCTAAATGTGTCCCGCCCCGGGGCGCGGTGTGCCCCGTCTCGTTGTGTCCCGCCCCGGGGTGAGGTGTGCCCCGTCTAAATGTGTCCCGCCCCGGGGCGCGGTGTGCCCCGTCTCGTTGTGTCCCGCCCCGGGGTGAGGTGTGCCCCGTCTCGTTGTGTCCCGCCCCGGGGTGAGGTGTGCCCCGTCTAAATGTGTCCCGCCCCGGGGCGCGGTGTGCCCCGTCTCGTTGTGTCCCGCCCCGGGGTGAGGTGTGCCCCGTCTCGTTGTGTCCCGCCCCGGGGTGAGGTGTGCCCCGTCTCGTTGTGTCCCGCCCCGGGGCGCGGTTTGTCCCGTCTCGTTGTGTCCCGCCCCGGGGCGCGGTGTGCCCCGTCTCGTTGTGTCCCGCCCCGGGGTGAGGTGTGCCCCGTCTAAATGTGTCCCGCCCCGGGGCGCGGTGTGTCCCGTCTCGTTGTGTCCCGCCCCGGGGTGAGGTGTGCCCCGTCTCGTTGTGTCCCGCCCCGGGGCGCGGTGTGCCCCGTCTCGTTGTGTCCCGCCCCGGGGCGCGGTGTGCCCCGTCTCGTTGTGTCCCGCCCCGGGGTGAGGTGTGCCCCGTCTCGTTGTGTCCCGCCCCGGGGTGAGGTGTGCCCCGTCTCGTTGTGTCCCACCCCGGGGTGAGGTGTGCCCCGTCTCGTTGTGTCCCGCCCCGGGATGAGGTGTGTCCCGTCTCGTTGTGTCCCGCCCCGGGGCGCGGTGTGCCCCGTCTCGTTATGTCCCGCCCCGGGGTGAGGTGTGCCCCGGCTAAATGTGTCCCGCCCCGGGGCGCGGTGTGCCCCGTCTCGTTGTGTCCCGCCCCGGGGTGAGGTGTGCCCCGGCTAAATGTGTCCCGCCCCGGGGCGCGGTGTGCCCCGTCTCGTTATGTCCCGCCCCGGGGCGCGGTGTGCCCCGTCTCGTTGTGTCCCGCCCCGGGGCGCGGTGTGCCCCGTTTCGTTGTGTCCCGCCCCGGGGCGCGGTGTGCCCCGTCTCGTTATGTCCCGCCCCGGGGCGCGGTGTGCCCCGTCTCGTTATGTCCCGCCCCGGGGCGCGGTGTGCCCCGTCTCGTTGTGTCCCGCCCCGGGGCGCGGTGTGCCCCGTCTCGTTGTGTCCCGCCCCGGGGCGCGGTGTGCCCCGTCTCGTTGTGTCCCGCCCCGGGGCGCGGTGTGCCCCGTCTCGTTATGTCCCGCCCCGGGGCGCGGTGTGCCCCGTCTCGTTGTGTCCCGCCCCGGGGCGCGGTGTGCCCCGTCTCGTTATGTCCCGCCCCGGGGCGCGGTGTGCCCCGTCTCGTTGTGTCCCGCCCCGGGGCGCGGTGTGCCCCGTCTCCGTGCCCGGTGGGTCGAAACGAGGCGTTCGATTTCATCCGCGCCCCCGCTGCTGATTAGCAGTCATGCGGGCCGAATTATGAGCTCATTAGCGGTCGGCGCCGGACGGCGGCACGGTAATTTCACCGGCAAAAACACACCATACATGCATTGGCCGTCCTATTGGGATACGAAGACCCGTATCTTCAGATCGGTCGACAAGCGGCAGATTTAGGTACAGCTGTAGAAATGCGCAGCGAGGGAAGGGGAGGGGTGGACGTCTGGAGGTCCGAGGACCGTCTTTTTCTGTCACTTCAGGTGGTCGTTTGCATTATCCCCGTCTTCAGACTACAGCAGCAGCATCAAATAATTCGGGCCGAAACATGCTTGCCCACTTCTCGCCGGATTACGAATGAGCTCCTTTTCATATGATTCGGCACGTTTGGGTATTATGCTCTCGTGAAACAGTTCCAATAGTAGTCGACACATTTTGCAATGCATGAGCCAAGTCTTGAAAGTAAAATTAGTTCTGGTCCGCCAACTGCCTGTTGCAGTGTGTCTTAACTCTCTCCACTGTGTCTTGCAGTGTGTCTTAACTCTCTCCACTGCAATGTACTCTGCCGCATTTACCAGTGCAGGATGACGAGGGTTGTTGCGACCCCATAGTGTTTCCAAACGGGGAGCACAAACGACATGAAGCAAAACTTGTGCGTTGCACAGGACGAGATTCCTCGATGAATACCCGATGTTCATGCTTTAGGTCACTGGTTGTCCTTGCAAGTCAGCTTAAAAATCAAGTTCAAAGTACCGCATGTAATCGTTGCCTGTGTATCACAAATGACGTATATGGGCTCCTCGTACCGCATTTAATCGTTGCCCGTGTATCACAAATGACGTATATGGGCTCCTCGTACCGCATTTAATCGTTGCCCGTGTATCACAAATGACGTATATGGGCTCCTCGTACCGCATTTAATCGTTGCCCGTGTATCACAAATGACGTATATGGGCTCCTCGTACCGCATTTAATCGTTGCCTGTGTATCACAAATGACGTATATGGGCTCCTCGAACTGATGAGCATTGCATCCATCGGTGCATCCCTCGGAGCATTGCATCCCTCGGTATCTTAGAATACTAACGATGCACGATTTTGACATTTCGACCCACAGGCCAAGCGTCAGATCTGGACCGGACCCATAGGCTAACGTTGCGACAAAGACTGCCTGATGCCCCATCAGCTATGTCAAGCAGTGGCACGCTTATCCGCGCCGTGTTTCCGTAGTCGTGAACACAGCTGCTGGGGAGGAGTGAGGAACGGCGTTGTATCAGCCGATCGATCAATGGTACATTTGTGCTAGTGTTTGTGCTTGTGTTTCTTCTTTGTTGTTTGAAGAATATGACAGTATTAATAGTGTACCACTTACGAAGGGGGGGGGGGGGGCGAAGCTCGAGCGAGGCCACTCCCCTGTATATACGGCAAAGCCCGAGCGAGGCCATTCCCCTATATATACGACAAAGCCCGAGCGAGGCCACTCCCCTGTATATACGACAAAGCCCGAGCGAGGCCATTCCCCTATATATACGACAAGGCCCGAGCGAGGCCACTCCCCTGTATATACGACAAAGCCCGAGCGAGGCCACTCCCCTGTATATACGGCAAAGCCCGAGCGAGGCCACTCCCCTGTATATACGGCAAAGCCCGAGCGAGGCCACTCCCCAGACTAATTCATCTGAGGGACTCAGCTCGGTCCAGTTAGGCCTCGTTCCGCCGTCACGCTTTTGAAACATTCATAACTTTTTGCTACAGGGTTTCAAATTCAAATTCCTCGACTTAAGTTAGATCGAATCGCTTCATTTGGATTCGTAGCAACTTTCACCAAAATACTTGTTTGGTAGTAGGAGCATATGGCTTCTGAAAAATTGCTTATGTTAGGACTTGGCGGTGCCGGTCCAGCCGGCTTCGGTTAAAGGCGATGCAGCCAGCTGCTGGTTACGTGGCTATGACGTCGCGACACGTGTCCTGTGCGGTGCCCGAGGCCGGGCTGCCGGTGTCAGTCCGATGAAGAGTGCCGCGCTGACAAAACCGAGCTGAGCGGTTGTATACAGTGTGAACTGAGAGAGAAGTCCGGTGAGACAAAATGCTCGTGACACAGCGTGGTATCTATGCTAAGTCGACAATTCGTCATGGCGATTTCATCAGCTTAAGCTACGCACAACATGTTCGTAGATGAGTCGAATGTTGGCAACATTGCAGTCAATTTGGCCTCAATTTGATTTCTTTTTGAGCACATATGCGAAATTACAGGCACTTTTTCAACAGCCCGACTCTTCTGCTGAATAAATAGCATGCATTCGAAACTTAAAAGCATTAAGCAGAATTGCCGAAGCTGGGCTTACTTATTTCTGAAGCTTCTGCATACCCACAAGCGTTCAATGCAATAAGACACATGTCTTCATGGGCTGCTAAGAGAGCGTAGCTACAGCCTGTCCAGAAGCTGTATGTCGCGGCTTGCTGTCGAATTCTGTGTCTGGAGCATACAAGAACTATAGCGAACTATAACTTCAATTGACCATAACCCACCATATACTATCGCTGTAAACCATAACCAACCATGCCAACCATAATCTTGGCTCGTCTAGTTTCCCTAATGGCGCATTTTTCTGAAAATGATGTTTTCTGCATAGCTCAGCGCGGGATGCATGTTCTATGACATATTGGAACGCCTGACCATCTAGACTTGCAGAGGTCCATGCACCGTCCGTTTTCAAGAAGATCTTGTGTAGTGTTGGAATAATTGTGTTCATTCTTTAGTTCGGAGCCGAGACAAATCATGAAAATCGCAGTGATTAAGAGCACGATGCAAGAGCCAATGCATAATACACCAAGTCAAGCAGCAGTGAATGTAGTAAAGCCAACATCCAGCAAAGTCTGCAGTACAGAACATATAGGAGACACCGTTAATGCCACTTAGTACAACATTTATGCATAATCCAGAAAATCGAGAAAAAACAACAACGCTACTTCTCTTCTCATATACACTGTTTAAGTTCAGGTGGATTTATTCATCGCCAAATCAATTGGGGTAATGCCTGAATTTCCACGTATTGTCCAAGCCAAAGCAGTGTCATAGCGAAAGAAACTGAAAGAAATTGACATTTCTGCCATCGAAACCTACATTCAGTATAAGCAACACTGGGCCATCCTTCTCAAGCGGTAGACTGCCTGCACTGACATTTCCCGCTACCCAAGACATGTATCGAGTGCTCCACGCACCTGTATTGCAGTGTGTGTGTTTGTGTGTGTGGCTGAGTGGCCAAATGACCTGACCTGCACTCGGGAGGCAGCGATATTGACGTCGCTAATTCTGATGGACGACTCCACGGCTGCTCTGGGTAGACACATCACAGACAGGATCTCGACAAGCATTGCTTTGATGACAATATCCTCAAAAAGCAACAATTCTGAACATTGAACTGAATGAGGAGAGAAATATATGCATGGGAATTAATATTTAAAAGCACGAAATTTCTTCACACCAACATGAATATTGAATAACGTCGTCAACAGCTTAAGCACATGATACAGTAATGTTGTTCGATTAGCCTAACCAACGAAAACAAACTTTCTATTTGCGAGCTTTGCATGACAAATCAAAGGATCAAGAGACCCTCAGTCAATAGCGAGTGTATTGGTTTCGCAGTTCGCGATTTATTGACGACCTACAAGCACTGAGCATCAAAACGCAGCTGGGGAATCCCCAGATACGTGACGTCACGCAGTGTATTCCGATTGCAGGTGTCGCGCGGCTTCGCCACAAACTCGACAAACAGACGTGGTGAGCTGGTCCTAAAGCCGGCACCGGCGCGGCCGCCGCGCGCTCATTACTGCCGCAATGGGAGGCGGTCGTTCCGTTTGAATGACAATGTCGACCTGACCAGGCGTGGCGAATCTCTGCCAGCGGCGATAAAAGCAGCATTTGAACCGCAATATTTACGGGCGGCTATATTTTACAGTGTCGTGCTACGGGAATGCTGAATAGACGCTTCACACCCGGCGGCGGCACCCATTGCACCATGCAGCCGACGGAATCAAACATTGAATACAGCGACAGAACTGGGATACCGGGCTGAAGAAGAAGACGGGGAACCTTGGGCTGTTTTACGACGCAATCAACTGCTAGATCTGAACGTTGCTAACCTCTCACGCCGATTGGTCGCTGGTGGACTCGGTAAGCCCACCGGCTGTGGAATCCGAACATGCAATCTTGCGATCAAGAGACCAACGCCCTTCCAACTGAGCTGCCGCCACCCCAGAATACCAGACTGGTTTATTTTCCCTTCCTTTCGGGTCTCTTTTACTTTGTCTATTCTAACTCTGGTAGCCATTTTCTCTAATTGATAGTGTTTTACATAGTGCATGTACATAGTGCATCCTCCACCCCATATAGCATGGGGTGGAGGAGGTGGTGTCGATGACATGCCATGCATACCGTGGATCTGCGCTCCGGCTGCACTAAGCCGGAGTGCAGCATAGGGTATGCCATGGAAGCAGTGAACCCCACCAATGGTGGGTTATGTTATCCTGCCACAACCCTTCCACACACGTGCCGCCTGTCTCACTAGCGAGCCACAACGGTGACTGATGATATCACTGTCACTGCCATCACGTCACTGCTATGTCACATGCCACGCGACGTTGCTCTGTGAAAATTCCCCGGTATCAATATCCACTGTCAATATGAAGCACAGGCACATTCTGTCCGCCCCGTATCGATGGTGTTTCGTTACCCCGCACCGCGACCCCCTGTGGAGCAGACGCGGGTCGAGGCCTGGGCGGCGCGGCCTTGTTAGCCCCCTGTGCGGTCAGAGGGGTCCCCGGGCGGGCTGTTTACATCGTGAGCGTCATTACGGTGCGTGGTTGTCTGCCCGCGGGCAGCAGCCGCTTACGTACGGTTAGTTTGGCCAGCGTGCGCCACAGCCGAAAGCCGGCTCGGCGAGTAAGTAAACAAGCCGCTCCAGTCTCGGCTTAGTCGGTGTTGTCTTTGGGTTGCCGAGTCGCAGCTATGGCTGGGAGAACGAGGTCTTGGCGGAGACGGCGCCTCCGTAAGGGCCGGTGCGTTAAATCGCGCCAATGTGATGGGCAAGATGAGGGTATCACAAACAAACCAAAATCAACAAACAAGTGTTGCAGTGCGGCTAAGGACTCGGAAGGCGAGAAAAAGTAATAATTCTGAAAAATGTGAGCAGCAGTTCATCGAACCGTGAAGGACATAAATGTGACCAAACCATATATCTTGGGCCTTTATTTGCAGTAGGAGTCGTTTTTGCGGTACGGAAGAGACAGTTCCGTCCCCTTGCACCACGGTAAATTGCTCCTGCAAAATCAGCTCGTGACGGTGATGGATGTACCGTCGGCGTGAAGTAAATCAGTTCACCTCCCATGTAGCTGTCACATCCTACTTGTGCAAATAGCCTTCCCGATACCTTGTCGAAGGCTACCCAACATTGAGCACATTTGAAAGTTCAATGCCATCCTTTCCCATGGTATTGTCATGCGTAGCGAAAGGATATCATGCGACTACGAAGGTAGAGTGATCGGGCTCTGACCGCGCTTGTTTTTAATGATATTTAGATGGCCTGGTAAGCTTCCGGTGCGACGTTGCTAGAAGACACTGCGACATATATATAAAACGTTTCAATTTGGCCACAGGTGTGGAAGGAAGCTAGCTCCCTAAAGCAACACGAAGAAGACAATGCACAGTGAATTATGGGAAGCTTCATCAGTGAATGAAGCTCACCTCTCTTTCGGTTAAAAACAAGTAAAGCGTATTCGAGTTCTCGACGTTCCGCGGTGTGAGGCTTTTGTGCGCTAAGCCCATTGGATGCCCAGCACCTCTTGGAGACGAATAGGTGAAGTTAAATCCAGGAAAAGGTTGAAGCTTTGTATTAAGCCCTGCCCAGGTCCCAGCGCTTGCTATCTGTCAGTTCTTGTGAGATGTGGATTGCACCATGTTCTATTGGTCTGATGTAACAATCACTTTCATCTTCAAAGCTTGGTTATAATACCATAATTATGACAAACCTAACCAGTTCCAAACGTCAAACATCAATGGTTACTGCGGCATCACTATGGATTTACCACTGTAGCGTGTAGCCTTCTGAGGGCACTGTGTTTTCGCTAGATAGTCTAACCGCCATGAAATTCTAAGTACATATTTATGCCACATGATTTCACTTCGGTTGAAGTGATTCGGTTGGTTAGCACCTATGGGTTCCATTTTTAGTCAAACATCTAATATATTCAGCCTGCACGCTAAAATCAGCCCAGCCTGTCACAATGTGAAATACTAGGCATATGTTTTGACTACAACCAAATGATAGCTGTAGGACACTGGTAAGCGCTTCGCAAAGGGCACGATGGCGCAGCCCGTGGTGATTTCAGAAAAGACTCCTTGCAGAGGCCGAAAAACATATCGTCAAAATAATTGTCAATATAGTATGATCGCATGGCTAAAGCCAAACAGTGAAGGGATCCAATCTGCTGAGGAACATGTAGGGATGTCACCAAGTTTCAGGATAATCGCTCCAAGCATTCAGGAGCTGCAGACAAAAAGCAAAACGCGTCACTGTATGCCCGCCCGCGAAATATGATTAATAAGGCCCCGTGTCAGCACTTTTACCTTCCTATCGACTTCGCATACCACCAGCCTGCAAAGAATACTGCAGGACGCAACTCTTTGATGTGATATGTCTGGTATTTAAGATTAATTATTTGTCTGGCGTCTCGGAGCGTCTGCTCGCAATTACACACGATGTTTATACATGCATGACCAATTTTCACCCAAACACCCTTGTTGGTTTCCTTACACGTGACGGAATAGATAAATGCACACATCGGCACTTACCACTAAGCTTGGACATCTCGTACTCATTCTGCAAATTTACATCTGTTCACAGCGAGGCATGGACATGTCGTACATATTCTGAACAGGTGTATTTCTTCAATTTTATGTGATTAATCGTCGTTTGGAAACGATGAAGCATTCGTGTGGGACACACAATTGGACTCGAGGTACCTTTACGAGACTTAGCTAAAACTTAGTAAAATAATTCGGCAGGCCCACTGCTTGGCGCCTTCGGTAGCATTACGGTTGCCCCGCAAACACCAAGGGTCACCAGGAACTGCCACGTGTGCACAGCTTATTTGGACGTTATAATATATTCCGTGTAAGGGGAGAGGGAGTGGGTGGTTTGCGAAGTATTCGTACGGTATGTTACAACCATTTTAAGTCCATATGGTGCAATCAACCGCTGTTATAGCGATGTGGGTAAGGGTGACGATCGTCCAGTAGTCGGCCATGGTGCGCTTGAACAAGCATGTGAGCTCTCTCTCCATTGCACTGCACAGGCCTGGAGTCCTTTGTATAATCCAGAGTTGAGGCAAATCAATTTTGATCCGATGTAGTGCGGAAGCCCGTCGATGACGCCCATCTGGAGGTTTATTGCACCATGAGCGTTCACATTCGATGACGTCCATGGTTGACTGTCGCTCCAAATGTCCACCATCACCGTCAGAGCTGAGTCTGGCTTAGACTGACTGTGCCATTCGATTCAGTTTTGAGTACCTTTGGTAATCGGACAATTTGTTATACACGATCCCATAAACTCCGGTAATCGGTCCACCGGGTGGCGGCATGTGCCAACAGCGACTGCGCACTGACGGAGGGAGCAGCAGCCGTTTCCTCAGCCGACCTCAGCTGTTCCACAGCCGTCCCCAGCCGCACCTGGCCGTTTTCCAGACGTCCTCAGCTGTTCCCTTGCCGTCCCCAGCCTGCTTGATTCAAAGCTCTCTCCAGCCGTTGTGCAGTTGCTGCGCTAGCATTGTCACTGGCGGATGCATTCTGGACTCTGTGGGCGCGACGGCCACTATTATTAAGCGGCATCCAAGCTGGGTGAGGAATGCTGTGTTCAAATCACATTAGCTGCCAGCCGAGGAAGAGGTGGGGCGCAAATGAGCTAGATGCATGACGTCACCATCAGATTCTAGGTCTGGGAGACATTGCGGCGATACCCTTCCCGTTGCTCCGAAGTGGTCGATTTGATGAAAATTTGCTTAAATTGGTGTATTTCTCGAGACCTACTCAGCTTCTGCCGAATATTTTGCTTAAAATGACTTACACCCAAAAACTATGAAGTTCCATTAGTTCACATTTATTGAAAGCTTTCATTTTGCTCCCCTCCCCACCTCCCACATGCTGAATACGAGCTTCTGGACCCGCCAAGTACCGGATGCTCCCATCGTGATGAACACGAGCTTTTGGACCCGCCAGCACCGGACGCGCCCCTCCCCTCCCCCACGCGATGAACACGAGCTTCTGGACCGGCCAGCACCGGACGTGTTTGCCATGTCGGCGCGTGGGAGGCCAAAGCGGCGCAAACATGCGATACTGCTGGCTGGCAGGTTTTAGTGGCGCTATTCGGCACGTGTATGGTCGACGGTGGCGGTCCATTTGACTTTCAGCTGTGGCATTAGGCTCGGCTGGGCAGACGGGTATTGTAGGCGGCCGGCGCAAACAGTCGGCGGAGGTGACGCACAAACAGTTCAACGGCGGAGGTGACGGTCGTCAGACGGCTCTGTGACGTCATTAGCCGGCCAATCATTGTGTCCGATCATGAGACGGCAGCCGGCCGCCATTGGACTGTCAATCACGGGACGGCGTGGGGTTGAGTGCGCGAGGACCGCGGCCCAGCCCGTCACTTACCAGCGTGTTTGTCACATCAGTACACTCATATGGTGCCGGCCAACGGTCGACAGCCTACTAACTGTGCCTCACTTCGATGGAGGTGATCATGGGCGTCGCCGCTGCTGTAGTCCCTGGGATTCGAACCCCGCCTATTTTTCAACCACCGCCTTAGCTTAGTTGAATGCATAAGTTGAAAATTGTTCCCACGCCCCAGGCAGTTGGACCACACCTGGAAGTTGTAGATGGTGACGCCCATGGAGGTGGTGGGGATAGATGCATCTGCCGTCGGTAGAGTGGCTCGTCCTGGTAGATAGGTCCCTGCGGTGCTGGAAAATATGAAAATATGTATTCTCAGCATGCATGTGCAGCATATGCGAATGCAACTCGACTGATTTCTGCATCTACTGTCATTGGCAATGACTGCAATCACTGTGTTTTTGCCTCAGAGTCTGCTGTCGTGGTGTGAGCTCCCGGCCGCAGAGACTGTTGCCGTGGTGTGAGTTCTCGGCCGCAGAGACTGTTGCCGTGGTGTGAGCTCTCGGCCGCAGAGACTGTTGCCGTGGTGTGAGCTCTCGGCCGCAGAGACTGTTGCCGTGGTGTGAGTTCTCGGCCGCAGAGACTGTTGCCGTGGTGTGAGCTCTCGGCCGCAGAGACTGTTGCCGTGGTGTGAGTTCCCGGCCGCAGAGACTGTTGCCGTGGTGTGAGCTCTCGGCCGTAGAGACTGTGGCCGTGGTGTGAGCTCCCGGCCGCAGAGACTGTTGCCGTGGTGTGAGTTCTCGGCCGCAGAGACTGTTGCCGTGGTGTGAGCTCCCGGCCGCAGAGACTGTTGCCGTACTGTGAATTATCGGCCGCAGAGACTGTTGCCGTGGTGTGAGCTCTCGGCCGTAGAGACTGTGGCCGTGGTGTGAGCTCTCGGCCGCAGAGACTGTTGCCGTGGTGTGAGCTCCCGGCCGCAGAGACTGTTGCCGTACTGTGAATTATCGGCCGCAGAGACTGTTGCCGTGGTGTGAGCTCTCGGCCGCAGAGACTGTTGCCGTGGTGTGAGTTCTCGGCCGCAGAGACTGTTGCCGTGGTGTGAGCTCTCGGCCGCAGAGACTGTTGCCGTGGTGTGAGTTCTCGGCCGCAGAGACTGTTGCCGTGGTGTGAGCTCTCGGCCGCAGAGACTGTTGCCGTGGTGTGAGCTCCCGGCCGCAGAGACTGTTGCCGTACTGTGAATTATCGGCCGCAGAGACTGTTGCCGTGGTGTGAGTTCTCGGCCGCAGAGACTGTGGCCGTGGTGTGAGCTCTCGGCCGCAGAGACCGTTGCCGTGGTGTGAGCTCCCGGCCGCAGAGACTGTTGCCGTGGTGTGAGCTCTCGGCCGTAGAGACTGTGGCCGTGGTGTGAGCTCTCGGCCGCAGAGACTGTTGCCGTGGTATGAGTTCTCAATAGTTGCAGATATGACGATGGAGCTCATCGAATCATGCCTTTGCAATGCAATTAGATTAAGGAGCAAAGTATGTTGGAGCAGCATGTACATGGGCAATGCATACACAGTGCACTGGTGCACTCAAGGGAGCCGAAATATAAATCCTCTGTCGCTGAAATGAGCCGCAAAATAGCCCAGTCGCCGTGCTATCATCACTGAGTTTTTCTCCATAAAATCCACGCTCCCGTGGTCATTGTCAGTTGAGACTATTCATGTTCCTGCTGAGCGAATGCATCTTCTAGGCGACCTCGGGCCAATTGCATGCCTCGCTCGCACAACTCACGCTTCCATTCTAGGATGCACTCCTTGCATGGAGGATAAGTCTCCTTTTCCATGCCGCGCCTAACTGAAATGAAAAGGAAGGTAAGATATAAAAGGTTGAATGACATGCAAATGCAATGCAACCCTTCTTGAATCGGTCATACAATGGCAACTCAAGTGTCCCCGGATGTAACAGGACACGGCGTGAAACCGACGCCGAGTGTGGCCACCATGCCAACAGACGCCGAGTGTGGCCACCATGCCAACAGACGCCGAGTGTGGCCACCATGCCAACAGACGCCGAGTGTGACCACCATGCCAACAGACGCCGAGTGTGGCCGCCATGCCAACAGACGCCGAGTGTGGCCACCATGCCAACAGACGCCGAGTGTGGCCACCATGCCAACAGACGCCGAGTGTGGCCACCATGCCAACAGACGCCGAGTGTGGCCACCATGCCAACAGACGCCGAGTGTGGCCACCATGCCAACAGACGCCGAGTGTGGCCACCATGCCAACAGACGCGAGTGTGGCCGCCATGCCAACAGACGCCGAGTGTGGCCACCATGCCAACAGACGCCGAGTGTGGCCACCATGCCAACAGACGCCGAGTGTGACCACCATGCCAACAGACGCCGAGTGTGGCCACCATGCCAACAGACGCCGAGTGTGGCCACCATGCCAACAGACGCGAGTGTGGCCGCCATGCCAACAGACGCCGAGTGTGGCCGCCATGCCAACAGACGCCGAGTGTGACCACCATGCCACCAGACGCCGAGTGTGGCCACCATGCCAACAGACGCCGAGTGTGGCCACCATGCCAACAGACGCGAGTGTGGCCACCATACCAACAGACGCCGAGTGTGACCACCATGCCAACAGACGCCGAGTGTGGCCACCATGCCAACAGACGCCGAGTGTGGCCACCATACCAACAGACGCCGAGTGTGACCACCATGCCAACAGACGCCGGGTGTGGCCACCATGCCAACAGACGCCGAGTGTGGCCACCATGCCAACAGACGCCGAGTGTGGCCACCATGCCAACAGACGCCGAGTGTGGCCACCATGCCAACAGACGCCGAGTGTGGCCGCCATGCCAACAGACGCCGAGTGTGGCCGCCATGCCAACAGACGCCGAGTGTGGCCACCATGCCAACAGACGCCGAGTGTGACCACCATGCCAACAGACGCCGAGTGTGGCCACCATGCCAACAGACGCCGAGTGTGGCCACCATGCCAACAGACGCCGAGTGTGGCCGCCATGCCAACAGACGCCGAGTGTGGCCACCATGCCAACAGACGCCGAGTGTGGCCACCATGCCAACAGACGCCGAGTGTGGCCACCATGCCAACAGACGCCGAGTGTGGCCACCATGCCAACAGACGCCGAGTGTGGCCACCATGCCAACAGACGCCGAGTGTGGCCACCATGCCAACAGACGCCGAGTGTGGCCACCATGCCAACAGACGCCGAGTGTGGCCACCATGCCAACAGACGCCGAGTGTGGCCACCATGCCAACAGACGCCGAGTGTGACCACCATGCCTGGACGGCCGGGCGGCCAGAGACGCCGGTCGGCACAAACACAGCTGACGCGCGCTGATGGCGGCTGTCACGTCGCCCTGTGACGTCACCGGTCGGCTGTCAGCGTGTGATTGGTCACGGTCGGCGGTCGACCCGCGTCTCCGACAGACGCTCGGGGACCACCTACGGTGACTTCCGCGTCAGGTCGGGAATGTTTCTGGGGGAGGGGGCAACCGGGCACATGGTGCCCACGTATAGTCTGGCCCAAGTGGCTGGCCGGAAACGAATCCAGCCGAGCCGGACCGAACCGGACGAATCCGAACATTCGTGAGAACAGCCCAGTCCAACCCAGTTCAGAAGAAACCACTTCTGCTCTCTTCAACTAAAGCAATCCGACACGAAGCAAGATCGGCCAAATCGACACGAAGCAGATCCGCCGCCATGCTCCAACCAGCCTTGTGCAGAACCGAAGAGAAAGAACCAAAATCAAGACAACGCAACGGAAGGTGGCCGAGTTTAATCCAGTCTTGCTTCACCAAGCGATGTAAAGCCTAATCGAACCGAACTGAGCCTTTATAGACGTATCATTTGGCATAGGTGTTTTTTTGTATACTTTTAAGGGGGCATTTGCTCTCTCAATGTTGACTTTGCCACCCCCCAATAATTTCAACTTTTAACATCGTACCATATGGCGTGTGCCCCAATCAACAAGTTGGGCCCGCCAATTTCCCCATGTAATTTGCCCCATATTAATTTTCAGAAATCAACGCCACAGTCAGTTGGTATATCTTCATCACATGCATGCTATGACATGCACGTTATTCCCACTGTCCATTGAAGTGTAATTTCTAGCTTGACTACAGTGCAAGTCGTGAACATTTATTGACATAAATCAGCAACCGTGGTGTTGATGGCCAGCATACACAGCTGTAATTCGGTGTGCGTTCCCTACCATGTCGCACGCTCGACTTCATTGCACGGTGTAAAGTGTACCGTAGCAACCTCTTCATAATGTACCAGGCTGTCCGTTCGATACGTTGGGACGTGTGTTCATTCGGCCACGTGGGCAACAGCTGGACAGCCTACTGGGTATACGGGTCATGCAGCGCTGTTCGCTCCTCCCAGCGCGGCGTCGCCACTTAGTGCAGTCACGTTAACGGCTCGTTTACGACCTGCTCCGGGACTGACGGCACGCGTCTCGACGGCCGGAACCGTTACCGACGGCACGCCGCGTCTCGCTAATGGCGCGGCGGTCACACTGCACGGCGGTCATGTTGCACGGCGGCCATATTGCACTGCGGCTACACTGCACGGCGGCCATATTGCACGGCGGCTATATTGCACTGCGGTCATACTGCACGGCGGTCATGTCGCACGGCGGACACATTGCACGGCGGTCACATTGCACGGCGGCCACTTTTCACGACGACCAGTGTTGCCGAGAGGAGAGAACATTTGCAACATGGACTCCGGCCATCTGACAAAGAAACGAACATTGCGGTGCGATCCATAAAGATAGCCGCCCACCCGTCTAACGTCTGCCTCCGATCTTGTTATCACTCATTCAGCGCCCACACCAGGAGCGAGGGGCGCTGTTAAAAGGCGGATGGGCTCGTGCCATACTATCCCGCAGGGCTAATGGCTAAGATCACGAGAAGTGTGAGGATTGGCCCTCCTGGCCCCCAAGTTCCTAGGTTCATGGCCTGCATAACTGTGCAGTTACGAGCGAGGCCGGCTGATGAATAACTCTGGTAACTCTGGTAACTCTGGTAACTGGTACTCTTTCAACTAGTAGAAAAGCCCTCACTTAATGCTTTCAAGAGGCTTATTGCTTCTGAACGAGTCCTGGACTCATGATCTATCCTCAGAAATGCAGCTTTATTTCTAAGATTCTATATTTTTACGCACAAAACTCTGACCTGTTCATGTTGTTTCCTATTTGTTAACTTTATGTCTCATTTATATTTTGCTTCTATTATCCAGCAACGTTCATTTAGCAATCTAGCATTTGCAGCAATGAATATCAACATTGGGCGTGGTGTTTCACTGCCAAAATGTATGGGGTAAGATCACGAGTGGACAGACCCAAGTGGATTGTGGGAAACAATCCATAGGGTCCCATGTTAAAATTTGAAATTATTTGCGGGGGTAAAGCTAACATTGTGGGTGCACTCGCCCCCTCAAATGCATATAAAACAGCACCCCCGGGTAACACATGACGTGATCATATAATGTGACCACTCTTCTTTAAGACCTAAGTGTGGTTACTACAATTCGTACGAAATTTTACAGGGAAAATTGAACTTACCGAGAAGTACGCTTACACCCTTCCAAATCTGAATACATGGAACTTAGCGATAGTGATGGCGAAGTTTACTTCCTCGTTCGTTAGCCGATGAGCAGGGCATCTCGCCGGTTCTCCATTACTGATTACTTTTACCTGATCTGAACTAGGCAACCAGCGGCTTGAACATAAATCCAAGCCGCAATACGAGACCAGAAGAACAGACGGACAATCTCACAGGAAGGATCCAACACTGAAAAGTTTTGCCTGGGTGCATAATATTATAAACCGTCGCCAGCGGCCAAGGTTAGGAATCCCTAAGGTTTATGGGATAAAGTCATAAAGTGAAAAAGTATTAAGGCTTAATAAGAGCCACAGGGCCCATCTGGGTTAAGCCTATCTAGAAAAGGTACTAGAAATGTACATACTCTCACCCCAATCAATCCCTTATCCCAAGTTCCTAGGAAGCTATATATCCCAGCCTATCTAGCACCATTCACTTGCTATTGCATAACACCCTCAACAATTACAAGCTCCTCCCATCATACCCATTGTGCTACCATAGACAATCTCATCAGTCTCACATCCCGAAGGAAGGTGCTGAATACACTGTTAGGTACACCCTATATAAAGTTATAAAGCGTTTAGACTTAATAAGAGACTCACTTGCTATTGCATAATACACTCAACAATTACAAACTCCTCCCATCATACCCATTGTGCTACCATAGACAATCTCATCAGTATCACATCCCGAAGGAAGGTGCTGAATCCACTGCTAGGTACACCCTATATACAGTTATAAAGCGTTTAGACTTAATAAGAGACTCACTTGCTATTGCATAACACACTCAACAATTACAAACTCCTCCCAACTCCCAACTCCTCCCTGTCGATCAACCCTCCCTGGAATACAGAAAAACAAGCCCCCTATTCTTAGAATAATTGTATATGCCGTTTTTTAAAGATGTTCAGTGTGTTGCTACTGACAATGGTTCCTGGCAGCTGGTTCCAGTGTTCTACTACCCTGTTGGTGAAGAAAGACTGTCTTAACCTTGTCCTGCTGTGATTAACTTTAATTTTGAATTGATGACCTCTAATTGCATCATTTCTGTTAAATTCAAACATTTCCCTGAGATATCCCTGTTCCTGACCATGAACAAATTTAAAAACCTCGATGAGATCTCCTCTCAGCCTTCTATATCTAAGTGAAAACATATTCAATTTCTTCAATCTTTCCTCATATGCCAGGTTGCCTATACCATTAACCATATTTGTTGCCCTCTTTTGTACTCTCTCTAAAAGCCAACAGTCTTTCTCATAACTAGGGGACCAAGCTTGGACGCAGTATTCCAAATGTGGCCTGACATATGCACAGTAAAGCTTCTTGATGACCTCCTCACTTTTGTATGACACATTCCTCTGTATTTCCCCAAGCATTCTTAGTGCCTTCTTCCTGGCTTCTTTGGTCTGTTCTGATGCCCACAATTTTGTGTTCAAAATAACACCTAAGTCCTTCTCCTGCTGAGTCACAGATAGTACTTGGCCACCCATCAAGTATGGAGCCTTCATATGCGGCCTACCAACATGCATGACTTTGCATTTATCAAAATTAAACTTCATTTGCCATTTTTCGGACCACTTCACAAGCTCGTCTAAGTCTTTCTGCAGCAAAACCTGCTCATTGTGTTAAAACCTGTTATTGCCCTAAAGATCTTCAAATCATCCGCAAATTGCAAAACCTTACTGCTTAGGCCACATTCAATGCTATTCACATATATAATAAACAATAGTGGCCCCAGTACCGACCCCTGGGGGACTCCACTAAGAACATTTTGCCATGATGACTTTGTACCATTTAGCATCACTCTCTGCTGTCTATCTGAAAGCCACAACTCTATCCATTTTAGGATGCTACCTGCAATACCATGGACCTGAAGCTGCATCATTAACCGTTTATGGGGTACCTTGTCAAAGGCCTTACTAAAGTCAAGATATGCTACATCAACCTGATTTCCCGGATCAAATTGTTCTGTAGCAAAATTCAAAAAAGTCCAAGAGATTTGTGAGACACGATCGCCCTTTTCTAAACCCATGTTGAGTATCTTGAATCAATCTGTTTCCTTCCAGAAAACTAACTATTCTATCCTTGATAATTGATTCGAGTACCTTGCAGACTAGGGATGTGAGGCTTACTGGACTATAGTTTTCAACTTTCCCTCTTTCTCCTTTCTTGAAAATAGGAACTACATTTGCCCTTTTCCAATCTGTTGGAATTTCATTTTGTGAAACTGATCTACAAAATATTATACTAAGTGGAATTGCCAGTTCCTTTTCAGCTTCCCGCAATACCCTAGCATAAATTCCATCAGGTCCTGCTGCCTTGTTTGGCTTTATTTTTTTATATAATTGAAAACAACATCACTATCAATGAAATCAACATCGTGTATCTGATCACCTGCCACTGAACTGTGGTTCACGGTTGGCAAATTAGTCACATCCTCCACTGTAAACACTGATTTAAACTGCTTGCTCAGTTCCTCAACCATCTCACCATCCACACTCAATATAGTCCCATTTACTTCCAGTGGACCAATTGTGCTTGAAACTTTACTTAGCTTGTAGAAACTAAAGAACTTTTTACTGTCCCCATTACAGTTCCTAGCCAAATCAAATTCTTTTGCTCGCTTTGCTGTTCTGGTTTTCTGCTTCACAGCATCTCTAGCTTTTTGATACGACCTTAGATTTACGATATTTGAAGCTTCCTTAAATACTCTAAATGCATCTTTCTTAGCCTTAATTGCTTTCATCAAATCTGGTGTAAGCCATGCTGGCTTTCCTACCCTTCTTTTGCGCCTTTGCTTTTGGGGGACATGTCTAATCTGAATTTCCCTCAAGTCAGATTTGAACTTTTCCCACATTTCACAGGCATTTAAATCAAAGAATTCTTCTTCCCATTTGATGGCACTTAAAGCCTCTCTCATGCAGTCAAAGTCTGTCCTGTTAAAATTTGGAATCTTTGCCAAATTATCCTTGATTGTCCCTGCTACTTGTGCCTTGAATCTCACTATGTTATGGTGACTTCTTCCCAGAGTTTCTCCTACAGTCAAGTCTTGAACTAAATCACTTAAATCTGAGAAGACAAGGTCCAAGAATGAGCCCTGCCTGGTTGGTTCCGTTACAAACTGGTGTAAGAACAAGTCCTCTTCAAGGCATTTCCTAAACAGTTTACATGATGGGGAGCCAACACCAACATTTCCATATCCTTTTAGATTAAAGTCACCAAGAATAAGGCATTTCCTCTGAAAATTTCTACTGATTTCCTCACAAATCACCTTATCGAGCTCCAGTTGCTGAGAATGTGGCAAGGTTCCTGATCGATTCAAAGCTCCTATCCTCAGTTTATTGCTGTTGCCTTTTCCCACAGCAACATCAAGCCAAATGGACTGCACAGACACATTTTTTTACAGACACAGACACAGGGATAAAACACCCTGAGCGTGATGTAACCCCCTAATGTTTTTTTTTGGGGGGGGGGACGCAAGAACAACACGCGTCAGCTGTACGCCGCGTGATGCAGCTGATGGGACATCTTTTGTCCACTTCGTGGTATGCAAAATTTGAAGATGTCTGGGATCACTGAGCAGTGGCGTCGTTGGGTGGGAACATGGCATGCCACTGAGCAGTGGCGTCGTTGGGTGGGAACATGGCACGCCACTGAGCAGTGGCGTCGTTGGGTGGGAACATGGCACGCCACTGAGCAGTGGCGTCGTTGGGTGGGAACATGGCACGCCACTGAGCAGTGGCGTCGTTAGGTGGGAACATGGCACGCCACTGAGCAGTGGCGTCGTTGGGTGGGAACATGGCACGCCACTGAGCAGTGGCGTCGTTAGGTGGGAACATGGCACGCCACTGAGCAGTGGCGTCGTTGGGTGGAACATGGCACGCCACTGAGCAGTGGCGTCGTAGGTGGGAACATGGCACGCCACTGAGCAGTGGCGTCGTTGGGTGGGAACATGGCACGCCACTGAGCATGGCGTCGTTAGGTGGGAACATGGCACGCCACTGAGCAGTGGCGTCGTTGGGTGGGAACATGGCACGCCACTGAGCAGTGGCGTCGTTAGGTGGGAACATGGCACGCCACTGAGCAGTGGCGTCGTTGGGTGGGAACATGGCACGCCACTGAGCAGTGGCGTCGTTAGGTGGGAACATGGCATGCCACTGAGCAGTGGCGTCGTTGGGTGGGAACATGGCATGCCACTGAGCAGTGGCGTCGTTGGGTGGGAACATGGCATGCCACTGAGCAGTGGCGTCGTAGGTGAGAGCATGTCAGACTGTATTTCGGTGAAATCACGAATTATTGGCCATGAATCTCACTTTCCACTCTCAAATTACCAATACTGAATCTGATAGCATTGCGGACAAATCAGATAGCGTTATTGCATTGGTACTTCCACCCATGTAGTGATCCATTCGAATGGCCTTTCTATAAGGTTATTCGAGATCAGTGATCAAGCTTCAGCTCAGATTGCTTTTTGGAGGAGAGGGTCAACCCAGGCGCTACCTTGCAATCATTAGGCTGGGCAGGTACCACAATATTGCATGTTTAATCTGGACGCATTGGGGACGGAATGGATAGGGCAGTAGGACAGTCATCACGACGTAAATATTTCCTTGAGCATGGTACGCGAATACCCTAATGAAATTATCGAGCGTATGACTGCTCGTAGAAATTGTGTTGGCAGTAATTAGTTCATCATGCAGAACCGAGAAACCGATCAGGCAACTCGGCATTCGACCATGCATGCATAAGTTTGAGCTGGAAATCCGTGTGGCACAATACAATCACATCGCCACGGTGATACCAGCCTTGTTCGCCCACGTCGGCGGGCGAACAAGGCCATGCTCCGTGCTCCATGCTCCACCATGCTCTCCACGGTCTGTGTCCTGTGCTGCTGTACGTGCCAGAGCATGTGTTCAAATCAAGTGCATGCCCCACTGAGTACGTCTGATTGAGATCCCTTGCAGCAGATGAAGACGCGCAGACCATACGCAATATTCAGATAGTCCTGATTGGCTAACCAGCGATTGCTAGTGACCGCCTCCTCCCGTTAGAGAATCCGCCTCTGTTATTAATGATGGAGCTTGGCAGGTCGCAACTGCGCTCAGTCAATCTGCAATCCGATTAGCAAGGCAAACAGCAGATGCGGTCGAGCGATACTGGTACCAGCCATGACTATTCATCAGTGCTGTGCGCTCCACCCGGAGCCGGCGCCCGGACGTGATCGGCAGAGAGGGCTGCCATATCCGGCAGCGTGACGCGTCTACACGTCACACGACGTGATCGGCGGAGAGGGCTGCCATATCCGGCAGCGTGACGCGTCTACACGTCACACGACGTGATCGGCAGAGAGGGCTGCCATATCCGGCAGCGTGACGCTCACACTCCACGACGTGATCGCGGAGAGGCTGCCATATCCGGCAGCGTGACGCGTCTACACGTCACACGACGTGATCGGCAGAGAGGGCTGCCATATCCGGCAGCGTGACGCGTCTACACGTCACACGACGTGATCGGCAGAGAGGGCTGCCATATCCAGCAGCGTGACGCGTCTACACGTCACACGACGTGATCGGCAGAGAGGGCTGCCATATCCAGCAGCGTGACGCGTCTACACGTCACACGACGTGATCAGCAGAGAGGGCTGCCATATCCAGCAGCGTGACGCGTCTACACGTCACACGACGTGATCAGCAGAGAGAGAGAGCTGCCATATCCGGCAGCGTGACGCGTCTACACGTCACACGACGTGATCAGCAGAGAGAGAGAGAGAGAGCTGCCATATCCGGCAGCGTGACGCGTCTACACGTCACACGACGTGATCGGCAGAGAGGGCTGCCATATCCGGCAGCGTGACGCGTCTACACGTCACACGACGTGATCGGCAGAGAGGGCTGCCATATCCGGCAGCGTGACGCGTCTACACGTCACACGACGTGATCGGCAGAGAGGGCTGCCATATCCGGCAGCGTGACGCGTCTACACGTCACACAATGGCGACTCTGTGATTGGCTCAGCCAGCTGACGCCCGGCCGGCCTGTTCCATTTGCACCGGTATAGTGTGCCTTGCAAAAATAGGGCCACATGTTCGCAACCAGGGGTGCCGTTTTTGTATACTTTTGGGATGTCGAAGACCACTTCATATTTATTTGGAACCACCTGAATAAGGATTTGACCAATCCCAATAGTATTGGAGAAGAAAACGACAATCATTAGAGCAACAGTCCACATTTCAAGCATGTCCCGAGATAATTATTAGTCCTTATTTTCTGGATTGCGTGTCCTCTGTATATTGATCACCCCGATGAAGGCATTAAGCCAAAACGCTGGTGGACTTTTCTTGAGAATGTAGCATCTTGTGCCATTGTACTTAGTATATTACTTGTACAGTGCACTATTAACAATGCGCCTTATATGCGATAAAACATATTATCTTCCGTGTTTATGTACTCAGTATGGTTTTTCAGGATCCCGTCCACATCCATCGCATCACACACACACACGCACACACACACACACACACATACACTATATATATATATATATATATATATATATATATATATATATATATATATATATATATATATATATATATACATATTATATATATAGTGTGTGTGTGTGTGTATATACACCTTCGAACATTTGAGCCATCCCAATCATTTGCATAATACGTCACCCATGTTCGTAACCTTGGTCCGCTAGGTCACAAGCTCGCACAACCTTCTGCTCGCAAGGCACATGAATTCGTTCTTCCCCACAAAGTGCATTAATGGCACACATTGGACGTTGCCTGTTGTCTGTTGTCTGGACATTGGACGTTGTCGTGCCCTCATCCGTGCCGCATATTTCATTGCAATTCCAAATTCCCCGTACACGAATTTCCCCGGTTGACAATCCACAATCGAGAGCCGTCGACGTGGGAGCTGCCGGTCGGCTTTACAGGCGCACGGCCCGGTGTTCGGCCGCGGAGCACGCGCCGCTTCGGTCGGACCTTTGGTGCACGGAGCGGCAGTGTTATGACAGCGCGACCAGTGTGCACGGCACCAGTCAAAACAGCATCGATCACTGCCGGCTGCCGGCGTCACGCGCTCCGCAGTCGTCGACACCGTGGCTGTTGCGTCACGGCGACCCCGTGCCAGTCCGGCCGGGCTGGCCGTGCGGCCCGGCCTCGCCTGCCGGCCGCCGGACTGGCTCTGTGAGATGGTGACGACGACCCCGCTGTTCCTGGCCCCGCCGCGACTGGCTCTGTGAGATGGTGACGACGACCCCGCTGTTCCTGGCCCCGCCGTGACTGGCTCTGTGAGATGGTGACGACGACCCCGCTGTTCCTGGCCCCGCCGCGACTGGCTCTGTGAGATGGTGGCGGCAACTCCGTTGTGTGACTCCACCTCGGTCGTCCTGACCCAGCCGTGACTGGCTCTGTGGCGGTGGCAGTGGCGGTGGCAGTGGCGGCGGCGCAGTGGTACAGGTAATTCGCATCGCCCGGTGCATACGACGCCCTGTGGCACGACCTGTCGCAGGAGCTCAAGACCAGCCGGAGCGTGGATCTGTCGCAGGAGTTCAAGACCAGTCAGGACGCGGAACTGTCGCACCAGCTGAAGACCAGCCAGAACACCAGACTGTCGCACCATCTGAAGACCAGTCGGAACACCAGACTGTCGCACCATCTGAAGACCAGTCGGAGCTCGGGACTGTTGCAACACCCGAAGACCAGTCGGTGGCGGGACTGTTGCAACACCTAAAGACCGGCCCGTGGCGGGACGATATCGCCGGTGTTTTGCTGAGCCATGTGATCGAAGGAAGACACGTTGTATTTGGCCGACGCTGGCATCTACTTCTGCTGAACTGCAGTTTCCGGAACACCGGCAGACCGGCAGGCGCGAGCCTTCACCGGTGTCGATGTCTGTTTTCTGCTGGTGCTGGCAAGTTAGCAGGCTTGACCGCTATGAGCCCGAGACCCGAGTAAAACACAGAGGCTTTGACTACCATGGGCCCGAGACCCAAGAAAAACTCAGAAGCCCTGATCGCCGTGAGCCCGAGACCCGAGTAAGACACAGAAACCTTGATCGCCATGGGCCCTAGACCCGAGTAAAACACAGAAACCTTGATCGCCATGGGCCCTAGACCCGAGTAAAACACAGAAGCCTTGATCGCCATGGGCCCGAGACCCGAGTAAAATAAGGACACCTTGATCGCCGTGGGCCCGAGACCCGAGTAAAACACAGAGACCTTGACCGCCGTCGATCCGTATTTTGCGGGTCTGGCTCTGGGAGGGAGGGGGGGGGCAGGTGAGCGCACGATCATCGCCGGCAGCGGGCCGCACACCAGAAGATTATCCCCCGCGGAGAGAAGCCCCGCACAATGGGCCGCCTTCGCAGGCATCGTTTGCCTGCCTGGCCGAAATGGGCTGTCTCGGCTGACGTCGGCTGGCCATCTGGCAAGCTTGGCGAAGCCCCGGGGATGAATGTCGGCTTCGATATCCTGGAGGGCCAGTCCCTCGATGTCGTCATCGTGGCGTGAAAAAAAACTCTGGTGCAAATATGCACTACCGTGCTGCGCGTATACGAGGATACAAGCCTGGCCCTGACAGAAGCGTGCCGTGGCGTTGTCTTTCATGAGTGGCTGGTCACCGACCGGTGAATCTTCCCACTGGTGGGCGACCACCGGTGGGAAAATCGCACTGTTACGCGTGCATTATGTTTTGTTCTCCTTGCCATGTTTTGCTTTGCTCATATATATGCTTCACTTATGTGTATATAGCGTATAACATCAGCGTGAAAATGTACGTTCATGCAGCAAATGCAGCAGTAATTGATATGCAAATATACACATACACACTCGAAAGATATGCGTCGTGGGAACTGCAAGCCGGTATTCTAATGTCAAATTTCGAACCTGGTGTTATGCCCATGCAATGCATGCTTTTACACCAAATGCTTGCTAGGAACCTGATAGGAGCATTACAAAAAAAACTTGTCCAAGCACTGAACATATGGGGAGAAGGGCGTATGTCTCTTATTTTTAAGGTGGGGGGGGTAAGGGGTGGGGGGGAGATTCTGACTGCCCCAGTGGTACGATAGTTATTTACCGCTGCCTTAGGTGGTCTCAAGGTCAGGTTGAAGAGCGTCTCCATACATTGTGGACCATGCGGCTAGGATGATTGCTCTGTGGATGACACAGATGTGTGTGTATGTGCATGTGTGTGTGTGTGAATGTAGTTGCATCTGAGCTGCTGCAATGATTTTGAACTATCTTGCCATTACGTATCAAATAGGAGAACGCGTATGCGGTGAAGGAATGTCCGAAAAGCTATGGAACAGGACGCAGGTCTCATGCAGCGACTTCTGCGGCGAGCTGAAGTCGACGAGGCACAGATGGGATACCACGGGGGCACGACACGCTTCCTTTGATGTTTTCACGCGCAATTTCACCGGCCACTGTCTGCCGTGCTGCGCGCCACCACCAAGGTCAGCAGGCCGGTCAGCAGCCGGTGTCACCATCGTGCTGCCCTGGCTGACCCACGCCGATCAGACAGGCGGAAGCCCGTCGGCGTGGCTGAGCGTGCTACCCGCTCACAGTCTGGCGCAAAAACTGACCTCCACGGCGCGCCGGGCGGACAGAAGCCATCTGTGCACTCGGGTCGGCTGTGAATAAACACAGGGCTGGCGGTGACGGCCGGTGGCAGGCCATCAGCGGAGGACATGTGCCGTCCGACCCACACCGGCAGCCATGGCGTCAGCCGATCCGACACCGGCTAATGAGCTGGCGCACATGAGAGCTGCCGATGTCGTGCCGTGCAGCAGGTGGTAGCCCAGCGGTGGCCGGCCTCCTCGGCGTGACTTTAATGAACGGACAACTGATCGGACAGTGGAAAATGACAAGGTGCTGAAAAAGGACAGCGCAGGCGTGCTTTCTTGTTGATTCGGTCACCTGACAACGATGATATTTAGTAAAAGATTGCATCTGCGTTTCCGCCACAAAGCAATACAAACTTGAAAATGATTGCGGCGCCTATCACGAGTGCAAAGGGAGGGCTGTCACCATCAGAGACCCGCTTAGGTCATTGACGAGAAACTTTGCATGGTCGAAAAGCAAATTTATCTGAAATCAAAGGATGTAAGGCACAGGAACACCCCTCTGAAATCACCCCTTCAAATAGCTAAAGCTATTAGGAAATACTGGCATGCCCTTTCCGATCCATTTTCCAGCGGTGAAGAGTGGAACAGTTGACTAGATTGACCATTGTTAGTGACGAGAGCGTCCTCGTCAATCTTGTTTGAGGGCTTTGCATTTCAAATCACGCAGGCTGCGAAACAAACGTCGAGGAAATGATGGCAATCCCAATGGGACCCCACCACTAAATGTTCAATCAATAGTTAGATAAATTGATGCAGTTTCGTGCGCAATACGCGAGAAACCACCTGTATACGACAGATGAAGAACATTTACCAAGCCATTGTTCTTCGCTGCCTGCTCGGCTTCCACCAATGGCATTCCAATTGCAGACACGAGTTGCGGTTAGATCCGCAACTACTTAAGCACTTCTCAGTCATGTTCAAGACTATTTGCCTTCGGCCGTTGTGTTGCTTGAAGGAGATGAATTGCAAGCTACCTGTGTTGTTACCCTTGTCTCTGGCTGGCTAACTGGTGGATATGGTGATGTTAATATCACTCGAAGGTGCGACACAACGGACCACGAATTCCTTGCTGGAAGTAAATGGGCTTGGGATGGAGTGGATTATCTCGCTGTTCGGCTTGCGTTGTCCAATTGCACCTCCTGTCCAGACTTATTTGTTGGCCGGCTGCTGGAGACGTCGCTTATGTTCAGAGGTGCTGCATGGTGAGACGTCGCTTATGTTCAGAGGTGCTGCATGGTGAGACGCCGCTTGTGTTTAGAGGTGCTGTGTGGTGAGACGTCGCTTGTGTTCAGAGGTGTTGCATGGTGATACATCGCTTGTGTTCAGAGGTGCTGCATGATGAGACGTCGCTTGTGTTCAGAGGTGCTGTGTGGTGAGACGTCGCTTGTGTTCAGAGGTGCTGCCTGGTGAGACGTCGCTTATGTTCAGAGGTGCTGCCTGGTGAGACGTCGCTTGTGTTTAGAGGTGCTGTGTGGTGAGACGTCGCTTGTGTTCAGAGGTGCTGCCTGGTGAGACGTCGCTTATGTTCAGAGGTGCTGCCTGGTGAGACGTCGCTTATGTTCAGAGGTGCTGCCTGGTGAGACGTCGCTTATGTTCAGAGGTGCTGCCTTGTGAGACGTCGCTTATATTCAGAGGTGCTGCATGATGAGACGTCGCTTATGTTCAGAGATGCTGCATGATGAGACACTATACCGGAATCGGATCTCGTCGCTCTGGTGCATGTCTGTGTGGACGTTTGGGGTATGGCATCTCGTTAAATTTCGTGGCGTGATTTGTCGGATACCTGACCTGTATTCGGCTAATGGCACACGTGCCAGCACGCAAGACGTTTCGTGGAGTTGTGTAAAAGTCGGGCGAAGGTGGTGCCGAACCGTCATCAGGAAAAACCACATGCAGCAGCACACGTCTGGTGATGATTCCCGGCAGCGTGTGTAGTTTTGTTCTCATGTGCGCTTGTCGATGCCAGTACAGCATTGAATGTAGGTATGTGAACGTGTGTCGATGCCAGTACAGCATTGGATGTAGGTATGTGAACGTGTGTCGATGCCAGTACAGCATTGAATGTAGGTATGTGAACGTGTGTCGATGCCAGTACAGTATTGAATGTAGGTGTGTGAACGAATGCCCAGCGCAGCTACCAAGTAATTGAGGATGATTCCGAAGAGCCTTGTTTATAGACACATCTGGCGTGCCCTGGAGTGCACGTGCATGTACACTTGTTGTTCTACATTCATTTACATGACGTGTGAGTGGAGGCCTCATCCCACAGTGCTAGGACGAGGTCAGTTATTGTTATATATTTTTACCTAAAGGCCTTCAAATATGCTCCCCGGAATTTCTTGAAAGAGCACTGATCGATATAGCTGCTTCGTTCAGAAAGTTGATGTTCTCTCCCGCTCTGCTGATCTCTCTGGAAAGAAAGGCGCGTACAAAAATGAATGCGGGAGGAAATCTAGTTAACGTGCAGGACGGACCAGACAGAAAACACCTCGGCCGTTCTGTCCGCTCCCCACGTGGAGAAAGTTGCTAGGCTAATTGGTCCAGCGGCCTCCCTGGTGACAGCTTCAGGAAAGAAGACAGGTCAGCAGGCGCGCACCCAGGATTTTTCCATGGGGGGGGGGGCGGACCGAAAAGGGCACTTGGCCGGCTCCAAAAGGGCACTTGACCGGCTCCAAAAGGGCACTTTGCGGCCCGGGGCACACTGGAAGGTTTGCTGACCGGGGGGGGCGTGAATTTTCCATGGGACACGTTATATGTTATAGCACCGAACCCTTGTATTTACAATAATATTTCCAAAAACATGCAGCCTGCATGCATTATGTCGTGAGATGAAGGTTGCCCGCTTACCTTTGATGTAAAAGTACGCAGGATGTGGATTTCTGGAAAGGATGATAACAGCTGACACGAAGGCGATGGTCCTGAAGGCAGGTGACATGTACACAAACATGTAACACAATAAAAATAGCGACGAAAGCTTCTTGCATACCCCAGATGCAGCAAGAGTAAGTGTCAAACAATCAACGCGATGGATGCGACTATGCGAGCATGCAAATAAATTTTAGCAAGGAATGGTCAATGATTTCAAAATTTTAACATGGTGATGTAGCCACGAAAGGAGAGGTTTTAAAATTGATAGAAAAATTATCTAGAATCCCCTTTGGGAACGGGAAAACAAAAGTAATTAGAGATCACCATAGCTGCATAGGCACGACGCAGTTTGCTCACCTAAACACGGCGAGCCATGGCCATGCCCCCCCAAAGGGTCTGAAATTCACACTTTTGGGAAATAAAATGTTCCATACAGACGAATTTTTGCAAGTTAAATCTACAAAAATATTTTCTGAGAAACCTTAAGCCTATTTACACCATTTCCGATGATAAAAATGGGGGTTATGGGGGGGTTCGACCTTGGTCTGCCCCCCCCCCCCCCCAAACCGACCCGCCAGATCTGCCTTTGTACCAATGGGACAGGACTGTAGGTAGGCTTTCCTAAAGTTTGCAGCAAAAGCTTATTAGAGATAAACAAAAACAGTATCCCAAAATTGGTTTCAGTTCAGGGTGTGGGCCTAAAACTAGATATAGGTACCCACAGACCTAGTGTAGGTAAGTGACAAATATTCCACCTAACAAACTAGTCCTTGCCACAAAAATGAGGTTATATGTAATAGCGGGTAATATTTTCCAGGAAGATTGAGGTTAATGTGATGGAAATTTTGGCCAGAAAGGTAGTCATTGTGACTAAAATTCATGTTGTGGGTACAAGTCATACCTTGACTGTCATTCAAGGAAATAACCAGGATTTTGTCCAGGAGGAAGGACCTAGGTCAAAAAGAACCCACAATTTCCTAGAAGGGTCCATCTGCAGCACCAAAAACTGACTTAAGAAATCTTAAAAATGGCACCAAAAATATGTTCAGTTGAATACTGCCTTCAATGGCCCCTGCACATATGATCTGCAAGTATAACATTTCTCGTCATGCTTGCAGGGGGCCAATTTCTGGGCTCATTTGCACATTTTTGCTCCAGAGTAGGGCCTTTGAAGTCTGCATCATGGAACCTCAAAAGGGCCCACAGAGGCTTCACTTAAGGGACAGTTGCCCTGATTGCCCCTCCCCAGCACCAAGTCCTTGATATCAGTGCAACTAGGTAGGTACCTCCCTACTTATTGTAGCCTGCAGTTAATCTGTCCTTCTACTGAAAGGTAACCAGAATAGAGGTAGGTGGGAAACTAGGCTCTGGAGCATTCACAGCCTTTAAAAGTGCTATCTCGAACCAAGGCTGTTTCATAATAGGTTCATAATGGTAGATACCTACAGGTACGCAGGTAGGTACTTTTTTCTAAGGGCCTGAGCTACTGCTATCCAGACACCTGAGGAGGGTTATGCATGCGCATACTGAAGAAGGTACATGAGCTTGAGACATAACAGCCCAGTGATTTATAGTTTCAGGGTGGTGTAGGTACCTTTAAACATAAAGTGCAAATTTATGCCATCGTGCTTAACATCGTGCTTGTGCCCGCCTCAGCCTTGAATGGAGCTTCAGGCCGCTACAGTTTTGGCGCGTAAATTGACTGAATACAATTTTTTAATAAGAAACCCATGTTCGGCCAGATGTACCCAGGGCAAACGCGCAAGAAAGTCCAGCTGTTCACTGATGGAACACTGAAAAGTGAGATTTAAGCAAGGATTTTTTGGGAGGCTGATACATTTTTTACGCCGAACCTAGGGGTAGGCGGGGTAGGTATGTATCGTTCGATCGTTTAGGCCAAGGCCGATGGGCACTTTTGCGCCCAAACCCAAAAGGGCACTTTCTGCCGAGGGACACTTCTCGATCTCGACCTAGGGAGAGGAAACCGGGCCCCCTGGGCACCACACACCGGTGCGCCTATAGGCACAGGCCACAGGACAGGGCACAGGGTAGGGCACAGGGCAGGGCACAGGGCAGGGCACAGAGCAGGGCACAGGACAGGGCACAGGGCAGGGCACAGGGCAGGGCACAGGGCAGGGCACAGGGCAGGGCACAGGGCAGGGCACAAGGCAGGGCACAGGGCAGGGCACAGGGCAGGGCACAGGGCAGGGCACAGGGCAGGGCACAGGGCAGGGCACAGGGCAGGGCACAGGGCAGGGCACAGGGCAGGGCACAGGGCAGGGCACAGGGCAGGGCACAGGACAGGGCACAGGGCAGGGCACAGAGCAGGGCACAGGGCAGGGCACAGGGCAGGGAACAGGGCAGGGCACAGGGCAGGGCACAGGGCAGGGCACAGGGCAGGGCACAGAGCAGGGCACAGGGCAGGGCACAGGGCAGGGCAGGGCACAGGGCAGGGCAGGGCACAGGGCAGGGCAGGGCACAGGGCAGGGCAGGGCACAGGGCAGGGCAGGGCACAGGGCAGGGCACAGGGCAGGGCACAGGGCAGGGCACAGGGCAGGGCACAGGGCAGGGCACAGGGCAGGGCACAGGGCAGGGCACAGGGCAGGGCACAGGGCAGGGCACAGGGTAGGGCACAGGGCAGGGCACAGGGCAGGGCACAGGGCAGGGCACAGGGCAGGGCACAGGGCAGGGCACAGGGCAGGGCACAGGGCAGGGCACAGGGCAGGGCACAGGGCAGGGCACAGGGCAGGGCACAGGGCAGGGCACAGGGCAGGGCACAGGGCAGGGCACAGGGCAGGGCACAGGGCAGGGCACAGGGCAGGGCACAGGGCAGGGCACAGGGCAGGGCACAGGGCAGGGCACAGGGCAGGGCACAGGGCAGGGCACAGGGCAGGGCACAGGGCAGGGCACAGGGCAGGGCACAGGGCAGGGCACAGGGCAGGGCACAGGGCAGGGCACAGGGCAGGGCACAGGGCAGGGCACAGGGCAGGGCACAGGGCAGGGCACAGGGCAGGGCATAGGGCAGGACACAGGGCAGGGCAGAGTTCACGGTACAGCACAAGGCACAGGGCAGGGTACAGGGCAGGGCACAGGGCACTTTTAGATCAAAAGGGCACCTAATTGGGACAGGCATAGGACAGGAAAGGGCACAGGGGAATGTCATTTTTAGGCCAAAAGGGCAGTTTTGTGCTCAAAGGGCACCTTTGGCACAGGCGGGGCACATAAGGCAGGTGATTTTTGGGCTAAATTTGGGACATTCCGGCCAAGAGGGCACTTTTCGGTCAAAAGGGCACTTTTGGCCAAAAGGGCACTTTGGTCTCATGGGGGGGGGGCCGGGCCCCCTAGCCCCCCTCCTGTGCGCCTATGCAGGTCAGACATTACAATTACGAAAAACGAAGATAAAGACTCTGAGAGAGATGTACAGAATCTTTTGCGGCGTGTGAGAAGACGTACTTTGGGAAGACGGATAAGAGACTACATAAGCAAATAAACGAGCACAATGCCGACCTGAGTGCCCATGAGATGTATATTGCCATGGTGATGCATGCAGATGTCGAGGGGCATCTTCCAAATTTAAATCTGGCCGCTCTACATGATAATTTGGAAATGTAGAGGCGCGTGGTGGAGGATGCTTATATCGCTACGTCAGCAGGGCTTTTTTTTCTTCAAAACGACTAGCAAACAGCCAAGATCATACCGTGTGGAATTCAACGGCTCAGATTCAGAATCCCCGACTAGACTGCTACTGCCAGTATCCCTATCTCCCTGTTGTCCTCTCCTTCCCTCTCGCTCTCTTTTTCTTTCCTCATCTTTCACCCACTCCTTATCCCTCTCTTTTGTCTATTATTTATCCCTCTCCCGCCCCCAGTCATCCATTCCCCTCCTTCTCGCAATCCCTTCCCTCTATGCCTCCCAGTACATATAGTGTTCTTAGCACGCAGGCTTTCACATGCACTTAACTAAATGTTCCAACAGACTGCCGGTTTCAGCACCCTTCGCTCCCTCCGCGCGTGACCCGTAAGACGACCGAACATGCATGGGAGATGTTTGCGATTGGATGAAACACACCGAGGCTTCGACCCGGCGAGAAAGATGAAGCATTTCTAGACGAATTTTTAGGTTTCAGCTTCATCCAAAACAAATTTATCGCTTACCTCACTTGATCGGCGGCGCTAGAGGCGCGGCAGCCATATTGGTAGTACGTCGGCGACGCTAGAGGCGCTGCAGCCATATTGATATTACGTCGCTAACAGTGCTTTGATATCCGAATGATGTGATAGCACGAATACAAACACATTTATTCTTACGTCCTATTGTCTTGAACAAAATGAGAACTGAAAGCTTCAACAGGAGCTAGGAGCCATGATCACAGCTAATCAGGAGAAGAAGAAGAACATTGGGTTCTTTCACGACGCATTCAACCGCTAGGTCATATAGCGTCGCCAACCTCTCACGCCGATTGGTCGCGGGTGGACTCGGTAATGCCGTCAGTTGTGATATTCGAACCCACAATATTGCGATCAAGAGTCCGACGCTCTGCCAACTAAGCTACCACGGCCCCCTGTTAATCGGGAGAATGTGTATTATTTATGTTGCCATGGTTATCTCGCCCGCTTCGCCCACCGAAATAGGCCAGTGTGTAGTAATGATAAGTCACCTGCCGAGACTTCGTTCACTTCGCCTTCTTGGAGCGGAGGAACCTTGAGAACCGCCAAAAACCAGTGTGTTGCGGCCTTTAATGCATTTTTTTCGTTCTGTGTTGCATATTTTAGTGTAAGTTTCCATACAATTGTTGTGACGTTTGTGTCACTTCATTGTCACTTCATTCGCACAAACGTAGTCTTACAAACGAGCCCAATTCAGACTCAGGCTTGTTTGTTTGCTTGGAATGGTTTCAAATGTTTATCGTGATTCGGTGCACTGCTAATGTAAAGTTGCATATGAAAAGGATGGTCGTGAAATGATACGTTGGCTATGCTATGCTAGAATGCACCATGGCTTTCAGTGTCTTAGAAATAGGGGAAAACATTCAAAATAGTAAGGAATAATGCCTTTTATTTAATCGGTTAGGTTGGCTCCGACTTTTCATGGGGATATATACAAGATATCCTCCGCGCGAAGGACGGTCTTCTGAAAATACAATTAAACGAAGCACAAGTCAGGCAACGTCAGCCCTGGATGGATGATGGCCACACACCACCTAGAACAACCCTGGCACGGCCCATCAGCCACGTGAGCACGCTCACTTGACCTGCCAGCGCACCTCCGGTTCTCAATTGACCTGCTAGCGCACCTCCGGTTCTCAATTGACCTGCCAGCGTATCTCCGGTTCTCAATTGACATGCTAGCGCACCTCCGGTTCTCAATTGACCTGCCAGCGCATCTCCGGTTCTCAATTGACCTGCTAGCGCACCTCCGGTTCTCAATTGACCTGCTAGCGCACCTCTGGTTCTCAATTGACCTGCCAGCGCATCTCCGGTTCTCAATTGACCTGCTAGCGCACCTCCGGTTCTCAATTGACCTGCCAGCGCATCTCCGGTTCTCAATTGACCTGCTAGCGCACCTCCGGTCCTAAATTGACCTGTTTGCGCACGTCCGGTTTTTCCGCAAATAGATTAATCATAGGTTCTCAAGTTGTTTCCGGTTAATCTTTCGCTGCAAACCAAACATGACTCATCCTGTTACGGTTCCTAAACAAAGTGAGCACGTGTAGTTGATCTTCTATGGCATCTTCGCATTCCTTCAATTCAAATGAGTTTTGATGGATGATCGCCACAAACTAAACATGAAAAACCCAGCCACTGTATTTCGATTGGTTGAAGAGAATCAGCACCTTCGCATATAGGCGGCTTCCTCCGCCTCCTCCGTATACCGTTAGGCATACCTAGCGGTAAAACTGGCGGAAGAGCAGCGTCTCTTCAACCTTCCGGCATAGAAAACGAGCAATCCAACGGACAAAGCTTACGACGCTTGCTCAAGACCATCTGCAGCGCGCTTTGAATGCCTTCACTAGTATTATGCAAACTGTGTCCTACTGAGTACAGGATCAGACCCAGGATTACGATCTGGATGTCTACCTCGACCTCATGTTTGCCATTGAGAAAGATCCTGTACCGAAGCTTGGAACATTTTTCAAGAAGCGTCTCAATTTTAAATGTCATACTACGTATAATCGTCATCCTGGATTTGCCAGTTAAATGATATTTCACCCTCTGCCGTTTCGAAGTGGCATACACTGTTGGTATGCGCACGAGACGGCGAATGCCAACATGGTGCAAGTGGCACTTCTTGACTTCCGCAGCATTCCTGCAAGAAACTGATCATACGGAGAAACGGAAACTGATATTTGCTATCTGAATGTCGGTACACCTCGCTGTGTGATTTAAAGATTACCCGATTTCCCGGACAGCCTACAGTGCACCATTCAACAGCCCGTGTCGTGCAGGATCAAATTCCGCAGCGTCGTATCGTGGAGGATCAAATTCCGCAGCTTCGTATCGTGGAGGATCAAATTCCGCAGCCTCGTATCGTGCAGGATCAAATTCCGCAGTGTCGTATCGTGGAGGATCAAATTCCGCAGCTTCGTGTCGTGCAGGATCTAATTCCGCAGCCTCGTGTCGTGCAGGATCAAACTGGCTCTCGGACTGATGCATACCGCGTCATTTTTCCAAGAAGTGCATCATGAGAAATTCAGCGAATCAGGAAGCGCCAGAACTTTCCTGAAGCTAGTCAACAATTTGACTAACATTCACAACGGATCCACAGCAGCAAGATTTGCGTGCAACATAGAGGAACAGGCTTGCTGTTCATGGATAATCAGATGGTGTTGTTCCACGCCTAGGCACTACTACCTCTGCCATCCACGTGACCCAGCAGCTATGGACTAGTTCTCCACCCTGCCGACCTGCATAGATCGGCTACTAGTCGTGTAATGCATGCATGGCGAACGCCGTCCAGTGTGGGTAGTAATTTCGAAAACGAAATTGTTAAGCTTCTTCGGTATTTTCCGATTAAAATGCTGTTGCATCAGTGATCATTTATTGTCATGAAACATTGTTTCCTGATCATGACATATATGCTTGGGTGTGGCGTTTTGGAAATGAGTAGTAGTGGTTACGCTCCAAATATTATTGATATAAATTTATCTCCATCCGGAAAATCATTCCAGCGAAGCACTTTCATGGGAATGAACGGCACTTGTTTGCCATATTACAGCTGGAGAGCATGTGCATAACATGGCCCAAAATGTCGACAGATTGATCAACTATAAAAAGCAATTGCGCATACCGTTATATTTTGGTCCTTTCAGATCCAACGCAGAACGCACAACGGGCACTGGTGAAAACAGGCTAACATTGCACCGACACGTAAGCAGCACGAGATGAGTCGCCAAACACAACAAATACTCGTCCGCTTTGTTTTTGGGTGGACGGCTGCTGTTGCGGGCCGCCGTCGCGTGTTCCGGTGCCCGCCCGACAAACAGGGGACGTGCGCGCAGAGAGGGGCGTCCCACCGGCACAACACTAATGGCACCAGCTGTTTGGCAGGTCGGCCGAACAGCGCAGATACGATCGACGGCCGGCGGCGGCTGCCGGCCGCCGGCCGCCGGCCTCGCCGGCCGCAAACAATGCGTCGATGGTGACGCAGATAGCGCCTCCAGCCGAGGACGAGCGGCGAGACGCGCCGGCCGCGCCATTGTGATCCGACTGCCCGGCTGCACCGGGAGATGGGCTAATGATGTGGCAGCAGGTGACGGCGCCGGCGCCGCTGCCGGCAGTGGTCCGGCCTCCGTCCGCCGGCGGCCCTGCCCGCTCCCCATCGCTGGAGTGGAATGCGAAATGTCCGTAAATGTGGCTGGTGTCTGCACGCTGGTGGTTGGCTTTCCACTGGAGATATGCGCTGTGCCGTTCTCGCATTGGCAGTCATCAGCGACTGCTCACCTGGCGAGCCTCACCACCAGTTCTTACCAGTTATAAAGTCATAAATAAAGTCATAAAGTGTTCAGACTTAATAAGAGCCACAAGGGCCCGTATAGGTTAAGTCTGTAAATGGAAGATACCATAACCATGGCAAAAAGACACTCATCAACCAAACCAACACCACATCCCTAATTCCAAAGAATACATCCACCAACATCCCACACACTTACCTATGTAAGGAACTTGGGGTGGGGTTCTTGGATTTGTGGGGGAATTTCTGGGGGAGGACTGAAATGTTTGCATTAGATGGGTTACATTTGAGCAAGAGAGGAGTTGAATTGCTCAGCAATAGGTATGAGGAGGCTCTCATTAGGAAACAGGGAAACTAGGCAGGTCATGGGGGGATGTAGCTGATAGAGAGAGAAGTCTTGCAAACACCTCACAGTCAGCAAATAGGGGTAGCAGTAGATCAAGGGGGCAGAGTGGTAGCTCATCCAGAGATGATAGAGCTACTCAACATGAAAAAGCCAAAGAGGGTTATGGAACTTTTGTTAAGTGTATGATGCTCAATGCTCCGAGCATTCGATCCAAATTTGATGAGTTCAAGTGTTATGTTGCTGAGGAGAAACCAGATTTTGTTTGCATTACTGAGGCATGGGTCAGTGAGGGATATTTTGGGGATAACTTGCAGGACTATGAGATCCAGGGATACAATATGTTTTCATGCAATAGGGGTCTAGCAGTGAAAGGAGGTGGTGTAATGCTCTATGTGAATAGCTTATACAGTTCCCAGAAAGTAGCAGATGGGGTACAAAATGTGTCTGTGGAGTCCATTTGGCTTGATGTTGCTGTGGGAAGAGGAAACAGCAATACACTGAGGATTGGAGCTTTGTATCGATCAGGAACCTTGCCACATTCTCAGCAACTGGAGCTCGATAAGGTGATTTGTGAGGAAATCAGTAGAAACTTTCAGAGGAAATGCCTTATTCTTGGTGACTTTAAACTAAAAGGATATGAAAATGTTGGTGTTGGCTCCCCATCATGTAAACTGTTTAGGAAATGCCTTGAAGAGGACTTGTTCTTACACCAGTTTGTAATGGAACCAACCGGCAGGGCTCATTCTTGGACCTTGTCTTCTCAGATTTAAGTGATTTAGTTCAAGACTTGACTGTAGGAGAAACTCTGGGAAGAAGTGACCATAACATAGTGCTATTTAAGGTACAAATAGCAGGGACAATCAAGGATAACTTGGCAAAGATTCCAAATTTTAACAGGGCAGACTTTGACTCCATGAGAGAGGCTTTAAGTGCCATAAAATGGGAATAATAATTTTTTATTTAAATGCCTGTGAATATGGGAAAAGTTCAAATCTTACTTGAGGGAAATTCAGATTAGACATGTCCCCCAAAAGCAAAGGCGCAAAAGAAGGGAGGAAAGCCAGCATGGCTTACACCAGATTTGAGGAGATCAATTAAGGCTAAGAAAGATGCATTTAGAGTATTTAAGGAAGCTTCAAATATCGTAAATCTAAGGTCGTATCAAAAAGCTAGAGATGCTGTGAAGCAGAAAACCAGAGCAGCAAGGCGGGCAAAATAATTGGATTTGGCTAGGAACTGTAATGGGGACAGTAAAAAATTATTTAGTTTCTACAAGCTAAGTAAAGTTTCAAGCACAATTGGTCCACTGGAAGTAAATGGGACTATATTGAGTGAGGATGGTGAGATGGTTGAGGAGCTGAGCAAGCAGTTTAAATCAGTGTTTACAGTGGAGGATGTGACAAATTTGCCAACCGTGAACCACAGTTCAGGGACAGGTGATCAGATACACAATGTTGATTTCATTGATAGTGATGTTGTTTTCAATTATATCAGAAAATAAAGCCAAACAAGGCAGCAGGACCTGATGGAATTTATGCTAGGGTATTGCGGGAAGCTGAAAAGGAACTGGCAATTCCACTTAGTATAATATTTTGTAGATCAGTTTCACAAAATGAAATTCCAACAGATTGGAAAAGGGCAAATGTAGTTCCTATTTTCAAGAAAGGAGAAAGAGGGAAAGTTGAAAATTATAGGCCAGTAAGCCTCACATCCCTAGTCTGCAAGGTACTCGAATCAATTATCAAAGATAGAATAGTTAGTTTTCTGGAAGGAAACAGATTGATTCAAGATACTCAACATGGGTTTAGAAAAGGGCGATCGTGTCTCACAAATCTCTTGGACTTTTTAAATTTTGCTACAGAACAATTTGATCAGGGAAATCAGGTTGATGTAGCATATCTTGACTTTAGTAAGGCCTTTGACAAGGTACCCCATAAACGGTTAATGATGCAGCTTCAGGTCCATGGCATTGCAGGTAGCATCCTAAAATGGATTGAGTTGTGGCTTTCAGATAGACAGCAGAGAGTGATGCTTAATGGTACAAAGTCATCATGGCAAAATGTTCTTAGTGGAGTCCCTCAGGGGTCGGTACTGGGGCCACTGTTGTTAATTATATTTGTGAATAGCATTGAATGCGGCCTAAGCAGTAAGGTTTTGAAATTTGCGGATGATTTGAAGATCTTTAGGGCAATAACAGAGCACAATGAGCAGATTTTGCTGCAGAACGACTTACACGATCTTGTGAAGTGGTCCGAAAAATGGCAAATGAAGTTTAATTTTGATAAGTGCAAAGTCATGCATGTAGGTAGGCAGCATATGAAGGCGCCATACTTGATGGATGGCCAAGTACTATCTGTGACTCAGCAGGAGAAGGACTTAGGTGTTATTTTGAACACAAAATTGGGGCATCAGAACAGACCAAAGAAGCCAGGAAGAAGGCACTAAGAATGCTTGGGGCGATATAGAAGAATGTGTCATACAAAAGTGAGGAGGTCATCAGGAAGCTTTACTGTGCATATGTCAGGCCACATTTGGAATACTGTGTCCAAGCTTGGTCCCCTAGTTATGAGAAAGATTGTTGGCTTTTAGAGAGAGTACAAAGGAGGGCAACAAAAATAGTTAATGGTATAGGCAACCTGGCATATGAGGAAAGATTGAAGAAATTGAATATGTTTTCACTTAGATATAGAAGGCTGAGAGGAGATCTCATCGAGGTTTTTAAATTTGTTCATGGTCAGGAACAGGGATATCTCAGGGAAATGTTTGAATTTAACAGAAATGATGCAATTAGAGGTCATCAATTCAAAATTAAAGTTAATCACAGCAGGACAAGGTTAAGACAGTCTTTCTTCACCAACAGGGTAGTAGAACACTGGAACCAGCTGCCAGGAACAATTGTCAGTAGCAACACAATGAACATCTTTAAAAACGGCATAGACAATCATTATAAGAATAGGGGGCTTGTTTTTCTGTATTCCAGGGAGGGTTGATTGACAGATTTGGTGGGCAACTGGTTCAGTGTACAAAGTGCAACCAAGAAGGGCCCTTGTGGCTCATAGTTGCACTGATCTTTTATGTCTTTATGTCTTTATGTCTTTATGTCTATGCCTATCCGGCCATTCCGGTTGAGACTGCTCCTCTTTCCAGCTGGTATGGTCCGCTGTCAGGTCTGAGCCCCTCTCTATCAGCGTGAGCCAAAGCCGACCCAGTTGCGCTGCACGTCCGGCCCAGGGCCCCATCCGTCGGCTCAGGGACCCTCTTGCATGGCACAGGACACTCTCCGTCCGGCCGAAGTCCTCTCTTTATTTTTGTATTTGGTAGTTCTCGACGCACCTGTATGCACGATCACAGCTAATGGCGCCGCCCACACTGTTTCGCCGATGGGCTGCGGGATTCGGAAATGTCCCGAGTGGTGCGAGTGTTGAACCCGGGACCTTTGGTACCCAGATCTCAACACCTTAACCAGTCGGCCATCCCCGTCCGAGTCCTCTCTTTCAAAAGCTTGGGCCTCCTCTATTACGCAAGGGGCCCCTGTGAGGTTTCGGTCCCCTCCGTCGGCCATCAATATCTTCTCGAGGGCACTCTCCGTTGACTCGAAGTCTTCTTCATTGGCTCGGGACCCTTTCGGTCGGTACGGATCCCATCGTCGGCCCATTGGCACTTCACGTTGGCCCAGGGGCCTTTGTGGGCCCCCTGCATCGACACCTTGAGGGGCCCGCAAGGACTCCTCAAGGTAGTCGCCTGGAGGAATCCCTCCGACCCTCCAGGGGAGTGGCAGCTGCCCCCTTCGCCCACAAATTGGCTCAGGGCCCTCTCTGTCAGCCCGGAGGCCCTTCAAACTATCCGGGGCCCCTCCATTGATCTAGAAGCCCTTCACGTTAGCCCAGCCAAGGGTCCTCAACATCTTCCTGAGGGCACCTCTCCGTTGACTCGGGGCCCTCTGCATAGGTACGGGACCCTTTCCGTCAGCCCGAGGCCCATTCCGTTGATCCAGGGGCCCTGCATGTCGGCCCACCGACGTGTACCGACGCTTTGAGGAGCCCTTGCTGGCTCCTTAAGGCGGCCGCCTGGAGGGCCCCCTCTGATCCTCCAGGAGGAACTGCCTCTCCCTTCCCCTCTTGGCTATGCTACTGTACATGGCCTGAACAATCAATTCATCCGTTTTGGTGTTATTTTATTGCTGCAATACTCAAGGGTGTTTTTTGTTTGCTATCGAAAACATGAAGGTCGCATCTCGGTGGCGATAGCTCCCTTCTCTGTCTGCACGCTACACTTTCCATGCTGGCCGGACCACGCAGCATGACGGCGGTGTTTTGCGCTGCCAATCTGTATTTCTGGACACAAAAATACACCTAACTATCTTTGGTCATTAAGATGCTTATAAAGATAAGCTTCGCTGAGTTATTGGTGTGCAATCGCTTGGCCGAACTCCGTTTGACATGCGTTCCATGGCCCAATTGGGAGGCTGGGAGCAATTATAGATTGACATCGACATTATGCAACACAACGGCGTGTAGTCAACTCCGGGGCAAGGCTGCCTAGGATAGAACAAAAACACTTCATCTCTATTGTCTGTCATCTGCTTGCATGCAAGTAAGTGTTCTGCCCTTGCTAGTCGCTTGCTTTTCAAAGGTCCCTTCCGTGGGCTCCCTTTCAGCCGACTGCACCATTTTAGCGTGTGTGTGTATATATGCGTGCGCGCGCTTTCGTTTGCTGGAAAGCAAACAGTTCGAAATTTGTGAAAGCTAAAAATATTTTCCTTCAAAGTGACGCTTGCATTGGCTTTACTGATATCCTCAGCCATATTTATTACATTGAATACCTGGGTTTATAAACCTTTGACAGGTTCATTACGAATCAAGCAAAGGGACAGGCGGATAGGTTAGATTATGCTAGATTAGGTCTCTTGGCCCATTCTTCATCGCGTTCACGAAATTCACAAGTAAACTGGTTCTCCTGCCAGCTTACAAACTATTCGGATAGTCTAGTCTAGTATAAGTAGGTTGGCTAGTGCAGTATAGGTATGAATTCGCAGGATGAATAATACGCTACCGCTTGCATCCCTCTCCAAGCATGTGCTCCTCGCACGGAAGAATATCCGTTCATCCGCCTGCCATATGCACTGCTGTCAACTATCAACCGCCACAAGTCTTGCTATCAACTACCACCCGCCACACTTCCTGCCACCGAATATCTCTCCGATACATACCATTTCATTCCGCATCGAACCCCAATTTTTTGGGGTAATGGAGGATAAGTAGTACGTTTTTTACATTATGTTTTCTTCTTGGACTACTAGGGAAAATGCACTGGAAAGTTACCATCTGACTGTTCCACCAGTCCGAGTAAACACCTCTTAAACTACAATTAAAGCCGCGGAGTTGTGTCTGACGATCCATGGAATTAAATCCGCCCCCAAGGCTGGCTCATTTCTTGCGCAGTTGTGACAGTAGACGTCGCCTGAATTAACCTGAAAAAGCATCGATACCAAGACAGGAAAATGCAACAGCCGTTGTTCTGCTTCAGTTTTACGTTGCGTTCCAACATTCAGTTCCTTTCTTCCATTCCGGACCTTCAGTCTACCAGTCATCCGAGTATCTGATGGAGGGTCCCGACCTCCGGCAATAACTTCACCGCTTCCCGCGGAGAGAGAGAGAGAGAGAGAGAGAGAGAGAGAGAGAGAGAGAGAGAGAGAGAGAGAGAGAGAGAGAGAGAGAGAGAGAGAGAGAGAGAGAGAGGGAGGGGAGAGCGCGAGAGAAATCGTAATTAGGCAGTACGCCTACAACGAGTGCAGAACATGCACAACTGTTCAGTGTGCCGAAGAATGCATTTCACTTACAGCGCGTGCAGTTTATCTGACGCTCCCCGAGCTGTTGTCGGGCACCAGCCCAGCCATTCCCTGTGTCCATTGCCCTGAGGATGGGACCACCTTGCTGACTGATCGCTGATCGATGAGCCCTGTGTTTGGAGACCTGGCCAGGGTGTGTGCCACCGGCAGCGTCGATGCAGCACGTACTCATCAATCACAAAACACCACACCCGACCACACCTAGTGCTCGTCAAAGTGTAGGTGCAGAGGTGTCTATAACCGGCTCCAGCTAGCATGCTATTGATATCGTTGACAACTTTCTGAGCGGCAATTGCAGCTGGAGTGTGTAAGTAAACACGACTCCTATAGAACGGTTTTACCCGGAACCTGGCACAGCACCGGATGCGTATTTCAATTTCCCTTGGGTGAAGACCACAAAGCCCTCGACGATAGGCTATCCTGGTCTGATTGAATGTTTACAGTTCTTGCAACATTTAATTGATCGGCAACGGTTGCAAAGAGATCGCCAGCAAACCCCACGGACCTAAATCCCGATAACACTGCTCATAAATAGATATCTACGTGTTGCAATGCTGGCAGCTTACGGCTCAGAAGCACTTTGAAAGGCATCTTCGGGGGACGGATTGAACTACTGGGCTTACTAGAGCTTTCAAGTGGCTTCAGAAGTATGCATCGGACGCAGGGAAAACTTCTGTCTTGACTTTGTGGTGCAGGTGCATTGCAGCACAATTTGTCTTGACTTCGACGGGTTCGAGTTGTTCAACACCCTGTGACGTTTTCCAACTAGCTCGAGAATTACACCGCATGGAGACTTCAAGACTTCGGTTCAGTACTCTTCGGCATCTCAGCTATATATCCTGTCAAAATTGGAGGATCCTCGTCTTCAAACACTCACCATCATTGACTTCTCTGGGGAAGGGGTGGGCGGCATTCGAGACTAGCCCATCCCCGTTGTCCTGTGACTTGTGCGGCCTCCAGTCGACCATTACTCCTCGTGGTGTACTCGTGCGCCGCCCATGTACACGCCCGACGGAACGTGCTTGTTTACGCCTGTTCTCGCGCACATCTACACAGGTGCAGACTCGACCTGGCCCTTCCACGACGATCGGCATGTGATCTGCACCATCGCGCTGACCGAGGGTCTCCTCATTCATTCACTGACGTCGTCCGTGGGCGACTACTGGGTCTGATTGGCATCCCACCGTCCGCCAGTGAAGGGGCTGTGGCCGCCCACGGTCAGGGTCGATCGGGGCCCGGGGAGCACACCGACGCCGTCCGCACCCCGAGAACCAAGAGCCGTGCGTCAGCAGACCTGCGTCTGGATCGGGGCCCGGGGAGCACACCGACGCCGTCCGTACCCCGAGAACCAAGAGCCGTGCGTCAGCAGACCTGCGTCTGGATCGGGGCCCGGGGAGCACACCGACGCCGTCCGCACCCCGAGAACCGTGCGTGCGTCAGCAGACCTGCGTCTGGACAGAACTGGACGGAAAACACCGTCTGGGGATCGACATCACGGGGCACGTGCTCAGGAGGGCAGCAACACCACGACACGCGGAGAGGAATGCGACGCCATGACCAGCGTGTCGATCTGGCAGCAGCATGACACACGTGTCGATCTGGCAGCACCGCGACACACGTGCCGATATGGCAGCACCGCGACACACGTGCCTATCTGGCAGCGCCGCGACACACGTGCCGATCTGGCAGCAGCACGACACATGCACCGATCTGGCAGCAGCACGACACATCTGGCAGCAGCACGACACATGTGGCAGCACCACGACACATCGGCACACATGTGCCGACCCGACCGCATGTATTTATTTACATGTCGGTTTTTGTATACAAGGGAGATTTCGCTGCCATATCAAATAAATTCCTCAAATTGCATCCCGAGACTTCTTGGACTACATAATTTGTCACCTTAGTACTGGCAGATTCTGGTGCGATTTTTGTTCCCAGCTGTATGTCCTAGAAGGCACTTTTTGGGGGCCACAGTGCGATTTTTTTTCCGCGGCTTCGGCGCAATCTGTTGGCCCCAGCCGTGAGTTTTCTAGTCCCTGATGCGAATTGTTGAGCCTCAAGGCGAATTTTCTGGGCCTTACGTAATTTTTGTACCTCGGGATCCCTTCTAAATTTTTCGGAGCCCGGGTCGCTTTTCCGGGCCTCGGTGTGACTTTGTGGTGCTCGAGATTAATTTTTGGGCACCTGACGCAATATTTTTGGGCCTCGCACAGCTGTATACGACCATTGCGTGATTTGCTTGGGAACAGCATGCATTTTCAACGCCCTACACGTTCTTTTGAGTATCTGACGCGAGTTTTGGAGCTCCAAAGCGATTTTGCTCGCCCGGGTTTATTTTTTTAGGGTCCCTGCTTAATTCGTCCTGACCCGACTTCATTTTGTCTGGGTCCCGGTAAGATGTTCTGGACCCCAGCAAGGTTTTTGAGATCCCAGCGTAAGTTTTCGGCGCCCCGGAACAATTTTTACGAGCCCCGTCGCGATTATTCGGGACTGACCACGTATCAGAGGGGTTGTCCCCTTTGTCTTTTTTTTGGTATGTCACTGAGACCACGTCACTTTTTGCGGTCCTCGGCCTGTTTTTGAGGCCCTCACCTTCTGCATTGTCCCAGTGTGCTTTGGGTGCTCTGATATGCTTTGGGGACCTCCGGTGTGTTTTTGAAGGTTCCTGGTAGGTTTATTTAGGGGTCCGGCGCACATTGTAAAGCCTTGCCGTTTTTTTGCGGGCCCGGGTGTGTTGTGGGTCCTGACTCGAAATTTGTGGGCTCCAGTGCGATATTTCGGTGTCCTAGTGGCAGACTTGTGCTCGACTCGAGTTTAAGTTATTTACCAAAAATTTACAAGTTATTACTAACAAGTTATTTACCAAAAACGGATAACAATAACTACAAATAAGTATAAATGTTAAGCTTGGTAATCACAATTAGTATCATGCATGAGTCAATCCTAGTGCCAGGAACACAACACAGAAATGGGATGTGATTGTGAAAAAGAATATGGAACCGAAACGGCCCTGCACTGCAACAGGCATCTGCACTGAATAAAATTGCGTTGGTTTGTGTGACAAATAACAAACCTGTGCGTGTGACAAATAACAAACCCAAGGTACCTTTACTAGAAGGTAGATCGAAGTTTTCCTTCAAGCCCGCATGACGTCATTCAAAGTTTTTTTTAAAGATATGGTATCAATTTGGTTGCAGAAGACTTCTCAAATCATACGCAATAGTAACTTTAATTTGCTTCCTAGCAAATATATTTGTCTTCTGCTCACCAGGTAAGTCTAACCTAACCTGACCTAACCTAACCGGAAAACCAGAATCCTCCGAAGCAAATTTCGCGGCCATGACGTCATCAAATATATGCAACATTGTATAGGTAACTTTAGTAAAAATACCTACTAAACTTCTAGAAGTTTAGTAAATATTCTTACTAAATACACCTCCCCTCTTAGTAAATATACATACTAAACCTTCGAGGATGTGTTGGACAGCACTGCCATTGACGATTACAGCATCGCAAGGAATTTCCGGCATTCGGTCGCGTTGTGGACGCGTCGGTTTGGGAGTATAAATTCTCGGAAATAAATGTCGAGTTGAGGCAGAAACATAAAGTGTTCGATGTCAAAGAGTATTAAATCGAGTGCATGAAGTGTTGAATTTCTTCTTTATCACGTCTATGACACACCAGGTACGGATAATTATACGCGATGTGCTATTTTTGTAGAGTGAAGATTTTGATCGTTTCTTTGCCAACTGAAAAGTAATCATTTGCGGAGAAAATGAGTGGTCGCATCGTCATTTTTACGTTAAAATACCGTGTACTCAAAATAAAAATTTCAAAGAATCAAAATTTACCTTGATCGCCAATTATACCGGAAATTCAATCTCCAGGTGAGAAAACAAGAAATAATTTTCTGGAGAGGATAATGTTCGGGATCCCAAAAATCTAGGATCAGCCTATTTTTCCAAGCATGTACCTACCTACCTACACTGACATACAGCAGTTGTTGAAAACAGTTTCTTCTAGGCCAGCTAGCCCCAGGGCATGATGCATTCTTCCTTGATGAATCTTGCATGGATTATTGATGATACATGCATAATTGAACATTTATGTACAACACCACTGTGATCTAGGAATGCCCTCCTGAAACTTGCAACTCGACTGAAACTCCTGCCACTGGGGAGAAGAAGCTATGGCGCACTTAGCTCCCATGACTGTCCTTTCTTCCGCTCTTGAACGAGGGTGACAACTTGAACACCTAAAATGGATGTAGAGGGAGCCTACCAATATCGGGAACAATCCCTTTATTTTGGAGGCGCTTGATGGTGAGCCTGCCGGAAATGGCACAGTGTTAGGCAGGACGATTATTACTGGGTCATTTAGGATACCCTTTGCTGAAGCTAAATAATAGGTCTTTCAATTAGAATACATCAAAGTACCCTATATTGCCATAAAGTATGCAAGATAGCATAGAGAAAGCTGGTAAAATTGAGTGTAAGCCAATGGTGAAGGGAAACCTTCAAGCCCACTACCAAACCAACTTTGTGGGGGCCACAAGCCAACTCAATTGTATTATGTGCGGATACCTATTACAGTGCAGGATCTGGGTTCTATGTTGAAGTTAGGTGATGTGTGGCAGGTATATATGATTCAGGTTGTGCATCATGCCGATGTGGATTGAAGTATTATGCACTCATTGCTTTGCATATGCATTGACAACCATTCATCTTGTTAATGTTTTTGAGTCAATCACTACATGCACATGCAATTATCTGTATATATCCTATATACCAACCATTATAGTGCATGACGGATGATAAATAATGTGAGGTGAAAACAAAGTTATAGCAAAAATAATATATTCAACAGATAAATACTAGTTCCCTTCTTTAATTAGACACAGATGATGATGCATTGAGATCAAACTGTCCGTTGAATAAATTATTTTTGCTATAACTTTGTTTTCCTCATATTATGTTATTATATTATTATTATATATATATTATATATATATATATATATATATATATATATATATATATATATATATATATATATATATATATATATATATATATATATATATATATATGTGTGTGGGCAGTGCACACTGAATCATATGGCTTATGAATCTGATACCATTGAGTCGGATCTGAATCGATTCAAATTTATGTTTGAGTCGTGAGTTGAATCGGATCTCTGTAGCTCTGAGTCTGAATTGAGTCGAATCAAATAATTTTGACCGGCTCTGAATCATGAGTTGAATCGGATCTCAAGATCTATGAGTCAAATGTGAGTGGACTAAAAAAATTTGAGTCGAGCACAAGTCTGCCTAGTGGCATTGTTTGTGCCCTGTTTGAATTTTCTGGGTCCCAGTGTATTTATTTGGGACCTCAACACAATTTTCGGTGAGCTCCGACGTGAATTTTTGAGGGCACAGCGCGATCTTCATGGACCCCAGAATTATTTTTCCGTGCCCTGGCGGAATTTGTCCGAGCCCCGGCGCGATTCTTGCCGGCCCACCCCTCTCAGGGTGGGAGAGGAGATAATTACGCGCCCTTTTCCCCTCCCCTTGAGTGCGCCACTATCCACAACTGTCTCATCGTGACCCTGGCCTTCCCTATAGTGTACGGGTGTACGGATGTTTTGTGTGTGAGCCTATGCTCGTTGGCGCGAGTCTTGGAGACTGCTAGTACTAATGTGACAAATGCTGCAGTTCAATAAGTCTCGAGATACAATTTGGGACGTTTCTCTAATATGGCAGCGGAATCTCCTTTGTGTACAAAATCCGGCATGTGAAGAAAAAATGCTTTCCGCCGACCAGGCAGCGCCTCCGACACCCGTGCCGGGATCCCTGTCCCTGGGCAGGTAGGGGGAGGGGGAGAGGGGAGGGCGGGACCAGGCAGCGCCTCCGACACCCGTGCCGGGATCCCTGTCCCTGGGCAGGTAGGGGGAGGGGAGGGGAGGGGAGGGGGAGGGGAGGGCGGGACGGAGCCGTCACCAGGAGACGCCACTGTGGATATTTATCAACGGCTTGCCGCCCACGTGCAGCGCGAGGTGCATCATCAGCGACGCTCGGACCCCCAATGGTTATAAACGACCGCCTTCTCTCGGCCGCAAGTGGTCTCCCGAGCCGAGGCACCCACAGCCGGTAACGCAGCTCGAATAGAGTTAGATAGCTCGAACTTGGCTCAGGTAGATAGATAGCTCGAACATGGCTCAGATAGATAGATGGATAGCTCAGTTAGAAAGCTCGAACATAGTTAGATAACATAGTTCGAATAGAGTTGCACTGTTACATGAAATCGCCTCCACACAAATGTGCTCTTCCATGCGCTGGTGTGACGCAAAGGCAACCCATTAGTCCACCATATCTGATAAATTGCTTTACATTGCAGGTGCGGTGTCTCTTCGCCTATATTTCATCTGCAGTTTGCACGGAGCTCGATCGGCCTGCGATTGGTACTAATGTTGGCATAGGATGCCCACAAGGCCGGAACAATTTATAATACTACATTACACTTATGGCGAGATGCAATGCTCTGCGATGGTTAATTGTCGTGTTTTGTGTCGCGCAGGCTGTGATAATGTAGATCGACCTGTCATGTTGGACCGATTTTAGTCCAGTGTTTATGCATTATTACGATGCATAATTGAATGTTATCTCGTCAAGCATATAATGCAAGGAAGTATAGTGGGATTGGCTCAGTTTTCGATCTCATTGAACACAATTTGTGAGCGTGAACTTGCATTGCATGGCATTGGCGTAACCACGTTTGAAGATTGAGATATAGTAAATTTGACTGAAGATGAGCCGCGGAAAAATGTTCAAATGGCCAATATAATTTGTTTTCATAATTTGTGATATTCGTGTTGGAAGCACCTTGGTATAGTTCCGCGAAGATCATCCTATTAAACATTGAGTTTTTGATAGCGTATCCCAAAGGCCTCCTCTCAGCATCCGCCCCTGATTCACACCCCAATCCATACACGTGCACCATGCCCCCAGCGTACACACATACTCACAGGAGCAGTTCAGATAATCCCGTGCAGCCTGCACAAATCAGCCAGTGTCAGCCGGTATCTGTGCTGCCAAATGTCGGCTATCAAGAGATGCAAGCGTCCGGAACATGAAAGGGCGCCTCCTCAGTAATTGAAAGCCAAATGGGACGTTAGAGCCATGGCGATTAAATTATGACGCTGCGGAAATGCACTATCTGCAGATGGACCGAAAATAAAATGCCAGACACACACTGATTCGCCATCGATTATCGAGGTACTTCGCGGAAGCGGTCGCTGTGCTCGTAAATCTGCTGTAATTTCCAGCTAAAACTGTACATGGGCTGCGATTGTGGATCACTTCCAGTTCATGCCATGTATGGGCCGCGAGTGTGGATCACTTCCAGCTGAGGCCATATATGAACCGCGATTGTGGAGCATTTCCAGCGAAATGATGCAACGTGATCTCAGTGAACTACGTCTAGAGGCCAGGTAGGCACCCTAATTCCACAAAGATGAAGTCGGAGAGCCTGGAACAGCTACACACCTCTGCAGATAACGTGTTCAGTTAGCATACTATCTATCTAATTGTTGCTGTGCTGTTGTGTGTCAGGATATTTCCTCCAGCAATGGTGATTATTCTGTAGTTTCGTCTGTATTCACTTGTCCCGTATGCTGTTGCTGCTGCCTGAGGAGTATTCACTTGTCCCGTATGCTGTTGCTGCTGCCTGAGGAGTATTCACTTGTCCCGTATGCTGTTGCTGCTGCCCGAGGAGTATTCATGGGTGTCACCTAAGTCCACTCCGCCCTCAGCTTCGGGCGCATCAACTTGTAGTTCCTCCAAAGGATTTCCTTTGTAACCCGATCGGTGCAGTCATGCGATATCGAGTACAAGTGGGAATCAGTCAATGAGACCAATGGCCACCTAGATCCCCAGTTAATGCAGCTGGGTTCGCAAACTGATCCCAGTAGAAACGCCATAAGGGTGAAAATACTGCCAGAGGACCACTGATCGTGGGTTGGATTATCACTATATTATAAATAGACCAGCGTTACCAATGCCTCCTGCAGGCATCTCATTCCGCGGTTCTCTGCCCAATTTGTTACAGCTGCCTGCTCAAGTATCCCTCAATGGACACTGCCTGCGCAATTGAGCACGATGTACCGGATCCGATCCGCGGCATCCGGTCAGGTCACACCTGGGTCAGGTCACAGTGCCAACTCAGACGGCGGTGAACGTGGCTGACACTTGAGTCAGCGCGGGTATTCACAGTCAGGTCATTCCTCGCATCCAGAATCAGTCCGAGAGTGGAGAGAGCGATGCGGTCCTGATCGCCTGCCAATCTCGCGCCGTCTCTGCCGAATCCATTGGCAGTCTGCGATCGTGTGACCGCAGGGTCCAGTGAGGCAGTTCCGGCGCGAGATCCTCTCTGCTGTCGGTCGGGCCTGTCCGCGACATATGTCACACGGCTCCGGAGAACTGCACCCACTTGCCGCGAGCTGATTCATTATTCGCGCGGTTCTGTTCGCTGGGGTGCAGCCCCACGGACAGCTGGTGTTCTCCAAGCTGGACCTAGAATCCGGGTGAGCGCATCTTCTATTGTGACTGGATGCATATATGTTAGTATTCTCCGTTCGTATGCTGAAGAATTACAAGACGGGATCGTGATGACGGGGTCGTGATGACGGGATCGTGATCACCGTATTTCACTATTTAGTATTTATTTAATAAATATGCTCTTACTCTGTGATAAATATGTCTATTGCGATACACCCGGTATGTTTTTACCAAAAATCCTAGAGGGCGTTTGCCTGTCCTGGTCTTGCCTCGATCCATCGATTGCACCGCTCCATGACGTCCTAACTATTGGTTCACAAATGACAGAAACTCGCGGGCGATATCGGAGCTCGTTGGATTCGAACTGGTCAACTGCAGCAGACCATATCGATGACATCCGGCAAAAACAGCGACGAAAAAGTGCGGCGACGCAGGCCATGCGCCTGCACAATTCACGCCATAATTGACGTGTTCGCTGATTGACACCGCGGCGGCGAGGCGGCCGTGCGTGTAATCAAACCAATCAGCAATTATCTGCAGCACTGCCGATTCACGCCGACCACTCAGACCATGCAGACCACGCAGACCACACAGACCACGCAGACCACGCAGACCATGTTGCAAACACAGAGACACCTCGCGGCTGTGCTACCAATCCGGGCCGCGACAACTCTCCACACAGCGGCCTCGCTGCCGGCGGACAGCTGAGAACGGCTCTGATGAGGACTGGGCCACAGTTCAGCCGGTGCGGCCCACGGTCAGACGACGCGCTCATCGTGTTGACGGCGCCGGTCGGTGGTGCGCCACACGCCACGGAGTTGCCACTCGACCGGGGACGTGCACGGCGTGGTGAACCGGACCGGGGACGTGCACGGCGTGGTGAACCGGACCGGGGACGTGCACGGCGTGGTGAACCGGACCGGGGACGTGCACGGCGTGGTGAACCGGACCGGGGACGTGCACGGCGTGGTGAACCGGACCGGGGACGTGAACGGCGTGGTGAACTGGACCGGGGACGTGCACGGCGTGGTGAACCGGACCGGGGACGTGCACGGCGTAGCGAACCTGAGTAACTGAATCTGGTGGGGCGCCACTGGGACGGCATGTGCCCCTCCCTGCCGGTGATGTGCCATTGTGGTTTTACCCAGACTCCGATTCGTGCTGACCACCCCACACAGGAGCTGATGTAAACAAAGCGATACAGAAAACAGGGCAAATACATTATCACGGGGATCATTTAGATGCAAATTAACCACCGCACGCTGCCAGTTTCCCTTGGGGATAAATTGTGCCGAAAGTTTTGCTTGAATCCGGTTTTAATTGAAGGTCCGTTAAATTAATGGATGTTAATATCCTAATTTGTAGCAATCGACCTTCAAACGCATATGTCCAACTGACGGCTGGTGAAAGTTTGGAAATATTTATTGGTATCGATGAATACTTCTCGTACCTTTGCATAATGATTAACATTTTGAAAAATACTTGATTCGCATGATACTAATTATCGTGAGAAATATTTTTTTATTTTAAAGCTATCTGGGCACCGCAAAACATTTGCATGCAACTGGTATTAACCTAGTTAGTTACATTGTCAATTGACGTACAAATGTTCAATTTGGGTTTGTCCCGAACCATCTCACTTTAATTCCTACACAATGCTGGCATAGCCATCGGAAGCTGCGTTCCGTTGTTACGAATTATGCACCATGATCTTATTCGCAAAACCTTTTGTCCAGCTGTTTCCTTCTTGATTGGTGGCGAATATTGGAAGACATCAAAGCCTCTTTATTGGGGTACGGCATCCTAGCCCCGTCGCCAGCAACCAAACCACATGACGTCGGACTTAGGTCATCACAGGTGAACCCCAGACATCGGACATAGGTCATCAAAGGTGAACTCCAGACGTGAGACATATATAATTACAGGTGAACTCCAGACGTCCGACATAGGTCATCAAAGTGAACTCCAGACGTCGGAAGTAGGTCATCACAGATGAACTCCAGACCACGGACATAGGTCATCTCAGGTGAACTCCAGACGCCGGGCATAGGTCATCTCAGGTAAACTCCAGACGTCGGACATAGGTCATCACAGGTGAACTCCAGACGTCAGACATAGGTCATTACAGGTGAGCGCCAAACGTCGGAAATAGGTTATCACAGGTGAACTCTAGACGTCGGACATAGGTCATCAAAGGTGAACTCCAGACGTCGGACATAGGTCACGACAGATGAACTCCAAACGCCGAACATAGGTCATCACAGGTGAACTCCAAACGTCGGACATAGGTCATCACCGGTGAACTCCAAATGTTGGATTTTGGTCATCACATGTGAATTCTACGCTGACGACTTTTGAAACTTTTTCCGAAGAAGTTTTATTTCAGATCCATTTTCGGTGCATTTTCCTGAACTGATTCCAATATGGTGATGGAAAATGAACAGATCGCCAAAAACTTGACCGCACGGGCAGTTGGGAAATTTCGGATTTACTCACATCTTGTTAAACTTGCTAGCTCACAAGGAATTGGTGCACGAATAGAAACACAACCGGTGAGCTATATATAAAAGTTCACCATTGTCTCCACGTCGTCATCAACTACACCTCCATGGCTCAAAATATCGACCCAAAATATCGTCCGAAACCCCACCTCATCCATTGGTGCCAATTCACTACGGTAGACAAGGACAGTGATGCGACAACCGCTGCCACCACCCTCTTGCCAATAGCCTCCCACTACCTCCACGGCGCTGCCACCACCCTCTTGCCAACAGCCTCCAACTACCTCCACGGCGCTGCCACCACCCTCTTGCCAATCGCCTCCCACTACCTCCACGGAGCTGATACCACCCTCTTGCCATTCTGGCAGGGGTCACATCGCCAGTGGAGGGCGAGGGAGAACTCAGGATGCCGCCAGTGATGGGCAGAAAGCTATATATCCACCGGAAATTTGCAGCCTGGCCTATCCTGCACGGGATAACCCCGAAGCGGACCGTGCCTATAATGTAAATTTCACAACTTTGACCACAGCCGAAAACCAAAGGTAGCACACATACTCTGTGTATTAGACCCTTCCCCTCCTCAATTTAATGGCAGCTGAGCAATTCGACACGACAGTGGTCTCTCATAGTGGTCGTTGGCTTCAAAATGCGGCGCATCCATCATGCTTCAAAACAGGGTCGAGTCCTTTTAGCCGCCGCAGCTTGAAGCAATGAGGCCATTCGTCAGTACAGATGGCTTTGTCGCGGTAGAAGTCCCGTTCCGATGCGCGTCTGCGACTCAGGCGGGCCCGTCACAGACCAACCCGGCTGTTGGCAACTGCCCGGCCGAGCCAGCTGTTGCATGGCGATCTGTCCAGATGAAGTGCACCTCGAGCTGCGATACACGCGGACATCTCGGGGGACAGCGGGTTAGTCAGCGACCGAGGCGATCATCATTATACAGCATGGCTGCGGCTTCACGCGTGGAGCCTGCGGTTTACGAACCGATGATAATCGCAGTGTGTGGCGTGATTTGGCGCTTATGCGGCGGCCACCAACTCGCAGGGAATCTGATGTGTAACCAGGATCATTAGTGGCGAAGCCAATTATTGGTGTGAGTCAGCTGATATCGTGAATATAATTTTAATCATACCACAATCACCCCTTCCCAAAGAGAAAGCATTCTATTAATATTGCTTGCACTTCTGTTCTCTCCAGCTGCATTACCGGCCATGCATGAATAAACTTTTTTTTTTTTTTTTTTTTTTTTTAATATATATATATATATATATATATATATATATATATATATATATATATATATATATATATATATATATATATTATATATATATATATATATATATATATATATATATATATAATATATAATATATTTTTTTTTATGTTTATTTCTATCTATCTATCATCTAGCTATGGAATTCATTTTTTTGTTTACACATTTTTTTTTTTCTTTTTATAAAAACACAATTGAATACATCTGGTGAGGACAGGACGTCTTCCTCTCTGGAAATATACTAATCTGGAGAGGACATGGGAACAGTAAAATCTGGAGATGACAAGAAATCTGAATACTCTGGAGAGGATCTGGACACATAATAATCTGGAGAGAACATGGACACAGATAATCTGGAGAGGACATGGACGTAGTAGCTGTGGAGAGTCAGCTGGTGGTCGGGGTATCGCCTGACATTATTTGCCACGAAAAAGCTGGACAACATCTGTCAAGCTTGTCGGAGCTTGTCGGAAATGTGTTTGCAACGGAAATGAGTTTTACGATTGCTCGCAACCACACTGCTACTCCAGTCTCCACTTGTGCACTGTTGCTCGCACCACAATTGCGCAATTAATCACGGGATAATGAGAGCATGATTAGGATCATCGTACAGAAACGTACTGTTAAGTTCAAAGTTACCGCGTTGAATTATTGGTAGACCCGCCTGGTCAACAACTGTTTCATGAATTCACTTCCTCTTGAAGTAAATCTAATGAAAACGAGCTTCGGCATTTCAAACATAGACGTATTATGCTTGGCATTGGTCCAGTAGTCTTGTGAATGACCAGTGACCAAAACATTTACTGAAGTAAACAAATATACACTTGATCGCTTTTCATTTTGTTCAAAGGAGATGGTCGTATACGGTTATAAAACTCTTGTATTGGTACTCCTTGCAAGAGCGTGTCGCCAAATCACTAACTTTGATAAGCTCTGCGGGTCGCTGTTCACGGCATGCTGTGAGCGCGAGGCACACGAATGTTGGCCTCGACAGTGGAACACGGCTTCGATGGGCCCGTGCTGCCTGACACCTATAGTTATACACCCTGGCCCTGCGTCCAGACATCAGCTGTCAGCCGACCTGACTAAGGGGCGGTCGGCTCGAACCCGAACACCCGGCTCTCGCCAAGGTTGTCGGCAAACGTGCCCCAACATGCACTGGCTGAACTAGTATGCATAGAGGGCATCGAAAGCTCACAGAAGACGCTAAGAAATCACTGAGCTGACATTCCAGCTAGACATGGTCCCATTGTGCTTCCCGAGGTCAATCTTCCTCTCACGAAACACATTATGATCATCACTTAGAGGATCTATGTATGGATGGGGTGTTGCTGGCTAAAACCCGACGCTTTGCTGCTGCTCCTGAAGCACTTATTGAAATCGAGAACTGAAGTACGACATACATGAAGCAACCATTTTCAACCATTTTCATATCATGCGCTGTAGACGGGAATAGAGACAAAATCTGTATGACTTTTATGTTGTCCAAATAGCAGGCGAGAGTACTGGAGTGGAACACGGTTTTTGCTCAGGCTTGCTGTGCAGAATTGAATTTTACGTCGTACGGCACAAACATGTAAAGATTGACTCGTAATCTGGTTAGAGAGCTACCGGCCTTCCATATCAAGATTAACGGCTCGAATCCGGTCAGCATCAGAGCTTGTGCTGTGTTGTTCCTGGGTGTGTAGAAATATTGCTGCCAGGTTCGCACGGGATGATCAGAGAAATAAGAAATGTTTTTGTGATGCCTCGAACAATCAACATGATTAAAATAATTTCGGGTGATATTAGATGGAGTTGAGTTAAGGTTAAGCTAAGCTAAGGGACAATTTTTGCATGTGGATTTCTATTGAGCTACGGTGAGACTGATATGTGGCCCTGTTGCGGTCAGGCTGGATAGCTCCCCGAACACTCACCTACGATGGAGGTCGATTCCTCTCTCCAGGAATAGGCTGAGGAGACGAGCACTGTAGCTGGGCTCACATGTCCAGTGTATTACGTCACTCTGAAGGCGATAAGTACTGTCCCAGAATAGTCTGAGAAGACGAGCACTGTAGCTGAGTTTGCATGTCCAGCATATGACGTCACTCTGGATGTGATAAGCTCTGTCCCAGAGTAGGCTGAGGTGACGAGCATTGTAGCTGGGCTTGCATACCCAGTGTATGACGTCACTCTGAGGACGATAAACCACCATATTTGCTGTAAATATGGACCATGACGTAACACCCGTGAACCACAGCCGCTCTGTACCGGCGGGAGTAGCCGCACCAACTCCACTAAAGGAATGTGGTCAGGCTGTTGAATGTGAACAACGAGAGACGTTTCTCCGAGCCGTCAGCGGGCTGCATGGCAGGCTTCCTCCGACTTCCTCCGTCCCAATGCCGTGATGCCGGTGAAGACTGCCTTGCCAGCCTGGTCCTGCCTGGCAAGCGTTCGGGCCACGTGACGGCTGTGTAACGCCATTTGCCGCACGGGTTTCAACCGCAGCTGGGACACCTCAGAAGGAGTGCAAGGTGGACTCGAGTGCTGAAGCGTGCAGTGCCGTGTCACACGTCAGGCGGGAGCGATGTCAACTCAGACACACGCTGGACTGGAGTGCTGAAGCGTGCAGTGCCGTGTCACACGTCAGGCGGGAGCGATGTCAACTCAGACCGTGTCACACGTCAGGCGGGAGCGATGTCAACTCAGACACACGCTGGACTGGAGTGCTGAAGCGTGCAGTGCCGTGTCACACGTCAGGCGGGAGCGATGTCAACTCAGACACACGCTGGACTGGAGTGCTGAAGCGTGCAGTGCCGTGTCACACGTCAGGCGGGAGCGATGTCAACTCAGACACACGCTGGAATGGAGTGCTGAAGCGTGCAGTGCCGTGTCACACGTCAGGCGGGAGCGATGTCAACTCAGACACGCTGGACTGGAGTGCTGAAGCGTGCAGTGCCGTGTCACACGTCAGGCGGGAGCGATGTCAACTCAGACACACGCTGGACTGGAGTGCTGAAGCGTGCAGTGCCGTGTCACACGTCAGGCGGGAGCGATGTCAACTCAGACACACGCTGGAATGGAGTGCTGAAGCGTGCAGTGCCGTGTCACACGTCAGGCGGGAGCGATGTCAACTCAGACACACGCTGGACTGGAGTGCTGAAGCGTGCAGTGCCGTGTCACACGTCAGGCGGGAGCGATGTCAACTCAGACACGCTGGAATGGAGTGCTGAAGCGTGCAGTGCCGTGTCACACGTCAGGCGGGAGCGATGTCAACTCAGACACACGCTGGACTGCAGTGCTGAAGCGTGCAGTGCCGTGTCACACGTCAGGCGGGAGCGATGTCAACTCAGACACACGCTGGACTGGAGTGCTGAAGCGTGCAGTGCCGTGTCACACGTCAGGCGGGAGCGATGTCAACTCAGACACACGCTGGAATGGAGTGCTGAAGCGTGCAGTGCCGTGTCACACGTCAGGCGGGAGCGATGTCAACTCAGACACACGCTGGAATGGAGTGCTGAAGCGTGCAGTGCCGTGTCACACGTCAGGCGGGAGCGATGTCAACTCAGACACACGCTGGACTGGAGTGCTGAAGCGTGCAGTGCCGTGTCACACGTCAGGCGGGAGCGATGTCAACTCAGACACACGCTGGAATGGAGTGCTGAAGCGTGCAGTGCCGTGTCACACGTCAGGCGGGAGCGATGTCAACTCAGACACACGCTGGACTGGAGTGCTGAAGCGTGCAGTGCCGTGTCACACGTCAGGCGGGAGCGATGTCAACTCAGACACACGCTGGACTGGAGTGCTGAAGCGTGCAGTGCCGTGTCACACGTCAGGCGGGAGCGATGTCAACTCAGACACACGCTGGAATGGAGTGCTGAAGCGTGCAGTGCCGTGTCACACGTCAGGCGGGAGCGATGTCAACTCAGACACACGCTGGAATGGAGTGCTGAAGCGTGCAGTGCCGTGTCACACGTCAGGCGGGAGCGATGTCAACTCAGACACACGCTGGACTGGAGTGCTGAAGCGTGCAGTGCCGTGTCACACGTCAGGCGGGAGCGATGTCAACTCAGACACGCTGGAATGGAGTGCTGAAGCGTGCAGTGCCGTGTCACACGTCAGGCGGGAGCGATGTCAACTCAGACACACGCTGGACTGGAGTGCTGAAGCGTGCAGTGCCGTGTCACACGTCAGGCGGGAGCGATGTCAACTCAGACACACGCTGGAATGGAGTGCTGAAGCGTGCAGTGCCGTGTCACACGTCAGGCGGGAGCGATGTCAACTCAGACACACGCTGGACTGGAGTGCTGAAGCGTGCAGTGCCGTGTCACACGTCAGGCGGGAGCGATGTCAACTCAGACACACGCTGGACTGGAGTGCTGAAGCGTGCAGTGCCGTGTCACACGTCAGGCGGGAGCGATGTCAACTCAGACACACGCTGGAATGGAGTGCTGAAGCGTGCAGTGCCGTGTCACACGTCAGGCGGGAGCGATGTCAACTCAGAACACGCTGGACTGGAGTGCTGAAGCGTGCAGTGCCGTGTCACACGTCAGGCGGGAGCGATGTCAACTCAGACACACGCTGGAATGGAGTGCTGAAGCGTGCAGTGCCGTGTCACACGTCAGGCGGGAGCGATGTCAACTCAGACACACGCTGGACTGGAGTGCTGAAGCGTGCAGTGCCGTGTCACACGTCAGGCGGGAGCGATGTCAACTCAGACACACGCTGGACTGGAGTGCTGAAGCGTGCAGTGCCGTGTCACACGTCAGGCGGGAGCGATGTCAACTCAGACACACGCTGGAATGGAGTGCTGAAGCGTGCAGTGCCGTGTCACACGTCAGGCGGGAGCGATGTCAACTCAGACACACGCTGGACTGGAGTGCTGAAGCGTGCAGTGCCGTGTCACACGTCAGGCGGGAGCGATGTCAACTCAGACCGTGTCACACGTCAGGCGGGAGCGATGTCAACTCAGACACACGCTGGAATGAACGACATGCATCGCTACACGTTGTTATCGAAGGCGCTCTGACACATCGAATCACTGGTGAATCACAAGGGAGTGGAGTGGAGTTATGGCCCCCCTGCCACATCGAACCACTGGTGAATCACAGGGGAGTGGAGTGGAGCTATGTCCCCCTTGGGCTTTGTAGAACCTATTTCGGCAGTTTGAAAAAGGGTACCAGTTTGCTTTAACGTCTCCATCTGATCGGGTAGATGATACTGTAAGTAATGCCCTCCCAGCCACGGGAGAACGGCGCGCAGTAGAGCGGGAGAATGGCACGCGGTAGAGAAGGATAACGGCGCGCGGTAGAGAGGGAGAATGACGCGCGGTAGAGAGCACCTTTCGGCATGATTCGTACACATAGTTTGCAAATGTTCCAGCACCAATTGCCAAGTAATATCATGTCGCCGACGTATGACGCGATATTCGGACGAAATACAGAGTGCATTTTTGCTTAAGTCGCAGTTTTCATGTTTTGCTGTAAGTATGTGTTCAGATGAAAAACATTCCTTGACATTGAACGTTCTCAGTTCACAACGTGTCACCAGTGATCTTCTTAAAGTCAATGATGCCACTGATATCAATTAACACTGGGTGACCGCTTTCGACAAAGCGGCGGACAAAGCGCTACACATTTGAACAGTTCTATCGAACCATTAAGATATATTTTTTCTTTTTAAGTTCAGTAACTATTTTCAACATTTTTAATCCGACAGAAGCCATTTGCTATGAGTGAGTCATTATCTAGGAGCATGCTGGTACGTATACCTTACGCATGGCGAGTTGCGAGGTCCGAGCGTGACCTGATCCGTTAGTTATGCACCTTTCGAAGCGAAATTAAATTTCGATGCATTTGTAACAACAAAAGGTACACTTCGCGGCTCTGTCCGATGGAAACTCGGCGACCGGTCTGGTTGGAACTGCTGCTACTCGACGCTTCTGGAAATGTGCACCTTTGACCCGCATGGGAGGGCCACTGGCTGATCGAAACTGGATCCCAGTGAGGTTGTTCCGCGTCACAGAACACGCTTCTTGCATCCCAATGCTCCAACTGGAGGCGAAGTTTCGATGAGAGCGACGACCCGCCGCTCTCGGGTAGGGTCGGATAGCTGACAGGATCGCTGACAAGATGCGCTCACCTGTCTTCGACGAGAAAGAAAACGGCTTGCCTTGCTTGTTTATTCCACCTGTTTGGCCTTTGTTTTGTCTAACTTGCACCGACTCCCTCTTTTCAAGAAACATTTCATGAGTATCCCGTTGCTGACGGCATATCAGGATAGGGCATGGCCACTTTGAAGACATGGGGACACGACCAGCGATTATTATCTGAATTGTTTGTTTACCAATCAAGTCATGTGAGTCGTTCCCCGATGCGAATCGAACGTAACACCGTTCACTGTCGGAAAGCAGCGTTATAAGCGGATGGGCGCCGGCTGGGCCCGTTGGCCACGTCAGTGCCCTGACACACCAGTGCCCTGACACACCAGTGCCCTGGCACGTCAGTGCCCTGACACACCAGTGCCCTGACACACCAGTGCCCTGACACACCAGTGCCCTGACACACCAGTGCCCTGACACACCAGTGCCCTGACACACCAGTACCCTGACACACCAGTGCCCTGACACACCAGTGCCCTGACACGCCAGTGCCCTGACACACCAGTGCCCTGACACACCAGTGCCCTGACACACCAGTGCCCTGACACACCAGTGCCCTGACACACCAGTGCCCTGACACGCCAGTGCCCTGACACACCAGTGCCCTGACACACCAGTGCCCTGACACACCAGTGCCCTGACACACCAGTGCCCTGACACGCCAGTGCCCTGACACACCAGTGCCCTGACACACCAGTGCCCTGACACACCAGTGCCCTGACACACCAGCAGCACCGGCGTCTGCCAAGGTGCAAAACCGGATGGCCGAAGAGATGATGCACCGTCGCTCCGTCTTCCGCAATCCGTCGCGTATGCGTGGCGTATCCGGAGCGAGATCCGGAGCGAGATCTGGAGCGAGATCCGGATCCGGTGAAACACGAGCCGTGACGGTGGGGTTACCGGGCGGACGGCTGCTGGCAGTTCGGGACAGGAACTGCCACCTCCGATCCTGAGCAATGGCACAAAGAGCCACATAAAACATTTCTGCTTTGACGGCGATCACCGAATTACTGAAAATACAGTCGAACAGATGACTATCATAGGTATCTACGTCGACAGAGACTCATTCATTGACGAGTTTGTTGAATCATGCATCGGCGTGCACAAAAGGCTGAGCCAGGCTCAGCCAGGTGGCTGACTAACATCTGAGCTGGGAGTCGCTCCCGCGCGAGGGTCAGTCAGTCCGGCAAGGGATCGACTGTTGGCGCGCGGCCCGCTTCATCAGCCGGCCCGATTGTGCGGAGGCTCCGGATTAATGCCAGCCAATCGACTGTGTGGCCGGCGAGCGGCTGGCAGGAGGCCCCCCCCCCTCCGGACGGCCAGCCGGCCCGTCGGCGGAACGTGTCTCGGGAGCTGAACGGCGGCTCCGGCACTTGTCGCCGCCGCTGAGCACGTCGAGACCGGCTCCGACGACAGCTGCCGCCGAGCCCGCCGGCGCGCTGGCTCGGCGCCCCGCCAGCCAGAGTGATGGCCCAATTTGGCGCCGACCTGACGCACTATATTCAGGACTTATCTTTCCGCAGTTGAGCTCGGCGTCGTCCGGGGCCGATGAAAGTCACGCCAGCGTGCAGGGACCGGGAGACGGTCCACGGTCGGGTGAGCAATATGCTTAGTCGTTAAGATAACATGATCGCCTACCGGATTCATAGCGACGTTTGTATTGCCATTGGTGACTGACGTGCTCCTTGTAGTTGCGCCATGTTTTGCGCATGTTAATTTATGTTTCATGAGTGCTTTCCAGAATTTCACTATTATTTGGAATTCATTGGCTTCATTTTCGATGTGTCGATACCGAGGATGCAACCAGAAAATGTGTAAGAAGTAAAAGTGGTGTCAGTGAGGTACTCAGAGCTGCCGCGAACGTCACACCTTCAGCACCCACACAGATCGCTTCTTTGACACCAACACCGTATGCCACCGAACCAACCCTTTCATAGCAACATAGACAGTGTGTGTGCCTCGTATCTTATACCACCACCACGGAGCTGCAGATCCACCTGTGCCTCGTATCTTATACCACCACCACGGAGCTGCAGATTCGAGCGCAATACCACGACGACCTGGTGACCACTTTCGTCGAGATCGACGACCGTCTGGGCCGCCTCACTGGCGCGGACTCGACCAGCTCGGCGGCGAGTGGCGGGCTTTTGTGGCGCCAAGGCCGCGGCCCGGGGTCGTCTCAGTCTGTCTCCGAGGTGACCATTTGTTGCTGCGGAGTCCGGACACCAGCCGACTGTCGCTGAGGGGTCCGGACACCAGGCGACAGTGTTGCTGAGGTGTCCGGACACCAGGCGACAGTGTTGCTGATGTGTCCGGACACCAGGCGACAGTGTTGCTGATGTGTCCGGACACCAGGCGACAGTGTTGCTGAGGTGTCCGGACACCAGGCGACAGTGTTGCTGAGGTGTCCGGACACCAGGCGACAGTGTTGTTGAGGGGTCCGGCACCAGGCGACAGTGTTGCTGATGTGTCCGGACACCAGCCGACAGTGTTGTTGAGGTGTCTGGACACCAGGCGACAGTGTTGCTGAGGGGTCCGGACACCAGCCGACAGTGTTGCTGAGGGGTCCGGACACCAGGCGACAGTGTTGTTGAGGGGTCCGGACACCAGCCGACAGTGTTGCTGAGGGGTCCGGACACCAGGCGACAGTGTTGCTGAGGGGTCCGGACACCAGGCGACAGTGTTGCTGAGGTGTTCGAACACCAGCCGACAGTGTTGTTGAGGTGTCTGGACACCAGGCGACAGTGTTGCTGAGGGGTCCGGACACCAGGCGACAGTGTTGCTGAGGGGTCCGGACACCAGCCACAGTATGGCGATGCCCAGACACCAGTCACAGTGTGGCGATGTCCAGACACCAGCCACAGTGTGGCGATGTCCAGACACCAGACAACATGCCAAGCATGCCAAGAAACGTTCAGCGAGAGGACTGATGAGAGGAGGGTGTTAGCCATAAAGCAGGAGAAGAAAAGGTTGGATTTGCTGGAGATTCTGAAAACATCTGGAAGTCCTTCCACTACAGCTGAGGAGGTGGAGGTACACATTGGGGACAGCAACCTGAACCTGAATAGCAAGTTGAAGCAGCAGGGTATGAAGAAGGAAATACAGTTGGCGAGAGGCAGCTCCACGCTGCTGCTCAAACCGGACCATATCTTCAGGATACAGAATCATTGACCACCGGGAGGATGTGTAGCAGGACAGCAGTGGAGCATGTGGAGACTCTAATCGTCTACATGGGCAGAAGGGTGGACAGGAAGTGACTGGACTGTGCCAGGTTCCAGAAGTGCCTGGACAAGTTGGTGATCTGCTGAGTCAGCACCCTGGACAAGTTGGTGATCTGCTGAGTCAGCACCCTGGACAAGTTGGTGATCTGCTGAGTCAGCACCCTGGACAAGTTGGTGATCTGCTGAGTCAGCACCCTGGACAAGTTGGTGATCTGCTGAGTGCCTGGACAAGTTGGTGATCTGCTGAGTCGCACCCTGGACAAGTTGGTGATCTGCTGAGTCAGCCCCCAGACAAGTTGGTGATCTGCTGAGTCAGCACCCTGGACAAGTTGGTGATCTGCTGAGTCAGCACCCTAGACAAGTTGGTGATCTGCTGAGTCAGCACCCTGGACAAGTTGGTGATCTGCTGAGTCAGCACCCTGGACAAGTTGGTGATCTGCTGAGTCAGCACCCTAGACAAGTTGGTGATCTGCTGAGTCAGCACCCTAGAAAGTTGGTGATCTGCTGAGTCAGCACCCTGGACAAGTTGGTGATCTGCTGAGTCAGCACCCTGGACAAGTTGGTGATCTGCTGAGTCAGCACCCTGGACAAGTTGGTGATCTGCTGAGTCAGCACCCTGGACAAGTTGGTGATCTGCTGAGTCAGCACTACTTTATTATCTGTTGCTGAATAAAATATAACCATTTACTGTACTTATAGAGGTAGTTCTAAAACGTATGCACCGGTGTTTCCCAATGCATATGTTTTGGGCTGTGCCCGTTCTTGTCGGGCTAGAAGGTTGAGATTTGGGAAAAGTGTCCTAGAATTGTGCTCAGAACAACATATTGGATCTGTGTCTTTACCTGAGAAACGTGGGCATTATCACACTCTTCTTCATTCATCACCCTCTCAAAGGTGTGGGTGCAACACGACCATGGCAGTCAAGGCGCCCTAAAGCCCAAATAACGAGGTACCTAACATCTCGAATGCATCGATGGTTTGCTTCAAATATACCACAAGATGGTTCGCCAATCATTCAGCATGTAGTCGGTTTTCCCTATCCTTTGGGCTTCTCCTGCTCTCTTCTGATCCCTCCTGCTTCTGTAGCCTTTTATGATACCTCCGGTTGCTGCTGTCCCCGCAGAATGGTCTGCTTCTCAGGGCGCCTCTTTTCCGTTCCTTAACACTAACCCGATCGAATGGCCCCAAATACAACCGGAAGCATGTTTTACAACTTGTCGAGCAATAACAGCTTTCAGCCATCTGTCATACTTCAGAGAGCACATCTGGAACATCTGAATCTCGGCTAAGGGCCAGACCATCCCGATTAGGTCATTTCTAGCTCTGGGCCGAAATCCAGCACGACAGCCAAATTAATTATATCTGCTACTGGTTGAAGCGCGTCAATGTCTTTTCCAGCAGGTGCGGTTCCCGATTTCCTGACGTGGCATTTAAGCAGGATCAGCTGATGATGTGATGGAGATCAGAATAACAACAACATTGCGGGCTTTGTTGCCACACCCCGCTCCTGTGGCTGCAGTTCAGTTGATAATTCCGTACTTAGTAGCCTTGCGGTAGTGCGACGTGCTTGCAAAACAGTGGTTTCAGAATGCGCGTCCAGGTCCCACATGAGTCCGTCATTTGACCTTGCAATCCAGTTGCAAGCTATATGGGGAGAATCCAGCCGATCAGAGCCTTCGGTTGAGCTGATGCCATTTAAGTGGAATTGGGCCGTGAGGTGATAAAATCAGGAACCAACTAATCATACACCATAGAGATAGCTTTGCCTGACCGGAATTTGTAGGACCACCCCAAGCGAAGCCTCGATTTTACTGGAATAAAAAGCAAGTGTTGGTGTGGTTGCCAGCTGTCAGCTAATGTTAGCATAAGCCAGTGGATATGTTGGTCTGGTTGCCAGCTGTCGGTTAATGTTAGTATAAGCTATAGAACATGTCGATCTGGTTGCCAGCTGTCAGTTAATGTTATTATAAGCCAGAGGACATGTTGATCTGGTTGCCAGCTGTCAGTTAATGTTAGTACAAGCCATAAGACATGTCGATCAGGGCCAGAGCCGTTCGTATTGTCTAAACCACAACATGGTGGTGTTTTTTAGATACGCCATGGTATTTTGTCATGGGATTTTCGCTTTTGTCTGAATGATGGGCTCGTGGTGACCACCGAAAATTAGCATCTTTGTCATACGCTATCCATTTAAAAAAGAAACTGTCGACATGCCGGCATATGAATGTGATTGTCAGAAAATTCCGCGATGTGCCATGAGCTGCCAGGCTAGAAGACGAGCAACTCCCTCTTCTTCCCCGCCCTTTCCCGTGCGCCTGATTCACATGGAACATGGCGTCACTCCAGACAGACCCAGCAGCAAGGCCACATTTCCGGTAGCGGACCGTCCGGGATTGTGGGTTCAGGAAACGGTTCCAGTTATCAACTGATGCACTAATTGGCTAAAATTGGCCTAATTGCCGGCTCACTACACGGTGCGTCCACTGTGAAGGCATAACGAGGCGTGTTTAGCCTGTCGGGAGCGCTCGGCACCGGCTGTAATTCGGGTGCGGACACGTTTCAGCTCAGTCACGCCAATCTGTAGTTCCGCGCTCGGTGTGCTTCAGGGTGCGGTAGCGGCAGTGCAGTGCGAAATGCGGGGTGATTGATTGCTTGACCCACAACGACCCGCTGGCTCTATCAGGCGGATGGCTGAGCGGACTCGAATAATCAGCTGCGGTTGGTTAATCTGCTGTCGCGGGCCGAGGTCCGTCGCCATCTGTCTTGTGTCTCGGACAGCAGCAGTTGGCCGATTCTCGCGGCCATTCTCTTCAGTGCATACGCATCGGGTACGTCGGTGGCCGTGGTCCCGACATGTGGGCGACAGCGTCATGTGGTCGTCATGTGGTCGTCATGTGGTCGTCATGTGGTCGTCATGTGGTCGTCATGTGGTCGTCATGTGGTCGTGCATATGATGCTCATCAATATCGCTGACATAGGATCGAGTAGAATAGTGACAGCCCCCCCCCCCCGCTCCGCCATCGCCGTGTTAAAATTCGACATTACGCCTATGACGTTGCACGACAAAATGTTCTGAAAATGGGCTTTGCTGCTCGCTGCTCGCTATCAATAGCACATTGTTCTTTGAGATAAAAATTGAAATCTGCGCCACGCAGTCAAACCCATGTATTCTCCCCTTCCGCCCAGTCCCCGAACTAGTGGTCGTGTTCTGGAGTCATTTCCAACGTATGTGACGATCTTCTGGTTTGTAGTTATTTGGCAAAGCTTTATGTGAATCGATTCCCACAGCTAGGGAAACAGAAGGGTGTGAATTACGAGCCTAAGCATTTTTCCGCGAGTGTCCACCGAATAGTCACATATCACATTTCAGGCTATTTTATAGAAGGTGGAGCACATCTAAAATTTCGCGATTGTTCGGCCCTTTCCCGATAGCAAGCTTGAATGAATGTGCAATCGTTACAACCTAGGTTTTGATATTGAACATAGCTGGGTACCAAATGTTTGCAAAGCACCTCTTTGTGACACCCAGTCACAACCCAGACACCCAGTCACATTGAAAAAATAATGGTTTTTCAATGTGAAAAACCATTATTAATAGTCATAATTCTTATCGGTGGTTTCTATACAAAGCAGGGAAATTCCGTGGAATATGACATGTGTCCAATGCCTTTTATATGCCATGAATATTTGATAACAACTCGTTAGCAAATATGTCCTATACATGAAGGCGCTTGTAAGGCTGCAATAATTTAAGTCGAGAATATCCAGAGAGAACATTAGCAGAATAGTGATGTAATACAAAATGGGAAAACTGATATAGATGGTGGTTACCATGGGTTAATCTTTCTACGGAAGGTATCTGCACATATATTCAGACGCGTACATCACGTTTTTTCTTCGAGAGAGAGAGAGAGAGAGAGAGAGAGAGAGAGAGAGAGAGAGAGAGAGAGAGAGAGAGAGAGAGAGAGAGAGAGAGAGAGAGAGAGAGAGAGAGAGAGAGAGAGAGAGAGAGAGAGAGAGAGAGAGAGAAGCTAATGATGAAAAGGGGAGAAGTTTATATTTCGTGCAGCCGCGAACAATGAAAAATAAGGGACTAACCTGACTCCAGGAAGGATAATTTGTCCTTTGTCCTTTCCCTTGACTTCGCTCTGGGTCTGCGGATGACATTCCATCATGTAAGTTGTTGACAAAATGCACACTGTGACAGCTAAGCGTCTTATTTAAAGATACATCTTGCTACATTTGCAAAAGCTATACACCGGAATCGTCAATCTGTATTATTTTGTTTGGAAAGTAATTTGTTGTATTTGTTGTAATGTTGTATGTATGTTGTAATTTTATGTTGAAAGTTTACGGACCAAAAGGGTACATGCCCACAATTAAAAGTTATCGCCGAAATTCGCATGTGTTACATATTGATATGCTTCGAGAAATATTTGTACCCACCGTATTATGCTCCATGTTTCTCTACAATCTTGACATTAATCAATCCGAGTTATGATTCGCACGCAAAAACGCATCACATCTTTACATACTTCCTATCTCCATACCCACGGTGCCGATATATTGACCAGCGCCGTCTCGGGTGGGTCTTCCCCCCCCCCGCCACCCCACCCTCTCTAAGGTTTTCCGTGGATTGTGAAAAACAGCGCGTGTGTAAGAGAGTTAGTTTTGAGCGTCTTGATCCCATAAATTCAGCCCCAACCCACTTCGTTCATGGCGCGACAAGTCCCCGGCTCCGAGACTGGCGTCGGCCTGTCTGCTGTCTACGTCAGCAGCCACCGCCCGAACGGAGACGTACATTGGACATTGTACCTTCCCCTCCCTCCTTCCGGCTGACACCCCGCCAGCCAGGCGCCAGCCACGTGACCTCTAACCGACCGGCGCGTACCGCCGCCGTCGTTAATGCTAGATGTAACTGTGTTCACATAAAGTTATACGTTTGGCTGTCCCGTAACCGTAATTGATATAATCCCGTAAGCCTTGCGATTGTAAAAGTGTACCGTAAACGTAACGCATCGTCACCGCCACTAGAAATAGACCATTTCCCCTTCTAGAAGGCCGTCGACATGGATGTGACGTCATGGAGGCTTCTACGCCCTCGACCAATCCGCGACCGGGGGTCTCCCGAAGTCACTAGCGGCCGTGCGGCCCCAGCCAGTCGGGCTTGAATACTCTGAGCGATCGGACCGCTGCTACGCGTGCGCGCTTCCCAACTAAATTCGACTTCTAAATTCATAGGAAAGGCAGTATCACGGCTTACCTTCCGAGGAGAACGTACTGTACGGTGTCTGTAGTTCTCGTGTGATCGTGGAGTGCTGCAGTGCAATACAGGGCAGCAAAAGGTACTGGTACTTTCGTGACTGGAGTTATCGCGAACGAAGAGGTTGCTAGACTTTCGCGTGCCAATAAGGACTTTCCTACACGTGGTAGCGCGCCGAAACTTGGCATATCTTTTCCCACCTCAATTTGACAAGTGTGAAAATTTGGGATCTGGTTATCCACGGTCACCGAGTTAGTCAAGGCCAAGTGAGATCACTTTTTTATAAAAGTTCAACCAGTCGTCCCGCTTTAACAGGTGGGGATATTTGAATTAAACGTTCAGCGTTTACTTATCTTTAAGAATGCAAGAAAACGTATCGGAGGAATTTTGGATTTTTGCGTTTTTCATGGCAATTAATTCATGGCAATATTTGCTCATTAGGGCTAACATCGAACATTTTGGCCGAAGTAAGCACTTTTAGGAGGCTAAAACAACGTTTATCAACTTAAAACTTAAAACTCGTTAACTTAAAACAACGTTTATCGGTGAGGTCTACTCGTTGGAAAATGAAACATATAAAAATCGAAAATGCTAAATTTTGAAATAAAAAAATGGAGTAGGCAAACATTTTGTGACCATGATCGGTTTCGCCTTCCTTTTCTGATTCAAAATAAGCTTGTTTTTATCTTCCCACAAAATGAACTCGCCGGAGCCAAAAACATCACTTCAGTCCATATCACATACCCCCCCCCCCCCTAGTGACGTCAATTTTCGAGGTGAGAAGCGTTTGGGGTGGTTTCGGGCCCTACTCGTGGAGCGCTTTCCGGTCACACCTCTTTCGTTTTCGTGCGACACTTAGTTTGGAGATTAGGGGGCACATAATGACCCCACGCTCCTCCCGATACGGTGTGTGAGGACCTGTCCGGAAAGACCGGGTCAAGCATTCACAGGTATTCACAGGTATGCACATCCCCAGCATAGAGAAAACAGACTTCTCATTAATTCAATTATGCCTACTGATTTCACCGCACCAGAGGGTGAACAGCATGCGCCCACCTCTGTGACATCGGACTTCAAGACATAATCTCGGCAGCTGTGGACTTGACTATGCATCTATGTCAATGTATTATCCACCACCACGAACAATCCATTCATTAGGATTAGATTACACCAGGATGAGTAATGTGCCAGGAGTTTGCTCGAGTGTTGAGTCTGGATTGGCCAGCCCACATACCTGGCGACTCCAAACTCGCAAAGGATCCTTCAGCTACTAATTCAAATCTGACTGGCAAATGGATGTGCACGTCTGCTGCATCCGCTCTCCACTCTCAATCTAGCACACTAATTTCGTTTCTGCTCGCCAGCAATTCCACGTTTTGCTGGCGTCTCATTTCGATGCTCGCAGCCCACTTTCAACCGGTGTTTCGGTGGAGAAGGCGGGCGGTTTCCATTGTGGTCATGATCGATGCGCTCAGCTATTTTGCGCCGTTGGTCCAGTCAAGAGGACGTGCCACGACCATTTGTTGCCAGCCGCCACCGCCGCCCGCGACCATCGACATCAGGTGTAGCTCGTCTGCAGATCGCATCTTTATCTGCTCAAAGTCCATCCATCACAAGCAAATACAACTCCGACCGACGATTGTTTTGTACAAACACTCGGCGGGCTCGCCTGACCCAGAATACAAATCGCCTCGACCTTCGCCGGTTCTGACGCGAATCCATCTCGTAGCATAATTGAGACCGAGAAAAGACTCCGAGCAAGAGTCAATTGCCGATTTTCTTCCAGCTAGTTTGGTGATGAGAGAACTCGTGAAAGGACTCTCAAGCAGTTTAGCTATTTCTTCTGGTTTCACAGTTTGCATCTGATTAGAGCATCGGGCGTGCAGGCGAATCCTGCAGTAGTGCGTGCATTATGTTCAAATTTATAATGCATACTTTCTAAAATGAGTCACACATTAGCGTATGCATGCCCACTGGATATTGGACAAGCATTTACTATGATGCATCACACTTGAAGGACATGGTGATGGCCAGTCTTGAATGCTGATGACCAGTCAGAATTGCGTAGAAACTAGCACAATGTCTATGACGTTCCCAAAACGTACCGAAAATATCAATGAGAACAACACAGAATAGGAGAAAAGCTCGACGGCTGGTGATATAACCAGCCAGACGACGCGAAAGGTGAGGTCGTCGTAAAAGATTTATCACGCATTTCAGCGGCGCCAGCCAGGGCTGCTGTGGAAACAGATCCTGACGTATCTGGACGAATTGGAGCCTTGCACACGTGATTGGTATATCAAAGGGCGCCCAAGTGTCATCCTTGAATCACGCTTTACAGCATAGATAAATGCTGTGGTGAACGACCAATCCTTCAGGAGTTTGAATCAGCTGCAGAGGCGCATGTTGACAAGTGTTGATAAATATTTCACCACCCGTTCAGTGTAATGCCTGCATTCCTGCCCATCTATGAGCGGACGGCATCGCCAGGAAAATTAATTTGCTCTGTTTCCGCAATGCTTCCCCAGTTGCACGCACAACATATCATTATCATCAACAAGCAATACTTGTGACTAATATATTATTTACTATTTATACATGCAGCAGAAGTCAAGGGCTGTCGAAGGGACGAGACTGTCTGAGGACGTACTTGGCATATTTAGTCTTTCACTGGAACTTCGAAGAGTTGTGCATATGCGGTATCATACAGGCTCGAAGACGCTGCACGTATGTATTTAATGGTAGACTCAGGCGCCAAGATGAAGGAACACGAGAATGTAATTTTTTCCAACGGCCAACAATTTTCCGGAATCCACATATTTTAGTTGTTGCTCCATGTTTGCAGCCATGAAACATGTTAATTTTACTTTTCTGAATCGGTTCGTACTCACGGTAATGGTGTGGCACCACAGTCCTCGCACATAGCGCGGGTCGAATTTATCCTGGCGCCGACCTCGACAAAAGTCGCAAAAAACGTGCAGCATGCAATTAGAATATCGTCCCTGAACCCGCCATTGGCCACAGACGGAGCATCAAAACTCGATACAACAAATGTGTGCTTGCCTGAGTCGTGGCAGGTGTCCAGTACTGTAATAGCCGAAGTTCTCCAGGTTTGATGGTTGCCTGCATTCGCCACTAACTTTTCGAAGCAACAATCATCAAGCGCTAAGTGCCTAAGGTAAACTGAGTGGTAACTGACCCACCATATTCACTATCCACTATTAAGAATAAAATAATCTTCAACACGCCCAACACGCGGCTTGATTTTCACAACGGGAAGAGGTTTCCCGAAAACCGCCCATGGTAAAGATGGCATTTGATACCTTTGACTCCATGTTTTGGAAGAGGGTTGCGAAAATTATTCAAGGACCGGAAGCGTAGCTCAAATAGTTAGCAAATGCCACGCAACCACATTCGAGAGAGTCCATTCCACGTAAGGATACGTTCAAAACACTAGGAAATCCAACATTTCCCATCCACATTCGCGTTTTTCTGGAAGAGCCTTTTTGCATTTCCGATTGCATACGGGAAACCAAATGAGCCGCACAGCCAATTTCGCCAATATTGTACACTGATCCGATCAGGACGGCGAGCTTGTGTCGGCTCCGGCGCGATCTGACGTCACTGGGTCGGCCAGCGGCGCGCTCTGACGTCACTGGTCCGGCCAGCGGCACAATCTGACGTCACTGAACCGGCCAGCGGCACACTGACGTCACTGGGCCGGCCAGCGGCACACTCTGACGTCACTGGGCCGGCCAGCGGTGCGCTCTGACGTCACTGAGTCGGCCAGCGGCACACTATGACATCACTGGGCCGGCCAGCGGCACACTCTGACGTCTCTGGGTCGGCCAGCGGCACACTCTGACGTCACTGGGTGGGCCAGCGGCGCGCCGCCACTAATTGTAAATCAATCAGGAGCTGACTGTCGGCCGCTGTGATTGATGAGTCCACCGGCCGCGATAGAAGGCTCTCCCGCGCTAAATAGCGCGCCACTGTCACACCGGACACCAGCCCGCCGTCGCCGGATCAATGGCCGTACCTGATGACGACATATTGCCGTCCCTGTGCCTCCCCCTCGTAGCGGTGTTCAGCTGCTGTCTGTCGCCATGGTGATCACTAGCCCTGTACGTTAGGGGGAAGGGGAAGGGGGGGGGGGTGCTGAGAGATGAAATCTTGCCATTTTGTAGGAATTGGCTCTCGAACTTTTCGAACGTGCCCGCCAGCTGGGTGGGAGTCAGCTTGCCATTTCACTTGAAAAAGACGTCTGTGATATGTCGGTTTTCGAAGTACTCAGGACTTACTAGTGGCGAGTTTCATGAATAAATATTTTCGCCGTTGATTTAAAAATTTAATTCATGATTGAAAAAAGTTTAACAAAAATTATAAATTTTCGCCGCTATTTTAAAAACATTTCTACTCATCGGGTTTCATAAAAGCAATGGTGAATAATTATCCGCCACGAATAAATAACTCCGCATATTCAACGAACCTGACGGCTTTTGTGTTTCATAAAGCCCAGATGTTGTGAAAACGGTATGCATAGTGCAGCACGAGCGGTCGAAAATCATGAAAACTACGACAAAAAAAATAATACATCGACTGCGTTATTTTGTCGTGAATGCGGGGTTGCAAACCCAACAACATCGCATTGGTGTCGAATTTTCGGTCAAATAGCATTCTGTAGCCGTGCATATAACATGGCTGGGGTTTTACTCAACAAAGACCATTAGGAGTTGCAGTTGATTATGATAAGGCTACGATGGTATAAAGGAGTATTCCGCAGGCGAAAGAACATGGCTGGTACACCGATGGCTGGTAGGTCCCTATCCCTGATGTATCAAATACCATTGAGTGAATCGCAATCAAAGTCGGTGGAGAAGATTGTGTTTATGTCCTTATTTTTAGTCAATATTATAGCATTCCCCAATATAAATCTTGGCGACATTGGTGTTGCTACATGGCATAGGGCACACTTGCGACATGGCATTTGCCTCCCATATCTATATCTAAACAAGATATGGATTATGTTAATGTTTGGAGTGCAGAACTTGAAGCCTTGCGCAAACATAACAAAAGGTTTGTCTTCAAGGGTGGAGCTCATTCAGATGTTGGATGATTTAAAACAAATCTAAATTACAATAATATACCTTCCCAGTTAGACCCGGTGGGTTTAAGTTAAAGCTAAGCCAGTTAAAGCTAGAATGGCCGGATAGTTTACCTTTTCATGACGGAGTTTCAGTTGCTTCATATTCCCTTCAGTTTGCAACAATACAAACATTGTCGCTCTTCATGTGTGTAGTTTGGACTTAACCCAGGTTTGTACTTATCGTCAAAGTCGGCCTTGACGCAACCATCTTGCAGAAATATATAGTTGATGTCGCTGACCCTGGAACGCAGTACAAAAGAATGAAGAACATTGAACAGATAATTCACCCAACAGCCTAATAATCAAAACACAGTGTGTAGTAAACTCAAGTTCTTCAGCGGGTGACGCACGCTTCCGTCCGCCTCACATCATTGAAGGCGAAGGATAGGATGATTCCAAGAAGCAAATCGACATCAACTCTGCCACATTTGTCGCCCAACTTCTGCGCCAGTTATGTTGCCGACTGGATACTACCAGATAAGCATGTCATGCATATAGAATATCACGCAAAAGCCGAATAGGAGGAATACAGTACATCCTTGGCAGTACATCCTTCATATCATTCCAGACACCGATAAAAAGAAAATGTAAATCTGCAGGTCACGTTTCAACACAAGAGACAAATAAGCCTTGCAAATAGGTACTTAGTCAAGAACACGACAGTTCTAATAGTCCGGTAGCAGTTCTGGCAGGCAAACCAATGATGTCATTGTATTAAATTTTGAGGAGGTGATTGCACCTTGTTGTTAATTTGCCACTGATAACATTTATAAATTTGTAAACTTGTAAATCGAACACTGCTAAGCTGTACAGTATCAGATCCCCACTGCTCACTTGTACAGTATCAGACCCACACTGCCCAGCTGTACAGTATCAGACCCACACTGCCCAGCTGTACAGTAGCATACCCACGCTGCTCAGCTGTACAGCATCAGACCAACACTGCTCAGCTGTACAGCATCAGACCCACACTGCTCAGCTGTACAGTATCAGACCCACACTGCCCAGCTGTACAGTATCAGACCCACACTGCCCAGCTGTGCAGTATCAGACCCACACTGCCCAGCTGTACACCAGACCCATACTGCTCAGCTGTACCGCATCAGACCTACACTGCTCAGCTGTACAGTATCAGACCCACACTGCTCAGCTGTACAGCATCAGACCCACACTGCTCAGCTGTACAGTATCAGATCCACACTGCTCAGCTGTACAGCATCAGACCCACACTGCCCAGCTGTACAGTAGCAGACCCACACTGCCCAGCTGTACAGCATCAGACCCACACTGCCCAGCTGTACAGTATCAGACCCACACTGCTCAGCTGTGCAGTACCAGACCCACACTGCTCAGCTGTACATCATCAGACCCACACTGCTCAGCTGTACATCAGACCCACACTGCTCAGCTGTACAGTAGCAGACCCACACTGCTCAGCTGTACAGTATCAGACCCACGCTGTTCAGCTGTACAGTATCAGACCCATACTATTCAGCTGTACAGTATCAGACCCACACTGCCCAGCTGTACAGTATCAGACCCACACTGTTCAGCTGTACAGTATCAGACCCACACTGCTCAGCTGTGCAGTATCAGACCCACGCTGCTCAGCTGTACAGTACCAGACCCACGCTGTTCAGCTGTACAGTATCAGACCCACACTGTTCAGCTATACAGCATCACACCCACACTGTTCAGCTGTACAGTATCAGACCCACACTGCTCAGCTGTACAGTATCAGACCCACACTGCTTAGCTGTACAGTATCAGACCCACACTGCTCAGCTGTACAACATCTCACCCACACTGCCTAGTGGCACAGCGTTACACCCATCTGCCCAGGGTCGCGGCAACTCAGGCCCTGCCCAGTGAGGGAGTGTCGAACCCAGACAGGCGGGGCAATATAGAAGCCGCCTTATTCGGCAGGGAAGTAATAAATCGATACTGCCATCAAAACGGCATTAATTATTTTGCTGAACTACAATATTGATTCCGCTCGGTGAGCTGGCACATAATCACGGAGCGCGGACGGAAATTTGCTAAATGATTGCGGGGGAGGGGGGGGGACTGAAGTCGATGCAAACATAATTTGACTTCGTGCATGCCCCACATTCCTAAGGGTTCCCTGTATTCCAGTGCAGGGGACGGACTTCGCTCCCTCGCCGCTCCCCCTTCCCGGCTGAGGTCTGCGTATATCGTGTCCAAAACTTATGGCTAGAGTTATGAATAATTATTTTCCTTGTCTATCCTTCTCTACATCCTTTCAAAGGTAGTAGGTGCATTCCGGTCTTCCCAGATGCGGCTGCAGGGAAGGAGCTGGGATGACATGTTCTGTCAGTTTTTCCTTGTCTGTCGTCAGCCATACACTGATAAGACTGGTGTAGCGCTGTACTGGAAGGCACCATGCGATAGGTGGCTGTTGAGCTCGCCTCCAGACATGCTGTGTGTTGTTGTGACATATTGTGTTGTTGTGACATGTTGCGATCGACTATGTAATATCTCAGACAGTGAGCGGCGTATCTAGAAGACAGTATCTCAGACAGTGAGCGACGTATCCAGAAGACAATATCTCCGACATTGAGCGGCGCATCCAGAAGACAATATCCCAGACAGTGAGCGGCGTATCCAGAAGTCAATATCTCAGACAGTGAGCGGCGCATCCAGAAGACAATGTCTCAGACAGTGAGCGACGTATCCAGAAGACAATGTCTCAGACAGTGAGCGGCGTATCCAGAATGCCATATCTCAGAGAGTGAGCGGCGTGTCCAGAAGACAATATCCCAGACAGTGAGCGACGTATCTAGAAGACACCATCTCAAACAGTGAGCGGCGTATCCAGAAGACAATATCCCACACACTGAGCTGCGTATCTGGAAGAGAATATCCCAGACAATGAGCGGCGTATCCAGAATACCACATCTCAGACAGTGAGCGGCGTATCCAGAAGACAATATCCCAGACAGTGAGCGGCGTATCTAGAAAACAACATCTCAGACAGTGAGCCACATATCTAGAAGACAATATCTCAGACAGTGAGCAGTGTATCCAGAAGAGGAAATTGGGAGGACGTCTGTCACATACATCAGAATAACAACATGTTATGCTGGCATCGCTATCGGAGAACACACCGTGTGGAACTTCTAGCCTATTTGTATGCTTTGAGGCGTCTCTCTCGGCATTTTCTGTGGTGTCGTCGAAGATGGCATCTATACACATGCGATTCGTCTTACAGATCGGGAGTGCTTTGATGAAGTTTGGTTTATACTCATCATTTCCAATTGCACCTATCTACATACTGCCCATTTGTGGTGTAGATATTGCACCTATCTACAGACTGCCCATTTGTGGTGTAGATATTGCACCTATCTACATACTGCCCATTTGTGGTGTAGATATTGCACCTATCTACAGACTGCCCATTTGTGGTGTAGATATTGCACCTATCTACATACTGCCCATTTGTGGTGTAGATATTGCACCTATCTACATACTGCCCATTTGTGGTGTAGATATTGCACCTATCTACAGACTGCCCATTTGTGGTGTAGATATTGCACCTATCTACAGACTGCCCATTTGTGGTGTAGATATTGCACCTATCTACAGACTGCCCATTTGTGGTGTAGATATTGCACCTATCTACAGACTGCCCATTTGTGGTGTAGATATTGCACCTATCTACATGCTGCCCATTTGTGGTGTAGATATTGCACCTATCTACAGACTGCCCATTTGTGGTGTAGATATTGCACCTATCTACATACTGCCCATTTGTGGTGTAGATATTGCACCTATCTACATGCTGCCCATTTGTGGTGTAGATATTGCACCTATCTACAGACTGCCCATTTGTGGTGTAGATATTGCACCTATCTACATACTGCCCATTTGTGGTGTAGATATTGCACCTATCTACAGACTGCCCATTTGTGGTGTAGATATTGCACCTATCTACAGACTGCCCATTTGTGGTGTAGATATTGCACCTATCTACAGACTGCCCATTTGTGGTGTAGATATTGCACCTATCTACATGCTGCCCATTTGTGGTGTAGATATTGCACCTATCTACAGACTGCCCATTTGTGGTGTAGATATTGCACCTATCTACATACTGCCCATTTGTGGTGTAGATATTGCACCTATCTACATACTGCCCATTTGTGGTGTAGATATTGCACCTATCTACATGCTGCCCATTTGTGGTGTAGATATTGCACCTATCTACAGACTGCCCATTTGTGGTGTAGATATTGCACCTATCTACAGACTGCCCATTTGTGGTGTAGATATTGCACCTATCTACAGACTGCCCATTTGTGGTGTAGATATTGCACCTATCTACAGACTGCCCATTTGTGGTGTAGATATTGCACCTATCTACAGACTGCCCATTTGTGGTGTAGATATTGCACCTATCTACATGCTGCCCATTTGTGGTGTAGATATTGCACCTATCTACAGACTGCCCATTTGTGGTGTAGATATTGCACCTATCTACATACTGCCCATTTGTGGTGTAGATATTGCACCTATCTACATACTGCCCATTTGTGGTGTAGATATTGCACCTATCTACAGACTGCCCATTTGTGGTGTAGATATTGCACCTATCTACATGCTGCCCATTTGTGGTGTAGATATTGCACCTATCTACAGACTACCCATTTGTGGTGTAGATATTGCACCTATCTACAGACTGCCCATTTGTGGTGTAGATATTGCACCTATCTACAGACTGCCCATTTGTGGTGTAGATATTGCACCTATCTACAGACTGCCCATTTGTGGTGTAGATATTGCACCTATCTACAGACTGCCCATTTGTGGTGTAGATATTGCACCTATCTACAGACTGCCCATTTGTGGTGTAGATATTGCACCTATCTACAGACTGCCCATTTGTGGTGTAGATATTGCACCTATCTACAGACTGCCCATTTGTGGTGTAGATATTGCACCTATCTACATACTGCCCATTTGTGGTGTAGATATTGCACCTATCTACAGACTGCCCATTTGTGGTGTAGATATTGCACCTATCTACAGACTGCCCATTTGTGGTGTAGATATTGCACCTATCTACAGACTGCCCATTTGTGGTGTAGATATTGCACCTATCTACATGCTGCCCATTTGTGGTGTAGATATTGCACCTATCTACAGACTGCCCATTTGTGGTGTAGATATTGCACCTATCTACATACTGCCCATTTGTGGTGTAGATATTGCACCTATCTACATGCTGCCCATTTGTGGTGTAGATATTGCACCTATCTACAGACTGCCCATTTGTGGTGTAGATATTGCACCTATCTACATGCTGCCCATTTGTGGTGTAGATATTGCACCTATCTACAGACTACCCATTTGTGGTGTAGATATTGCACCTATCTACAGACTGCCCATTTGTGGTGTAGATATTGCACCTATCTACAGACTGCCCATTTGTGGTGTAGATATTGCACCTATCTACAGACTGCCCATTTGTGGTGTAGATATTGCACCTATCTACAGACTGCCCATTTGTGGTGTAGATATTGCACCTATCTACAGACTGCCCATTTGTGGTGTAGATATTGCACCTATCTACAGACTGCCCATTTGTGGTGTAGATATTGCACCTATCTACATACTGCCCATTTGTGGTGTAGATATTGCACCTATCTACAGACTGCCCATTTGTGGTGTAGATATTGCACCTATCTACAGACTGCCCATTTGTGGTGCAGATATTCCAAGCGAGTAACGCAAAAGCCCATGATTGCATATCACACTGCGTTGAGAAGACTTCATTGTTATTCAAAACATGTCAGTTCGTCATTGCCATGTGTAGCCTTCAACGTTCCTCATTGTTCAGCTGTGATTCGCAAAATGGTATATGGATTTACACAGCGTGTATCAGTTTGTAGCAAGAGCTTGGTGACGACCGTAGACAATTCCAGTGTGAAATATGCATCCAGCATGAGGTGACACTGGGCAGAACATCTGTACACCCAATCGATGCAAACTGGATATGTGTGTGGCATGTTTGTTATTTGTTGCGGTGTGTGTAGTTATCTGAACTTAGCGTCCACATTACAGCCTAAATAATTAGCTATCGATATTCAATGGCTGTTCCAGAGAGGCGACGTTTGTTGTGTGCGACATTGGGCATCACCAGAATGCATACAGTTGCGGCAAGCTGAGAGAGGTATTTGGGGAATACTTTCAACAATCACTTCCTCCATTTTGGCACCGGGCGACGCCATTAAAAAAATCTTCATGTTTTCATGCATTCTCGTATTGAGAGCAAATTCTTAGCGATGGACTTCGATGATTTTCTCCGTTAAAATCGAACCAAGCGTACAGCGTATGTCCCCTTTGTCACGTCTCAATACCCGTGTCTGTTCTTTTCCAGACGTGCATAGAGGAAATACATATCTAAAGAGGAAGAGCCATATCCAACCCCAGAGGATGATGTTGGAACAACACAAATTATATACCCTGATATTTCATCATTTCGAATGACTGATTCCACCACCGCTGCCTGAAACATGCTATGAATCCGACCAGCCCAGTCTGCCGAATCTGCTCTTGCACACGAATTGGACTAGCATAACCACAAAGGAAGAAGGCTAATGGTAGAAGCCACTTGAGATATTAATTCGCTTCCGACCAAAATACGCATGAGGCTCACTGCCTGTGCACAAGCTTATCCTATCCTGAAAACAAGTGCCATTGCCTGCGCTACGAACCGAATCGTTCACAAATAATGGGAAATAGGAAGAATATCCCATCGATTTCCATGATCTAGTCTCATGGAAGGCTACAATCTTGCTACCGCACGTGTTGAGGAAGTTCTGCTGTGATAGCTGACATCTATGCAACGTAGTAAAGAAGGTGCGGATCATTGTAAAACGTCACGGAGCTGGACTCATAGGTCGGCCGCCCAGTACGGCTCCCCATATTTTTTATCTTCAAACTTGCTTCTGTTTCTCCGAAACATTATGCAAATTGAGCATCAGCAAATTGATATTCATAAAATCAGCACCCAATATCATACCCAAGTTTTGTTGGACCACATCAGCAAACGTGAGAAGACTTACGTAGAGGCAGTTGTAGTATACGCCATACATCACATATACAGCATAAAAGCCAATTTAAATCCGGTAGGACTCAATTCCCATGGCATATTTATCCGAGCGTGCTACTGATGTCACAGATGTTATATTATCCGAGCGTGCTACTGATGTCACACGTGACATATTATCCGAGCGTGCTACCGATGTCACACGTGGTTCAAAGTACAATGTAGCGGACCATGTTTGTTCCCTGTGTGCTTCAAACGAACAAGATAAGCGTGTTTAGTTACGCGTGAATGGCATGTGTGTGAGTGAAAATGGCCCACTGTTCCGTCCGCAACATTTTTCGGCATGCCTCTTGGTCGTCAGGGAGCGGTATCATTGCCTGGCTACTTATTCTGAGAGTGCAATCAAACAAAAACCAACTCAGGTCAGAAGTAAAACTGCGCATCAAATACCAGACATGCATGCAAAAACTTGCGGCTCACTACGTTGTATCATCATCACGATATTTAGTATGCATTGCGAACTGACCGGTGGCGCGCCGCGCTTATGCAAAAAGTGGCGAACACGGATCCCTAGATTGCACGCCGTTGGTTTGAAAAATGGTCGCACTCGGCGCCACTGCCAGCTTGATGACTTTCGCATAGCTGCCTTGTGGTTCAGTTATTCAACATATTTAGAAAGTGAGTGTTTCTGCTTAAGAAGTGCGTCGCTACAATGTCGTGACAAGAAACGTGATCTGCCATGGATACATATACCACCATGTCATCGCTACTGCTCGGGTTGTCACATGCTCACGTCCGCACAGGTCTCCATCAGCCCTCTGGTACCCAATGGTGGACATACTTACAGTTATCATGGTTACGTGGTAAACTCTGCGCCATAGCTGTCTTACGTTATGCGTCGATGTTGTGTGGTCATGAGTGTGGCGTAACAACGGCTGAGTGCGAACATGAATGTGGCATAGCAACGGATGTGTCAGCATGAGTGTGACATAACAACGGCTGAGTGTGGTCATGAGTGTGGCATAGCAACGGCTGAGTGTGGTCATGAGTGTGGCATAACAACGGCTTAGTGTGGTCATGAGTGTGACATAACAACGGCTGAGTGTGGTCATGGGTGTGACATAACAACGACTGAGTGTGGTCATGAATGCGGCATAGCAACGGCTGAGTGTGGTCATGAGTGTGACATAACAACGGCTGAGTGTGGTCATGAGTGTGACATAGCTACGGGTGAGTGTGGTCATGAGTGTGACATAACAACGGCTGAGTGTGGCATAGCAACGGCTGAGTGTGGTCATGAGAGTGGAATAGCAACGGCTGAGTGTGGTCATGAGTGTGGCATAGCAACGGCTTAGTGTGGTCATGAGTGTGGCAAAACAACGGCTGAGTGTGGTCATGAGTCTGACATGACAACGGCTGAGTGTGGTCATGAGTGTGGCATAACAACGGCTGAGTGTGGTCATGAGTGTGGCATAACAACGGCTGAGTGTGGTCATGAGTGTGGCATAGCAACGGCTTAGTGTGGTCATGAGTGTGGCAAAACAACGTCTAAGTGTGGTCATGAGTGTGGCATAGCAACGGCTTAGTGTGGTCATGAGTGTGGCATAACAACGGCTTAGTGTGGTCATGGGTGTGACATAACAACGGCTGAGTGTGGTCATGAGTGTGGCATAACAACGGCTTAGTGTGGTCATGAGTGTGGCAAAACAACGTCCGAGTGTGGTCATGAGTGTGGCATAACAACGGCTGGGTGCGAACATAAATGTGACGTAGCAACGGCCGTATCATCATGAGTATGGCATAACAACGGCTGGTTGTGGTCATGAGTGTGGCATAACGACGGCTGGTTAGTATTTTATGCAAATTTGAGACATCTCGACTAGAGCATAACGCTGGTTGGAACACTGATTGAGAAGGATATTCGTGCGGACATCCGTTCGAATCGGATAACGAAGCGGATGGGATAGAGTGTGGTGAAGATACACGGATACGGTTTGGACAATGGATTGATGCTCCAACTCGTGTCGTGGAAACGAAAATTGAACAAATAAAATCGTATCTCATGTTACTGTTCGTGAGTACGTTATACATCCTTGCGATTGCGGTTACTTGAGGCGCTTAGTCAAAGATTGGTTTTATCAAAGACGCGTGAAAGATGCTTGAAACAAGATGCTTGAAGCAAGATGCTTGAGGAAAGATGCGTTAAGCAATAATAAGCCCGCCAGCAAGAAGAACCATCTCACATTTAATTATAAATGGTGTGTTGGTCACTTTCTGCAAAAATTCAAGTGTGAACATGCTGCCATTTTATCCTTACCGAAATGAAATGAAGTTATGACAGTTCCGAGGTGGGGCTGAAGCTGATTTTCCCTAAAAACATATTTACCACGCGCTTCAAGAAATCGTGATCATAATAATCATTTTTATTTCTGTTTTGCAAACACAAACATCAAAACACACCTCAAACCTCAAACCACAATCCAAACATTTTCCCACCTCATAAAACGTTGGAATCAGCTGATGCTGAGCTTTGTTTTAATTGTGCGAAAATTGTGATGCCACTAATTAGCACCTGCATTGTCATACTCATTCTCGCAGGTACCTTCAGGCTTGTGGATATATTATCTAAACTTACATTCAGCACACCACCATACATACAGCATACAGCTTCATTCTTATCCAGGTAGGTAGGTACCTACATACCTGTTGGGTATATATGGCGCACCCTGGTCCCACCTCACAGGTAGTGAGTCAAACAGAACTGCTAACTCACGATCCGATAACAAAATTCAATCAGCAGCACGCGGCATGCATTATAATCGTTGTTTAAGAAATAAATGCTCCCATATAGTGGCACCATATAAAATGCGATCCTCTAACCACGACCATATATATCTATATATATATATATATATATATATATATATATATATATATATATATATATATATATATATATATATATATATCAAGCCGCGCGATCCATATATAGCCGAGAGCAGTTGAAGTCAAAGAACTCCTCGTGATGACCGTGCCTAGCATCGCGAACGTGGGCGATGGACGCTGCACTGAGACGAGCGTGTGTCACGGACCGGGCCAAACAGCATACTTATAATACTTATAATACTTATAATACTTATAATACTTATAATACTTATAATACATCGCGAACGTGGGCGATGGACGCTGCACTGAGACGAGCGTGTGTCACGGACCGGGCCAAACAGCATACCTTATAATACTTATAATACTTATAATACTTATAATACTTATAATACTTATAATACATCGCGAACGTGGGCGATGGACGCTGCACTGAGACGAGCGTGTGTCACGGACCGGGCCAAACAGCATACTTATAATACTTATAATACTTATAATACTTATAATACTTATAATACTTATAATACATCGCGAACGTGGGCGATGGACGCTGCACTGAGACGAGCGTGTGTCACGGACCGGGCCAAACAGCATACCTTATAATACTTATAATACTTATAATACTTATAATACTTATAATACATCGCGAACGTGGGCGATGGACGCTGCACTGAGACGAGCGTGTGTCACGGACCGGGCCAAACAGCATACTTATAATACTTATAATACTTATAATACTTATAATACTTATAATACTTATAATACATCGCGAACGTGGGCGATGGACGCTGCACTGAGACGAGCGTGTGTCACGGACCGGGCCAAACAGCATACCTTATAATACTTATAATACTTATAATACTTATAATACTTATAATACTTATAATACATCGCGAACGTGGGCGATGGACGCTGCACTGAGACGAGCGTGTGTCACGGACCGGGCCAAACAGCATACTTATAATACTTATAATACTTATAATACTTATAATACTTATAATACTTATAATACATCGCGAACGTGGGCGATGGACGCTGCACTGAGACGAGCGTGTGTCACGGACCGGGCCAAACAGCATACCTTATAATACTTATAATACTTATAATACTTATAATACTTATAATACATCGCGAACGTGGGCGATGGACGCTGCACTGAGACGAGCGTGTGTCACGGACCGGGCCAAACAGCATACTTATAATACTTATAATACTTATAATACTTATAATACTTATAATACTTATAATACATCGCGAACGTGGGCGATGGACGCTGCACTGAGACGAGCGTGTGTCACGGACCGGGCCAAACAGCATACCTTATAATACTTATAATACTTATAATACTTATAATACTTATAATACTTATAATACTTATAATACTTATAATACTTATAATCTTCTCACACGTATCACATCGCCAAACACGTTGTCGGAGGCACCGTTGGCAGCTGGAACATGACATGTTATTATCACTTCACCGATCGAGCCCCCCCTCCCCTCCACCATCGCCGGTGAAACCGGTCTCCATGGTGCGTCGGTGCTGCGGCCCTCGGGCAGTACTGGCTGCTCTGATGCCGCTTATAGCACATTGCTACCCGAGGTTTGTCTGGCCCATGCTGCCTATTATTGCGGCGCGGATGTTATCTCTGGTGACTCTGCATCTCACTGCCTCCAACTGCTGGTGGCTCCGTGACACGGACACGGGTCAGGTCAGTGCCGCGACGATCCTATAGTGGCGGCTCCGTGACCTGAGCACGGGTCAGGTCAGTGCCGCGCCGACCCCATAGTGGTGGCTCCGTGACCTGAGCACGGGTCAGGTCAGTGCCGCGACGACCTCAGAGCGGAGATGCACCGACGGCAGCGTGGCCCTGTGTCCAGCACAAGTGGTGAGGACGAGCGTAAGAGAGCGCGGCCAGGACAAGCCGCGACCACTGGGCCGGTCGTTGTGGCACCGCGCCGAGGGCAGCGTGCTGTCGCGTGCAGTGCGCCGTTACTGCCGCCGCTGCGCCCCGCGGCCGTCCAGTCAATCGCACAGCACGGCTAGATTGCCGCCGCTGGATCATCTCGCCAGTTATGGATTGCAGGTAGTGAGGTATGCAGCGTCCAATTGATGTACCCCGCGAACGTCGCGGCAGGGAAGCGCTTGAGAGATGAGTGAACCACGATTCGTAAGCTGACGCTCTTCGGGGAAGATGGGGCGCCCATCCGTCACTTCCGTAATCCCTGTCGCGTTCGCCCGACGTTGCTGTATTGGGGACAACCGCACGCCATTTGCCGACTTCCACAAAACATTATTTTCCGACGCCAGAATGGAGAAGCGGATGGCACCCTTCTTCTGTACAATAGGCACCATTTGGAGACGGCGGCCGGCGAATGGTGCCACTCGGCGCTCACCGGCGCCGTGACACTTTTACTTTTGTCCGGGCGACCCTGGAGATGACGGCGGGTCGCCGCCAGCGGCGTCAGCTGATGGAATCACTGACACCGGGCGGCGGCACCACGCCGTGACACTCGCCTGTCCGATGTGCCGCGTTACATTACGAAGCAGCGCGTGACGCAACACCCCCCCGGCAGTCCGTCACTCCGGAGCAGCTAGGCGCGAGCCGGTGACAGACGGTCGTTTTTCACGTGTGAATGAAGCTTGTTAGTCGTCCAGACGCTTACATCTTCGATACATCAGAAGATAATCGCGTGATCGTCTTCTTCTTCCGACCCACGGACGAAACGCTAATATTTGTGAATGACATCTGAGTTGAGAGTGATTGGGAAGTTCGTCACAGGTTGCGAACTTAATGGAATAGCTGCGCAGCGGGCGTGCACGTGATGTACACATGGAAATAGTACTGCAATAGAGCGAAGCTGCTTCGAAATTGATTGAGAAACATTCCAGAAGTAAGTATCTCCATCAAAGCCCAATCTGCAATGACTCCTTCACGTTAACCAGCCTGCGCCATCTGGTGCACACCCTGCCGTTCCTCCGGTTTCTGATGTATCTGTAGGTCATGCGTAGGTCATCCGTAGGTACATGCCTTAATTATTACAGAAACAATGTTATCTTGGCATCCATATCATCTGCTAACCAATCAACATTTCAGTTTCATATTGCTGGCCTTGTTATTTTGCTTGTTTGGACATAGATTCGATCAACTAAAGACTGTGATCTGCCCATCTGTCGGGGCCATGCTGTTGCAAGAGACAGAAACGTGTCGGAATAACATTACAATGCAATACAATATCAGAATAATGATCATTTAGGGGCGCTCGATGATCGAGGGCAAGAGGTGGGTTGTCGGGCTCTCCTGCTGTAGACACAGGATCGGCATCACACCGTTACAAGAGGTGGGCTGCCGGGCTCTCCTGCTGTAGACACAGGATCGGCATCACACCGTTACAAGAGGTTAGGCTGCGGGGCTCTCCTGCTGCAGACACAGGATCGGCATCACACCGTTACAAGAGGTAGGCTGCGGGGCTCTCCTGCTGCAGACACAGGATCGGCATCACACCGTTACAAGAGGTAGGCTGCGGGGCTCTCCTGCTGTAGACACAGGATCGGCATCACACCGTTACAAGAGGTAGGCTGCGGGGCTCTCCTGCTGCAGACACAGGATCGGCATCACACCGTTACAAGAGGTAGGCTGCGGGGCTCTCCTGCTGTAGACACAGGATCGGCATCACACCGTTACAAGAGGTGGGCTGCGGGGCTCTCCTGCTGCAGACACAGGATCGGCATCACACCGTTACAAGAGGTGGGCTGCGGGGCTCTCCTGCTGCAGACACAGGATCGGCATCACACCGTTACAAGAGGTAGGCTGCGGGGCTCTCCTGCTGTAGACACAGGATCGGCATCACACCGTTACAAGAGGTGGGCTGCGGGGCTCTCCTGCTGCAGACACAGGATCGGCATCACACCGTTACAAGAGGTAGGCTGCGGGGCTCTCCTGCTGCAGACACAGGATCGGCATCACGCCGTTACAAGAGGTGGGTTGTCGGGCTCTCCTGCTGCAGACACAGGATCGGCATCACACCGTTACAAGAGGTGGGCTGCGGGGCTCTCCTGCTGTAGACACAGGATCGGCATCACGCCGTTACAAAAGGTGGATGGTGGGGCTCTCCTGTTGCAAACACAGAATCGGGCATCACACCGGTACAGGAAAGTGTGGACCAAGCGCAGCTACACTGTTTTGGCAGCCCGTGAAAACATGCACCTTACTGCATCCAGTTTCAGCGAAAGTGCATGAAATTCAGAAATAGGCATAGCCTATTTCGAGAACTTCGCACATTGTATGCAAATTTGGCGCGAGTGCCCCAAATTTGGCGCGAATGCTCCAACTCCGGCGAGGTGGCCCGATTGAGAAAATCGCCTCCAGTTTCGGCATCCTTTGAAAACAATCTGATTCAGGCGAAATTGGCTCCAGTCTTACCGAAATCGGGCTCATCTGTTGAGCACAACGTGCGCATGTCAAACCGAAATGCATTGTGTCGAATTGCCAGATTAGACACGCGCCTAATTCTGAATGAAGGAATTAGAACACGAATCGTTGCAAAGAAGTTGTTGATGTTTCAAAAGTGTGGTAGCCGGACCGGACGGAGCCGGATGAACAGTCGAATCAGCTTAATGTTTAGCATGTATGCATAGGAGTAGTCTCGCTGGGACCTCAATCTCGCCCGAGCTTTATTCTCGCCCTGGCTTCGTCCTCATTCGGGCTTCGTCCTCGCCTGAGCTTCGTCCTCGCTCGAGCTTCGCCCTCGTTCGGGCTTCGTCCTCACCCTGGCTTCGTCCTCGTTCGACCTTCGTCCCCGTTCGTAAATGCGGCAGTCATCTTGGGTTCGTCTGCCAAGAAATCGGTCCAGAAAGTTTCAAATTTTCAGGAACTGGCAAAATGTATCTAGCATACTCTTGGATCTGGATACACCGCTTGAAAGCAAGCTAACCATTGCTTCTTGTTATGTGAAGAGTTTACAAGTGTGTACAGAAAGCATGCGTTCCTTTGATGTGCTTAGGACATTTCTATCATACATTTGCACCTTGCTGTGCGGACAGACATCTTGCATATACACGTTCTAGCTATCACACATATAAGTAAAATACAAAACGTATATGCAGGAATCACGTCCGGTGTCATTATGTGATGTCATTGGCCATACGCCGTCATGGACTGTAGCCAAGGACAAGGCTGAGTACCACAAATTGACATTCATCCTTCCAAATTGGCTGTGGCAATTGGGTGTTGATTATACTGTCCATAAAGCATCACAAAGTTCTTGCAGATTGTCATTTCCACGGGAAGAAGGGCAGCTACCTGCGGGCGGCTTGTTTGTCGTTCGGTCAGCTGGTACACAGGTCATTAAGTGGACCCCGGTCCATCTGGCTGTCACTCCGCTTTCGGTGGGTGTAGCCACGGTAATTAGTGGACCAGAACGTCAGGCATCGCAGCGGGATCGGGCACCGATTCGCAGCAACGCAGCGGGATCGGGCACCGATTCCTAACAAAGCAGCGCAATCGGGCACCCACCTGAAGGAGAGCTTTCGCATGTCAAACGGCGCTCGGAGGAGGGTGGGTGCCATGCGCGCCAGTGTGGCACGTGCAGGTGAACTTGTGCAGAGTGGCCCAGCCGGAAACACAAATCACATTTGTCCGGACAGGCTGAGCACCTCATTAGGACTATCGCCGGAGCGATCTTAATGACGTCGATAAGCGGCGGATGGAATGCTCCGGAAGCCGGGGGTTGTATTACACTGATCGCCACAAGTGATGACATGTAATGGAATGTACAGAGGGATAGAAAACGTGTGATAATTAATGGAATGGAAAACACGAAAACAACAATGAATGACAAATCGACCAGTTCTTCCACTTTCTGAAGCTTTAAGTGTTCTCAGCTTTGACCGACAAGGCACTGTAGGAAACCAATTGGACAACTGAGACTGCAGCCAGTGTAGAGTCAAGCTTAAGGGAATGATGGCCATTTCAGTAATATTCACCACTCAATGATATGTATATGCATCTTGTTTATTATGCTGAATCTGCACCTCATTATTACCACATCATTAGATTCAAAAACCATTCCTGCCTACATTCAATACTGTCAGCCTATACTAACCAAGCATTTCATACACATTCTATCGTCATTTTAATACACACCTGAATACCTAGCTTGAATTTTGTTTGGTAGTTATTTGACAGTGTTCATTGTAGGAAGAAATCACGAATCCAAGACATGTGATACAGTTAAGTAAAAATCGAATGATCTCTTACACGTTCACCGTTACCCAGATGTAGAGGTGCGGTACATGATACTCGGCCGGCAATGTATCACATGGGCATCGGTCACATGTCGCATAGCGGAAGTCTGCGTAGCCGGCGCGCTGACCAGCCGACAGCCGCCTACAGCTGATGCAAGCAAAACAATCCCCTTGTGACAATCGAACTCGTGCCACTGGCAGGCTGACATCCGGTGCCACTGGCAGGCTGACATCCGGTGCCACTGGCAGGCTGACATCCGGTGCCACGACCGAACCCGACCCTCTCAAAGTAGAAACATATTTTAGACACGGCTGGAATTTTAGGAAGGTGTACCAACAGCTTGGCTGCAATACAATCTCCTCTTGCTTAAACACAATAGCAAATAAAAGAGATCGATATTGCCCAGACAATCCACGATGATCCAAAGCAACATCGACAGCAACACCTACCGGAGCACCGAGACAGCGTGGACCACCGGTGCTTTTAACCAGTCGCTTGACTAAGTTCTGGATCCCCACTAGTGGCAACCGAATCGAACCGTACGCAACACTCCGTCGTGAACAGGCTTCCCACACTGAATGCGTTACATGTAACGAGAGCGGCCAGCTGTGGCTGAAGCACCGGGAGCGCATGAGGGTGCAGGGAGGGGGTCGTCCGTTGCGGCCCGCCCCCGAGCACGATTGTGACTCGCTCTACATAGATAGGTAGTTACCTGGATGACGGTGAAGGTGTGTGTTCCAAAGCGGCCGCTATCAAACTGAACGGCGACGGATCACGTGTGAAGTAGGAGGCGAGAGGTGTCTGCGCTGCCAGCTCGTCCGTCTTGCTGAGCAAGCACCAACAGAGCAGAAGGTGTCGTCGATCAGCGGCTTTTAGGCGTGACAACCCGCCGCCGCCCGATGGGGCCGAGGCGGTGACGGCACGCGCAGCCCCGCCCGCTCGGTCGTTTGTGTTGCAATTCTGCCAATGCAAACACAGCTAGGTAAACGCGCGCCATTGTCCTCTCGAGCTCGATGTTTCTGCAGCGGGGCGGACACGCAGCCGGCGCCGTGTGCACGCACGTACGCACGTGAGTGCGTGCACTCGCGCGCGCGTGTGTGTGTGGTCCGGGGGCGGGGAGGTGCACGAGCTGTGTCGGCCATCAGCCAACAACGTCCACCCGCGCACGCCTGACGGGCTCTAATTGGCCCGTAATAGACGGCGGCATACGGCGGCACACGGCGGAGCAGGGACGCGACTGCGGGAACAAACGGTAACGACTGGATCCGGCCGGGCTAGCCAGCGGCCCGCGGACAGGCGACGTCCGGGGTGGATCCGTCCGGGCTAGCCAGCGGCCCGCAGACAGGCGGCGTCCGGGGTGGATCCGTCCGGGCTAGCCAGCGGCCCGCGGACAGGCGACGTCCGGGATGCGCTCGACTGGACCCGAGCTGGCCGCCGCGACAGTCCCTACAGCGTCACTCTGCCGTGTGTCCGCGTGTCCGCGTGTCCGCGTGTTGTTGGCCCCCGAATACGTTACCATGCGACACCCGGGTGCGTAACTGAATACGACACACGCGGTGGTGCCATTTGTGTGGGCGGATCATTGCGGCCAGAGACCGTGACTACAGACGGACGTAGGTGACTGGCGGCCAGAGACCGTGACTACAGACGGGCGTAGGTGACTGGCGGCCAGAGACCGTGACTACAGATGAACGTAGGTGACTGGCGGCCAGAGACTGTGACTACAGACGGACGGACGTAGGTGACTGGCGGCCAGAGACCGTGACTACAGACGGACGTAGGTGACTAGCGGCCAGATACCGTGACTACAGACGGACGTAGGTGACTGGCGGCCAGAGACCGTGACTACAGACGGACGTAGGTGACTGACAGACGGACGTAGGTGACTGGCGGCCAGAGACCGTGACTACAGACGGACGTAGGTGACTGGCGGGGCCGTGACTACAGCGGACGGACGTAGGTGACTGGCGGCCAGAGACCGTGACTACAGACGGACGTAGGTGACTGGCGGCCAGAGACCGTGACTACAGACGGACGTAGGTGACTGGCGGCCAGAGACCGTGACTACAGACGGACGTAGGTGACTGGCGGCCAGAGACCGTGACTACAGACGGACGTAGGTGACTGGCGGCCAGAGACCGTGACTACAGACGGACGTGACTGGGGTACTGGCGACCGCTCATGCCACAATCATTAGACATCGTTTTGCCATCGCGAAGAAAACGGTTTACTTCACCGCTAAAGTGACTATGTTTATTGGTTTGAGAACCTTGCTCACGAAGTATGCAGCGATATATCAAATCACAATGCATAATTGTATTTCCTTCTGAACACCCATGACGTGCAGAGCTCCTTTTATCAAAAAGCTTCGTCTCAAAACATGTGACTTTTTCAAACACAAATCATTTAGCGAAACATCTGAAAACGGCATGCATGATATATGTTTTTACTTGTAAAATGGATCCTTTGTCCTGCGAAAAAGGACCATTATGTTGATTCCTTCCGATTTGTGTTTTAAATTACCGGTATCATCTTCATATGTTCTCATAGTTCTGCTCTGTCTTCGATATCCTCCTCACACCGGAGTCCTCGGATATTTCGGATCCTTCTGATGTCCTCTCTCAGCCAGTATCCTTCGGATGCCCCAATCTTCGGATATTCCCGTCGCACCAGCTTCATTCGGATGCCCCAACCTTTCTTTAGATACCCATCCTTCAGATTTTTCCGTCCCACCTTCGGATTTCCATTATTGCAGATATACCCGTGCCACCAAGATACTTCAGAATCTTCAGATTCCTCAACCTTCAGATGTCCTATCCTTCAAATATCCCCGTCCTACCAGGATCCTTCGGATTCCTCAGCCTTCAGATATCCCCCTCCCACGAGCATCCTTCAGATGTTCCATCTATCGGATGTCCCATCCTCCTGATATCCCCTTCCCAGCACCAGGCCTCACGTATTTCCGTCGCACCATTATATCTCAGTAGCTCCTCACTAGCCCGGTATGCTTACCTTTCCCATCCTCACGGCTGTGACCCACATTTTCTGACACCTGCAGGTCACCGTCGTCCTCACCATGAACTGGTCGCCATTTTTGACCTCCCCCCCTTCCTCCAAACATCTGGTTAATATGACTTACCCTGTCGACATCTAAGCACCGATTTTGACCAATCATCACACATCTGACCGCTCTGGCTCGGGATAATGCTGGGATGCAATGATGCCTATTTCATATTTAACGGCCGTTCATATTTAGCGGCTGCTGTTATCTAGGCCACCATCAGACGGCATCACAACCCTCACCATGGAACCCTGGAGAGGCAATGCTACAATCTGAGAAAAGTGGGTGAGCCATCGGCTAATTGTTCCATTGTTCGTACACCGTTGGACCGCACAACAGCCGTACCGAGAACCAGGCCATCCGGAGCGAGTGTGCTCCCGCTCCCTGTTTGGAGCGAGAGCACCGGAACCCAGCTATGGTAGCCTCTGTAGCATCGGAGCACATCGATCGCAGTACACCTGCTCCAGCTGAAGCATGAAGAGCCGATGGACGTCATCGCGGGGCCGCCGTCCCGCCAGGCGGCGAGGGCTCTCACGCGTCCATGGCAGTCGTGGGAGCGACCAGCTGGCCATCACCCATCAGTGGACGTTGGTTTGGAGCGCCTCTTCATGCGAGAGGTGCTTCCACTTTGCCAGCGGTAGCCATTCCGCCTTCCACGTCGCATTGAAATGGATGTTTTGATAGCCGATTGAGTGAAGGAGGATCTCCAACAGCGGTTTTGGTGGCAAATAGCAGCTCCAATAGCAAATTAGTAATACAAGTTTCGTGTTCTACATACAGGAGTATGGCTAGATATGTGGGCACGGAAGGAGGAAGCTTCCTATAAAGTGCTGAAAATTAGCTTCTCCTGATGTCAGTTGTCTGGATTTATATATAAAAAGCTATCATGGTCAAAATGTATTCCGGGTCCTCCTTCAATGGAAGGTAGGATGTAGAGAGGCACTCGCATATCGTGTTGAGACTCCTCGTGAAATTTTTCGTCCGTAATTTCTTCTTTTTTTCACCGACTTCGATCCGTAGGCTCCCGTTGGAAAATGCTCCAAGCCACGTTGTATGTTAATTTTTTCAACTCCGTGCTCAATATTGCCGGCCATTTGAGATGAGGTAGTTCAAGCTTTGTTCCAGAGTTCATTGATTTCTAGTGCTAACGCCGACGCGGGACAGTGAAACTTTCTACACAAGGCTGACCGACACAAGCTAGGGGCTTCAATTGTCTACGTCGAACAATAACCAATAATTGATTACTCTTGGTCGGATATTTCAATTGTCCAATCCGAAGCTTGACATCACCAGAACACGCGTGCATGCACCCAATGGGTGACTTGCACATTTGCACAGACCAAACACACATAAGAAGCAGTAGGCTATGCATACACAGGCTCTCCGGAACCACCGCCAGCGGATGAAGTGAGGCGAGCGTGGGCTGGGTGCAGCCCGAACCATCGCCAGCTGATGAAGTGAGCCGATCCTGGGCTAGGTGCAGCTCCACCCCACTGCGTGCAATCCCCCGGCTGAGTGGTATGAATTTCCGTCCCCACCACACAGCAGATTCGTGCATCGAGGCACAGGGGAACAATGCCGCACTCTGTTGGCTGATGAGAGCATATTGCTGTACGGACGGGCAGCCAAGAGTAAGCCGGTGGTGCTGATAAGAGCATATTGCTGTACGGACGGGCAGCCAAGAGTAAGCCGGTGGTGCTGATAAGAGCATATTGCTGTACGGACGGGCAGCCAAGAGTAAGCCGGTGGTGCTGATAAGAGCATATTGCTGTACGGACGGGCAGCCAAGAGTAAGCCGGTGGTGCTGATAAGAGCATATTGCTGTACGGACGGGCAGCCAAGAGTAAGCCGGTGGTGCTCGCAACCCACGCTGCCGTCACCGCGTCACCAGTGCGAAGTGACGATACCAGTGGTGCTTCCGGCTGACACTGCATCCATCGCGCCACCAGTGGTGGTACTGTCTGGCCGACACTACTGCCATTGTATCACCAGTGGTGCTGCTGGGTCGCCACTACAGCCATTATGTCACCAGTGCGAAGTGACGAGACCGGTGGTACTGCCGGCCAACACCACTGCCGCCGCATCACCAGGCGCGAAACACCAGTGGTGCTGTCCGACCAACACTATCATCCTGGCGTCACCAGTACGAGGTGACGACACCAGTAGTGGTGCCGGCCGGCCACAGCTGGCGCCCGAGTGTTAGTGTCCCCTGGCGGCCGGCGGCCGGCGGTGACGCTGCCAAGTTGGCCGCGGCCGGCCGACGGCTCCTCGGCCGACGCTGATGTGACATGTCGGCAGAATTATCACCCCGACCGGCCGTCGGCCGGCACGGCGGGCTGCAGCACCCACAAAGTGCTGCAGCACCCACAATGCGCTGCAGCCGCCGACGGCCCTGCACAGTCGGGGAATCGCGTCCGTCTGTCGTCTCCAGCGGGGAGGTGATTGTCGTCTGTCTGGGGTCTCACGGGCGCGGAGAGAGGGTAACAGTCCGGTGTCGGCCGTCTCGTCAAGGGAGAAAAGGAGAGAGCTGGCGTCAGTTGTGTGCCATCTTACAGAGGGGTGGAGAGAGAGAGAGAGAGAGGTCGAGAGAGAGAGAGAGAGAGAGAGAGAGAGAGAGAGAGAGAGAGAGAGAGAGAGAGAGAGAGAGAGAGAGAGAGAGAGAGAGAGAGAGAGAGAGAGAGAGAGAGAGTATATATATATATATATATATATATAAGGGAGAGAGAACGCGAAGTAGAACGAGGGAGGAGACAGTCCGATATCAGGCATTTCACGAATTAAGTGACCAGTTGCCTACGCCTGTCCTAGAGCCAGGCGATAATTCAGAAATATGCGATCTCAATAAAGATCGTGTGAAGTCACTCTGAGCTCTTCCAAAGGAAAAAAAAGGTGAAGCGATGCAATACAGGCCCTTCGTCAAACTGAACGCTCGCCATCAGTACGTCATGTAACGGAACGAGGTGACAGTTTCGTAGTTCGGCATCCCACGGGACGATGTGACGGTTTTATTGTCCGTTATCCCACGGGACGATGTGACGGTTTTATAGTCCGTCATCCCACGGGACGAAGTGACGGTTTTATAGTCCGTTATCCCACGGGACGATGTGACGGTTTCGTAGTCCGTCATCCCACGGGACGAGGTAGTGGTTTCGTAGTCCGTCACCCCACAGGACGAGGTAGTGGTTTCGTAGTCTGTCATCCCACGGGACGAGGTGGCGGTTTGGTAGTCCGTCATCCCACGTGGTGAGGCGACAGTTTGATTGTCCATCTTCTCAGAGGACAGCACAACAATATAGCAGTCCGTTACCCCGGAGAGCGAGGTGACAGTCTGGCAATCCGTCATCTCACCGAGCGGGACTGTGGCAGAGATGGCAGGACGATGCGACGGCTCGAAGCTCCACCACGTGCCGCCATGTTTGCGCGCACTAACGAGCTGTGATCGGCGGCCCCGACGGCCCGGTGCAGGCCGCCTCGCGGTCCGTCGCCGCCGACGACATCCGTCAGCCGGTGGTGACGCGCCGCCGCCGCCGGCACCCACCCGTGACCGGGGTCGGCGGAACCGGGGGGACGAGGGGGAGGGGGGGGTCTGTCTGGAGGGTGTGGGGCGGCGGAGTGGAGCTGGCGAGCTCAGGTCTAGCAAGCGAGGTGATGTGGCGGGTGGAGCTGGCAACCTCAAGTATAGCTAGCGGGGTGTGATGTGGCTGGTGGAGCTGGCAACCTCAGATATAGCTAGCGGGGTGTGATGTGGCGGGTGGAGCTGGCAACCTCAGATATAGCTAGCGGGGTGTGATGTGGCGGGTGGAGCTGGCAACCTCAGGTATAGCTAGTGGGGTGTGATGTGGCGGGTGGAGCTGGCGAATGAGGTATACTCGGTCAGGTGGAGTCCAGCGGGACGGGATGGGTTGTGACGCAGCGGGGTCCGGTGTGTTCCGACGACGCGGGGCCTGGTGTGGAGGGATCTGGTGTGGCGGGGTCTGGCCAGGTGGGAGGCGGTCCAACCAGCCGGCTGGGGGACGAGTGTTCTGGTTCGTCTGGGTGGGCTTCTGTGGAGTGGGTCCGGTTGAGAAAGGTTCGGCTGGTGAGGTCTGTGAGAAGTAGGGATATGATCAGACCCATCAGACATATGATTTGATCGGCGGCTTCTAAGCTGGAAATATGTATTAGTCCGCATTGCTAAGCGTTTCTGATCGAGAGAATGCGGTGTGCCATCTTGTCATTCTGTTCAAATATTGATGTGCTATCAGTTAATCTTTCCCGCCATATATACTTGTCACTCACGGAGAGCACCCACCTCCTCCGTGGCAAGCATTGCCAAGTTCACTGACCGCCGTGCGCCTATTTATAAACGCCGGATTTGTCTCGTGCAGTTCTTGCGAGCATTCCGGCTGCGGCTGATTTGGAGGAGTGGTGCGCGACATTCGGCGACTTGTCCGGCGCGCTATGTGAGTCAGCTGAGCGATGTCGATGGCGCGCGCGTGCTGACTGTCTGCACCGTGTCTGTCGCCGCCGCGCCGTTAAGCGCCGCGCTTGCGGCTCACTCGCCGCGGCGGTCATGTACCTGACGTGCCGCGCGACGCTGCCGCGCCATCTGAGCAGCGTCCGCCCCGTGCGGAACGAGCGACGCGACCGTCTTTGGTCAGGGGCCCACGGCATGAGGGTTTTTGCATAGGCGTAGGACTCACAGCGCGAATGCCCTACAATAGGCATGGGGACGGGGAAATTGCAAGGCCCTATGAAACCGAGAGCCAGGAACAATTCTTACCATGAATACCACCGGCTGATATAATTATTATTCCATGGAGCTAATTTACATGTTGAGGAAATTTAAGTTTAAAATGCTGAACGTTGAACATCACCTAGGCTCGGCACAATCACAATGAGGTCTGTAGCGATGCACTGAAGAGTGACACCTGGAAACGCCAATGACATGCTAAGGCACCACCAGACATTTTCGGAATACTTTGACAAGCTTCACCAGCTGCTGCATTTAGTTTTATAGAAATTACTACCGTCTGCTTCACGGTCATATCGTCCATTCATCGACATTTACAGTCCCAGTTCCTCCAATTCCATTCGCATCCACATTTCCTCCCTCTCTATTTCTTCCTTCCTGTGTCTGCTCTTCTTTAACAGCACTTCACTCCACCGTGCTTCACGTTGGCTTCTGCCTCTCGAGCTACTTGACAGTCGAATATATGCGGAATCAGTGCAGTTCAGTTTTTTTCCTCGGCAGCCCCTGTTGGTGAATGACGCCCCGCAGCGGCATATCATCAGTGTTTACGTCACGTGTGCGAAGGCATTGTGCGCGGTACAGGTTTCCATACAATCAGTGCGTGTTTTCCTGACTAACAATGCGGTCGCGTGTGGTCCTACGCCGGCGGGCATGGCTTGTGTAGCACGCGCCTGACTTCTAGTCGCCACACACGTTAAGTGGAACGATAGGGACACCATTGGTAAGGGGGGTGGTGCACCTCCAAGTGTCGGTAGTTTATTGTTTTACAGCGATGTGCCTATATTATGCGAATGTTCCAACATAGCTGGCGTGCAATGCGGAGTCGTAATTACCACATTACCTGCCTTGGTCTCTCAGGTCAACCTGTGACTTGCCAGACACGATGAGTGCAAACGCTTGCCACGAAGCGGAAATATTCCAGATATCTTCAGATACCAAAGCGATCGAGTTAGCTCCAGATACATAAATGTTCGTACCAAAACTCATCCATGTCACTTCACAGACGCTGCAGATGCGGTACTGGACAGAACTGTCAGCGATGTTCTGCCTGCAGGCAAGCTGTCGGCAGTGTAGATGCTCTCGCAAGTGGACACAGGCCACTCAGCGCGTCTTTGTTGCAGGCTCAGCCAGTTGGACAAGATCGTGCAACACACTAACTGTATACCCTGCTGGATTACTCTGGAAGGAACTCCCGCCACGTGCTTGACGCAGGCAGATATCTCTGTTTGGAAGGAATTCCCGCCACGTGTTTGACGCAGGTAGATATCTCTGCTTGGAAGGATTTCCCGCTACGTGCTTGACGCAGGCAGATATCTCCGTTTGGAAGGATTTCCCGCCACGTGCTTGACTCGGGCAGATATGCCTGTTTGAAAGACAACTGAAGGCGCCGATGACCGATGTGGTTTGACAGCGCGCTACGCTGTCTGCAAGACTGTCATAACATTTTTGTCCGCGAGCTTGCCGTCCGCATCTGGGAGCGAGACTGAGCATCGGATACCAATTCTGTTGAGTGATGCTGCAGATAGAAATGCGCCACGTGTTTCATTGGACGAAAGTAGTCCGGTGGTAGTGGCAGGCTATGCGGTAGCTAAATTTCATTTTTGTGCGCTGAAGCTTTGGTGTGAAAATGTAACAATATAACATTGCAATGTTCCTTCGATATTTAGCCGGGAATAGCATATCGAAAACGTACGTTGTATTTTGTATGCATGTGAGCTGAAACATTTTAGATACCTGAAATATGAGCATGTGTGAGCATTTCTTCTGACCACAAATGTGCAAATCTCGCTGCAAACACGCGTGAATTTTTGCTCCAAAGCATGTTAGAAAACGTTGTGACAAATGTGTGAAGCTGTTCCTCTTGCCGTCTGCCCGCGATTGGGCTGTGACACAATAGCTTGCGCTGCCAAGTTGGCTAGATTTTATGCGGTGTCCGCACTATTTTGCGTTTGTATCACCAGCCCGACCAAGCCTCACAATTGGGCTCCAACCGCTGATGGCTCTCCACAATAAATCGTCGAGTTAGAGCGGCAGCCGCTGCAGCCGGTCACTTCACTGACGCCAATATAACTTTATTGAATCCCAAACTGGCGGCGTTGTACGCGGCCGCCCAGAACTCGCCGTTCGCTCGGATTTTAACCGATGGATTATGTTGAAATATATATGGGGCAGCTGCGGCATCGTAAGTAAAGCTCAGCAAAGTTGTGTCAGAACATGTAATGCACTTCTTACTCAGGCTTCCTTAGACGAAAGAACTTTGTTTTCTAGACAACGTCTACTATGAACTACAATGTGTTCTCAAACCAAATCCGGCCATGAAATCACAACATAAGAATCATTCATGAAAACAGTCTCAACTGGTAAACTTTCGGTTTCAACGTGCCGAAAGATTCAGTTGTTCACCAAGCAATTTGATGCGTTGAAGCAAGACAAGTCAAAATCAGCCATTTGAATCATTATTCCAAGAAAAAAGAAAGCAACTTCTCTGTAACCTGAACTGGAACTTTTTAAAACTAAAAGCCTCCTTTCGAAGAGGAGACTAGGATATTCCTATTTTTGATCTAGTTTGCAGGGCCTTAAGTCTTAGTGCCTCCTCTCATTTCTCATAAAATACTTACCGGTCTGTGGGACATCCTCTTTCATCTGGGAGCCTCCTCGTTTGAATTTGGAGCCTTCTGTATTTTCTTGAAGTATTTTCCTCATGTTCTAGCACTACCTCTTCGTGGGAAAGCCTCCCCTTAAGACCCGAGAGACCCTGGGTCCCAGGGCCATCTTTTTCATATTAGGGGCCTCTTGTGCAGTGCTAAGGACCTCGCTTTACTTCCTGGGGCTTTACTCCGTACCAATTTCCAGACCTTCTCCTGAGTCCCGTGGCCTCTGTGTCATATTTCGTGCCTCCTATAGTCGTAGGAACCTCGGCTCATTTTCTGGGGTCCTCCTTGCTGGCTTTGAAACATCCCTTGCGTTCCGGGGGCATTATATGTAATATTAGGAGACTCTCGTTCCTTGTTAGGGGCCTCGTCATATTTTCTGGAGACTATACCCGATTTGGGACTTTTCGCAATATGAGGCCTCCTGTATCGCCTTAGAAATATTTCCTTTCCCGAGGATTTCCTACTCGCTTCGGGGGCCTTCTCTTGTGCCCTCTCCTGAGGAGGTGGGGTTCTCCTTTCCCGTCTAAGGGGTCTCTGGGGCTGCTTAGCTGTTTGTCGAAAGAGTCTTTCGAAGAGAGAGAGAGAGAGAGAGAGAGAGAGAGAGAGAGAGAGAGAGAGAGAGAGAGAGAGAGAGAGAGAGAGAGAGGAGAGAGAGAGACTGTAGGGTGGGGTGGACGCTTAGGGAGTTCCCCAGTGGGAGCAATATGACCATGGTAGTCGAGACGCCCTAAAGCCAAAGTATATAACCTAAAGAGAACCCCAGTCGGGCGAGGATTAAAGCCTTCATAAATATGCATGGTCTAAGCTGATATATATATATATATATATATATATATATATATATATATATATATATATATATATATATATAATACTTCTAAATGAGGATCAAAGATAGTAGTGCCCATACGGTTTGGTGATCTGGTGGTTCCTTCTTACCATGTGTTCGTATCGTGCAGTGCTTGTTTTCATTTTGTTCGTCTTGATGTACATTCCATATCTCTTATATATATATATATATATATATATATATATATATATATATATATATATATATATATATATATATATATATATATATATATATATATATATATATATATATATATATATATATATATATATATATATATATATATATATATATATATATATATATATATATATATATATATATATATATATATATATATATATATATATATATATATATATATATATATATATATATATATATATATATATATATATATATATATATATATATATATATATATATATATATATATATATATATATATATATATATATATATATATATATATATATATATATATATATATATATATATATATATATATATATATATATATATATATATATATATATATATATATATATATATATATATATATATATATATATAGAGAGAGAGAGAGAGAGAGAGAGAGAGAGAGAGAGAGAGAGAGAGAGAGAGAGAGAGAGAGAGAGAGAGAGAGAGAGAGAGAGAGAGAGAGAGAGAGAGAGAGAGAGAGAGAGAGAGAGATCTCTCTCTCTCTCTCTCTCTCTCTCTCTCTCTCTCTCTCTCTCTCTCTCTCTCTCTCTCTCTCTCTCTCTCTCTCTCTCTCTCTTTCTTTCGTCCTCTCTCTTCCCCTCTCTCTCTCTTCTCTCCCTCCCTCACTGCCTGCCCAGTGTATTAACCCCAATGGAGATCACTAATACTTTCGCCGAGCCGATCTGCATACCGCAGCCAGATGCAGTCATTAATATCACTCCTCTGGCTGATCCAGCCCGCAGGGACGACGTCGGCAACATGGGTGGGCTTACCAGCACACAATAGTGCATGGAAAGTGGACTCAGCAACAAACCGGGCCACAGCAAGAAATGGGCTCAGCAGCACAACGGGCCACAGCAAGATGGATTTGGTGACGCACTCTACCGCATCATAGATGATCTTACCAGCACACCATACTGCCCTGTAAGTGAGCTAAAGGACGCAGCATTCTGCCAAGTAAGTGGGCTTAATGTCATGCTTTAGCATACATTGGCTGTTGAGCAGACCATGGAACCATAAGTTGGCTTACCAGAGCGTCACACATGTTAGGTGGGCCACCACCAGCCGCCGATGCCAGGCGAGGCCGGAGCTTCATTTGCGTGCAGATAATTGTCCAGGTGAAGACGGGTGGGTGGGTGCAGTGGTGTGCTGCTGGCCTTGGCAGCCATTACCGGATTCAGGGGAACGTCAGGGGCAGACGGTTGGAAAAGGTGGCCGTCAGATGGAACTTGGTCCCCTCCTTCATGTTAAACGAAACTTGCCCCCTGGTGAGGGTATTTTAGCAATGGTAGCAACCTCTTCTCTTCTTTCATCCAATTTGTGAACTTTTGATGTCAGTGACGATTTCCAAGGCTCAAAAAGATAAGCATTGCTTATCTACTCGTATGGTATGCAGTCTCATGCTTAACAGACACTCCTGTAATGAAAATGACCTCATTTATACCCAAAATGCACACATTGCTGGGCCAAATGTGCAAATTATTGGACCAAACATGTGGCTTAATAGCCACATGCAGGCCAGCTGGGTTATGTCCATGCAAATCAGATACTACAGAAAAGAAAGGTATATAAAGGAGAAAAATGAGACTGAAACCCTTCTTGTCTTGTCGTTATTTTCGATTATTTAATGCGGTCAATACAAGCGGTCAAGTAGCGTCCCGTCCCATGCTCCCACAGGAATCACATCACACCTTAGATGGTGCAATCAAAAGGCGTCTTCTGAATGCATGGCCTCGATTTTGACCTCTAACCACTTAGAAGAGCACAATATTTGCGCATGCATAACTCACTAGCTAAGGTAAATCACCTCTGATCAAGTAAAGCCCTTTCGCATGCATAGACTGATATAGACGCGCATTTCCTTCCACACCATAGGTTAAGTTGATGGAAAATGCCAAACTGGATACTTTTATTAATATAGTATCTAGAAGGCTTCCAGTAGACCTATCTGTCAGGGTGAAGCACATTGGTCACTCAATCCTGAAATTAAAACGGAGGTGAAGTTAAATATATATATATATATATATATATATATATATATATATATATATATATATATATATATATATATATATATATATATATATATATATATATATATATATATATATATATATATATATATATATATATATATATATATATATATATATATATATATATATATATATATATATATATATATATATATATATATATATATATATATATATATGGATTAATCACTCACTGCTCTGCCCTCGTCGCGACCGGACGTGTTTTTGCGCTCCCGTGACGAGGGAAAACCGTGAGTAAAAGATTGGGCACAGGTGGTTAGTGGAGGGAGGATTTGTTCTATTGCAGGCCTAGGTTAAGAAGGAGCGGTTATATTGTTTAACTTGAGTATATTAGACTTAGCCTAGGTATTCTAAGCTTCTATAATTATCGATCGGCCACGTGTACGTTTGTAGACGGGTGGAGTGGCCACGTGGCTTAGGTTTCTGTTAGCATAGAGGAATAAGTTTGTGTCTGCTTGGTGTTTTAGTTGAAGATTAAAATAGTGAGCTTAACTTACACTAGGTAGCTTCTAGAATTATCCATCGGCTACGTGGACGCTTTGTAGATGGGTGGCGTGGCCTCGTGGCTTAGGTTTCTGTAGTGCAGAGGAATAAGTTTGTTTGTTTTTTTTTTTTTTTTTTTTGTGGTTAAGTTTAAAATAGAGTTGACTAAAATAGTGTGCTTAAATTACACTAGGTATATCTTCTTGTCCTGGTGTTATTGTATAGGTATCTAGGTTTTTGATTATATTAGTGTTTAGTTTGGTTTAGTTGGAGTTTGCAGCTGGTGGTAGGTATTTAGCAATTACTTCTGTGCATATATTTGCATAGTTTTATCTCATAAGTTTATTTTTAACGAGCAGATTTTTAGCTTCTAGAATTATCGATCGGCCACGTGGACGCTTTGTAGACGGGTGGAGCGGCCACGTGGCTTAGGTTTCTGTTAGCATAGAGGAATAAGTCTGCGTCCGCTCGGTGTTTAAGTTTAAGATAGACTTTAAGATTAAAATAGTGAGCTTAAATTACACTAGGTAGCTTCTAGAATTATCGATCAGCCACGTGAACGCTTTGTAGACGGGTGGCGTGGTCTCGTGGCTTAGGTTTCTGTAGTGTAGAGGAATAAGTTGGTGTCCTTTTGGTGTTTAAGTTTAAGATAGAGCTTAGGACTAAAATAGTGAGCTTAAATTACCACTAGGTATATTTTCAATATACTGGTGTACTTGCAAAGGTATCTAGGCTTTTTTTATATTTCAGTTTGGTTTAGTTGGAGTTTGTAGCTGGTGAGTCGGGATAACTTTATTTAAATTTAAAAAAAACACAAAAAAACAAACAAAACAAAAACAAAAAAAAAAAAAAAAATGCAAGGCGACTGTGGGAACTGTAAGTGTATTGTAGTCATTGGGGACTTGAGTAAGAAAGTAGATATGTTAGCAAGGGAGGTGGAGCGTCTGAAGTGTTTGGTGGCAGGGCCCACCATAGGAAATGTCAGCCAGGCAAGCCAGGTGCAGGAGTCTAGGAGTGATAGGGGTGGAGATAGTATAGACCATGACAGTAGAGAGTGGAAAGTAGCTAGACGCCAGAGTACGAGACTAGCTTTAAGGAAAATTGACAAAGGCATTGAGACTAATAATAGATTTGAGGTACTGCAAGAGAGAGATAGAAATGCTGCTAAGGAGGAAGGGAGGAACGACCAGGCAGCTGATGGTAGAGAGGGGGAAGTTTTAGTTATAGGGGACTCAAGAGTGAGGTACATGGACCGTACTTTTTGTAGCAGGAACCCCAACAAACGGACACGTGTTTGCTACCCAGGGGCCCAGGTAAAGGATGTTGGTGATAGGATAGAAGGAGTGATGAAGGGTAGTGGAGAGAGCACAACAGTAATTGTGCAGGTTGGTGGAAATGATGTAGGAAAGGCAAAAACAGAGGAAACAATGCAAGAGTATAGGGCTTTGATAGGTAGGTTAGCTGTGAGTAGGAAACGAGGAATGGTAACATCCATCCTCCCTATGGTTAACGCAAGCATAGAGTGGTACTCGAGGGCCATTGGGCTGAATACCAGGGTGGCCAAGATTTGTAAGGAACTTGGGGTGGGGTTCTTGGATTTGTGGGGGGATTTCTGGGGGAGGACTGAAATGTTTGCATTAGATGGGTTACATTTGAGCAAGAGAGGAGTTGAATTGCTCAGCAATAGGTATGAGGAGGCTCTCATTAGGAAACAGGGAAACTAGGCAGGTCATGGGGGGATGTAGCTGATAGAGAGAGAGGTCTTGCAAACACCTCACAGTCAGCAAATAGGGGTAGCAGTAGATCAAGGGGGCAGAGTGGTAGCTCATCCAGAGATGATAGAGCTACTCAACATGAAAAAGCCAAAGAGGGTTATGGAACTTTTGTTAAGTGTATGATGCTTAATGCTCAGAGCATTCGATCCAAATTTGATGAGTTCAAGTGTTATGTTGCTGAGGAGAAACCAGATTTTGTTTGCATTACTGAGGCATGGGTCAGTGAGGGATATTTTGGGGATAACTTGCATGACTATGAGATCCAGGGATACAATATGTTTTCATGCAATAGGGGTCCAGCAGTGAAAGGGGGTGGTGTAATGCTCTATGTGAATAGCTTATGCAGTTCTCAGAAAGTAGCAGATGGGGTAAAAAATGTGTCTGTGGAGTCCATTTGGCTTGATGTTGCTGTGGGAAGAGGCAATAGCAATAAACTGAGGATTGGAGCTTTGTATCGATCAGGAACCTTGCCACATTCTCAGCAACTGGAGCTCGATAAGGTGATTTGTGAGGAAATCAGTAGGAACTTTCAGAGGAAATGCCTTATTCTTGGTGACTTTAATCTAAAAGGATATGAACATGTTGGTGTTGGCTCCCCATCATGTAAACTGTTTAGGAAATGCCTTGAAGAGGACTTGTTCTTACACCAGTTTGTAATGGAACCAACCAGGCAGGGCTCATTCTTGGACCTTGTCTTCTCAGATTTAAGTGATTTAGTTCAAGACTTGACTGTAGGAGAAACTCTGGGAAGAAGTGACCATAACATAGTGAGATTTAAGGTACAAATAGCAGGGACAATCAAGGATAACTTGGCAAAGATTCCAAATTTTAACAGGGCAGACTTTGACTCCATGAGAGAGGCTTTAAGTGCCATACAATGGGAAGAATAATTTTTTGATTTAAATGCCTGTGAAATGTGGGAAAAGTTCAAATCTTACTTGAGGGAAATTCAGATTAGACATGTCCCCCAAAAGCAAAGGCGCAAAAGAAGTGTAGGAAAGCCAGCATGGCTTACACCAGATTTGAGGAGATCAATTAAGGCTAAGAAAGATGCATTTAGAGTATTTAAGGAAGCTTCAAATGTCGTAAATCTAAGGTCGTATCAAAAAGCTAGAGATGCTGTGAAGCAGAAAACCAGAGCAGCAAGGCGGGCAAAAGAATTGGATTTGGCTAGGAACTGTAATGGGGACAGTAAAAAGTTCTTTAGTTTCTACAAGCTAAGTAAAGTTTCAAGCACAATTGGTCCACTGGAAGTAAATGGCACTATATTGAGTGAGGATGGTGAGATGGTTGAGGAGCTGAGCAAGCAGTTTAAATCAGTGTTTACAGTGGAGGATGTGACAAATTTGCCAACCGTGAACCACAGTTCAGTGACAGGTGATCAGATACACAATGTTGATTTCATTGATAGTGATGTTGTTTTCAATTATATCAGAAAAATAAAGCCAAACAAGGCAGCAGGACCTGATGGAATTTATGCTAGGGTATTGCGGGAAGCTGAAAAGGAACTGGCAATTCCACTTAGTATAATATTTTGTAGATCAGTTTCACAAAATGAAATTCCAACAGATTGGAAAAGGGCAAATGTAGTTCCTATTTTCAAGAAAGGAGAAAGAGGGAAAGTTGAAAATTATAGGCCAGTAAGCCTCACATCCCTAGTCTGCAAGGTACTCGAATCAATTATCAAAGATAGAATAGTTAGTTTTCTGGAAGGAAACAGATTGATTCAAGATACTCAACATGGGTTTAGAAAAGGGAGATCGTGTCTCACAAATCTCTTGGACTTTTTAAATTTTGCTACAGAACAATTTGATCAGGGAAATCAGGTTGATGTAGCATATCTTGACTTTAGTAAGGCCTTTGACAAGGTACCCCATAAACGGTTAATGATGCAGCTTCAGGTCCATGGCATTGCAGGTAGCATCCTAAAATGGATTGAGTTGTGGCTTTCAGATAGACAGCAGAGAGTGATGCTTAATGGTACAAAGTCATCATGGCAAAATGTTCTTAGTGGAGTCCCTCAGGGGTCGGTACTGGGGCCACTGTTGTTCATTATATTTGTGAATAGCATTGAATGTGGCCTGAGCAGTAAGGTTTTGAAATTTGCGGATGACTTGAAGATCTTTAGGGCAATAACAGGGCACAATGAGCAGGTTTTGCTGCAGAACGACTTAGACGAGCTTGTGAAGTGGTCAGAAAAATGGCAAATGAAGTTTAATTTTGATAAGTGCAAAGTCATGCATGTAGGTAGGCAGCATATGAAGGCGCCATACTTGATGGATGGCCAAGTACTATCTGTGACTGAGCAGGAGAAGGACTTAGGTGTTATTTTGAACACAAAATTGGGGGCATCAGAACAGACCAAAGAAGCGAGGAAGAAGGCACTAAGAATGCTTGGGGCGATACAGAGGAATGTGTCATACAAAAGTGAGGAGGTCATCAGGAAGCTTTACTGTGCATATGTCAGGCCACATTTGGAATACTGTGTCCAAGCTTGGTCCCCTAGTTATGAGAAAGATTGCTGGCTTTTAGAGAGAGTACAAAAGAGGGCAACAAAAATGGTTAATGGTATAGGCAACCTGGCATATGAGGAAAGATTGAAGAAATTGAATATGTTTTCACTTAGATATAGAAGGCTGAGAGGAGATCTCATCGAGGTTTTTAAATTTGTTCATGGTCAGGAGCAGGGATATCTAAGGGAAATGTTTGAATTTAACAGAAATGATGCAATTAGAGGTCATCAATTCAAAATTAAAGTTAATCACAGCAGGACAAGGTTAAGACAGTCTTTCTTCACCAACAGGGTAGTAGAACACTGGAACCAGCTTCCAGGAACAATTGTCAGAAGCAACACACTGAACATCTTTAAAAACGGCATAGACAATCATTATAAGAATAGGGGGCTTGTTTTTCTGTATTCCAGGGTGGGTTGATTGACAGATTTGGTGGGCAACTGGTTCAGTGTACCAAGTGCAACCAAGAAGGGCCCTTGTGGCTCATAGTTGCACTGATCTTTTATGTCTTTATGTCTTTTATGTCTAATCACAGACATCATGAACAGGTAAAGGTGAGAAATGATCCACCAAGTATACCCTGTGCGAGCTCCAAAGTCCCTGGATGTACCGCTAGATGCCGAGGTGCCAGTGTGTGTGTCAATGATCATTGATGGCCGGCTTCGGAGTCCCTGAGAGTGCACTGCTGATCACCGGTTGACGTCGAAGGTTCCTGGGTGCGTCCTGGTTCCCGTGTATCGGGATCCCTGTGTATATATGCGAATCTGTGTATCTGTGTGTGTGTGTGTGTGTGTGTGTGTGTGTGTGTGTGTGTGTGTGTGTGTGTGCGTGTGTGTGCGTGTGTGTCGGGATCCTTGTGTACCCCGAGGTCCCGTGTGTGTGCCCCTGGCCATTACCGGCAGCCATCTGGTGACGATTGCATCACACGTGCGCGCGTTACAGAACACACCCACGGCAGATGGATGCCTTGTGGGGAGGGGTCGTGTGGCTCCACGCCTATCAGTCTGTTCGGCTGCGGACCCGCAAATTGTATGACTTTACACAGGCTGACGCACACGTGTAGACCCATGCACTGGGAGAAACAAGGGTACACACAATCAGAGTAGATACAATTGGCCAAGTGCTAACATAATAAGCAACGATGAAGCACACTCCGTGATATAACTCACCATTAGTTGTGTTACCATGGACGTTCGCGAATATATTTGGCTCCTCGGACTCGATTTTGCCGGGAAGTCAAGGTAAACGTGGCATTTTCCATTGAAATTGCCTATGAGCAGTGTCAACATAATGTTAATAAATGTATGATCTATTACACATCATCGTACGTCAAAACATGTCAAACGTGCGGACGAAATGCGTTACATTGGATTCATCTATTGCTGCACGATTACTTTAGCCAAGCTTCCTCTGAGCGGTCGGAATACGCCTGCTGAGATCTAAAAAAGTGCAATCTCCGATTTCCTCACGAGGTTGTAATCCTTAATACTACTAATTAAGTGTTATCATTAATTGTAGTGCACATGCGACATGATGTTGATGATGTTGATCATAATTAGCTTATTTTTTATGTTATCACATTGTATTATAGGCTTGCAAAAGACCGTGGAAGACCTCGGTACATTTCCATAAGACCGCTAATGACCCACCGCTCTTGAGCGTGGTTTCTGACCAGGGTTACGGTCCTTACAATTGTCACCTCTAATGTCAACGACTTGCTCGGTTTGCTCCAATTGCGTACGTTGCGTGTGTGCTCGTTGTCACACCTCCAAGCTTTGTCGACCTGAAATTGCTACTGGTTATATTTCTACATTGGTACCTTCGTCTATCATATGCGTCTCCTACATCGAAGACGAATCGGATGTATCCAGGCTTTAACCCTGACGATAGCAACGAAGATGCTTCGTGTCACCCACATGCCACTACCTCGAAGCAATCATCCTTCATGTTCACCACTGATCACAATAATTGTTAAAATCTGAAAGAATGTTCTTGGATGCGGGTTTCGTCACAATGCACCTTTACATTAATGGATGTAACCTTACAAATTCGCAAACTTTGACTTCCTGGGTACGATACTGATGTTCTGAAACGCTGCTTAGTCGAAGGTGAGACGAACGAAATCAACAGCCACCTTACCGTACGACATAACACGGCAACACGAACGTCTTGATGTGCCGCTAACAAAACGTGGAAAGGACAAAACTTTTTCGAAATCCTTCTGTAGCCGTTCCTGCCAATACGTACACTTACTGCTTTTGACCACATATACAAAAAGTGTACCTTAGAAATGTCAGTAAATTTCAGAACTCTAGTGCATGTGGTTCACTGTGCCAGACGAGAATATAAATAACTCAGGTGTGGAATACGCTCTCCCTCGCACAGAAATGACATTGAGCAACAATAGTAGTTCACATTTAACCTCTGCGGACACGTTTCTTATCCTACTACAGCCATGGACTCCTGCAGACACACTATCATTGGGGGGGGGGGGGTACCCGACACCTCCCACACAAACTATCCAAGGCTTCCCTTGCAAGTCCCTATAAATGTGCGCAAACGTCCACTCCTCGGCTACACAGCCTGCTTGCCTATGCCTTTTACACGAGCCAGCACCGCGCGCATCCAATAGGCATCCGCGGGCCGAATGCTGCGACGACATGACGTGTCCCAACTCCCGAGTTCAAAGGACTGTGAACCCTTGCGATCTGCCGTCGGTGTATTACCGTCACGTAGATCTCGCGTCAGTCAGTCACGGACATTTTATCGACACCCGCGAGACAACCGCGAGCCCCGCCCGGCCAAAAACAGCGCCACCGACGCCACGCGACAAAAACTCGTCCGGTGGCGGCGCATCAAAGGCCCGGCCCGGGCAGGGCCGGCCGGCCGCAGCTCGCCGGCGCACGAGTCGGCTGATGTAGGTGTGTGGGGGGGGGGGACTGGCCGGTGCCGGTGGAGTCATTTCCGGCTGTGTGCACGTGGACCGCGTGAGCCGTGGTCTCCTGGTTGCTTCGTTCACTCAGGTTTCTTCCACGAATGGCTGGGCGTCCACAGGGTGGTAGCGAGGGGAGGGGGGGGGGACGAGACGTTGCTACGATGTGAAGAACATGTTTCCTGGTCAAGCTAATCCTGAGGTGAGCTGGGACCTTAGGAGCGCTTGCCAGGGCACATTTTGCGAGTCGTCGACGGGTGGAAAGGGCAATTGGTCACTTCCACACGCCTCAGATTGTGATCATTATTGCACTACTAGGAAGCCGATGGTTTATGTCATAACCTCACCAGTAGGCATGCAGATTCTACAGACATCAGCCATACGCCGGTAACAGGATCCAACGCCGAAGTCAGCCGACTGTAGAGTGCAAGCAGTACAGGCTACGGCTATTGCATCAGGTATAGGCACGCTGAAAGCAAAGACGGTCGATAACAGGACTCCGTGACCTCACCCATGGCGATACCGACGCTACAGACTAGGGTTACGCCGCCAGACTTCCGACACGCTAACCGAAAGCTCAGCGTGCCCACATCAGGGGTGGTCACGTGACGTGATGACGTCACGGGGCGGCAGACGGCCGGGCGGCGGCGGTTTTTGTGCCGAGACGAGCGCTTCCCGTCTGGTGGCGTCGGCTACCGACACCGCCACAGCCGCCGGTCGCACACCGCGCGAGCATGCACACTGAATGTGCGTGGACAGCCGAGCAAAGCGGATTGAGGCGGCACGCTTCAACCCGGGACTGGTCGCGACCAACGACCGTGCTTAAAAAACCAGTAAGGTCACTTTTTGTCGGCGAAGAGGTTGCGGAGTTTGTGGTCGACGCGCACGGAGGGCACAGCTCTTAGGTCGATGCCCCTCTCACGAGCAAATACCGGACGATCTTGCACATGTTCACTGGGCTGCGTGCCCGTCAGTTAGATTTGAAAAGCCAGGCATAGGTCGTTGGCCCTTTCTCCAGTTTCGACTGCTATCCAAACGGAGACTGTACCCTTCGATTGCCTTCTTGGCACCTCTTGAAATGAGGTGAACATCTTATCTTGGTATCAATTCGAGAAAAATCGCCACCAGAGATCGCTTGAACGTGCAGGTGGTGGATAAATCGAATCGCGTCAGCTACGTACCAGAACCTAATCGAGGGATGAGGAAAATTCCGATGATATTGCATAGCCAGTATAAGTTGCGTTAGTTCATCTCTGAATCTCATATCACCCGGGAACTTAAACGCCACTAGAAGTACCGAAGATTGTATAGACAATTTTTCACCCAGTCAGTCCACGTGAAAACAACATAGACTTTACGTAGATACTATCATGGTATGTGTATGCATTTGTGTGTTTGTGTGTGTGCGTGTCGCGAACTACTAGTGTTTGCAGACCATCAAAACTGTGATTATGTCAGTGGACGAGTCACGCGCTGCGGCACCTATAGCTAAACGTTAAGCAGATGTTGTCTCGGCTACTCTGAGGTTCCTGAACCCGTGACGACGGGTTGAACACTCCACTGGTGCCGTTCAATTGCAATTGTGTGGCTGGGTGGTGAATGTCAGGGTTGATACAATAAAATACACTTACCATGGACGATTTCTGGTAAAACTAGCAATCATTCGGCAAATGTCTTCAGATTGGAAATTGATTAACTGTAGATGTCCGGGCTGAAGCGAGCTCTGCATCTGTCGTCATGAACCAACATATGGAAACCGTATTGTTTCATCGTCACACGCACACATCGACTATGATGCACAACACGATATGCTGTTCCTTCATCACCGCGTCATGCCACGCCACGTGACGTGACGTGACGTTGCGTCACGTCACGGCTGGCATCAATCCCCGCCCCAGCCTCACCCCATTTTCGGCCACGTGTCGGCCACGTGCGTCGCTATGTGCGGCCGTCAGTTGTGTCTGTTAGGTCAGTTTGACGGTCAGTGTTCCACCGTGGCCAGTGGCGGGTCTAGAGGGGAAGGGAGTCATTCCCCTGGGCCCCTTCGGGGCCACAGGTGAGGCAGGCGAGGACCCCGATCTGGGAAAACGTGAATGGCCTCTATAGAGGCGGATTGAAGAAGCCCCGGGTTCCAAGTTGGCGGAAGCCCTTGGAAGCCAGCTTGGCTTCCAAGCTTGGGCTTCCAGCTTGGAAGCCCTTGGAAGGGCTTCCAAGTTTGCGGAGAGACACCAATAAAGAGGATTCCCAAGCCGATAAAGAGGAGCCCTGAGTGGACGGAGAGGGTCATGGAGCTGACGGAGAGGGCCCCGAGCCGACATGAATTGTCCCTGGGCCCAGGTGCGCGCACATGACTTTCGTGAGGAGGCGCACGCATTTTGTATGCACCTTTGGTAGACTGGGCCCCCTTTGAGTGACATGGGCCTCTTGACTACCCAGGAGGCGCAACATTTATGAGAGCAGCACCAAAGTCCAGGGGTGCCAAAATTATGGATCCCGTGGTCAAATACTGGACCCGACACTGACTGTGGCACCACAGAGTTGGTCCAGATTTGGGTGGTGCATTAGCAACGGCATGTTCTTTGAAGATTATTTTTATGTGTCTGTCGTGCCGATATTTGGATCGTATGCTGGACTTTGTAGCCGGTGTAGTACACACCAGCATGGTTGTACCAACTAATGGTTTAAGGGCATACATGCATACATCCCCTCTCTCGGCAAAAGCCCAGATAGGAGGCGTGGGTGTACAACCCAGAGGCAGCTCAGATTGTGATATGGAGAGCCGAGGGTGTCAGCCTGCTTGGCCGGCGGACAGCCCGTACCCTCCGACACGACTGAACTCAATGACCTTCCGCTCAGCTGGACCGCACCCAGCGATCCAGCTGACCCACGTGACCCTCGATTCAGTCAGGTTGAACCTATACACCAACCCAGCTGACTCAACAGCAAGGAACAAGCGAGGAGCGAGTCTATACGAAATGCATCTCCGTGGAAGTAAGGCATGTTTTCAGAGGAACTATCGCAAGAACGAGAATAACCTTCCGCTGGTGGATGGGGGGATTGGGTGTGGGGGGGGGTGCATAAAGGGATTATTTAAGATACGAAAAATGAAACAAAAACAGTGGTACGATGTGCATTGTGTGTCAAATTAGAATAGTTTTCACGCTTCCAATTGTTCGATAGTTTAACTAAAGTCAGGAATGTCCACAGTCCAGTAGTCCTCACCCTGGGGCGTGTATTTCCGGTTCGCAGTGGCCACCTTAGAGTGCCTCGAGCTCAGACGGTGCCACTCCTACGAAGCGCACGAGCGTCCAACCGACCAGCTTAGGCAAATCCTCATTCACCTGTCGCCGAGATCTGTGACGACACCTGTCGCGGCTCCTCCCACTTGTCACAGGTGGGTGGGCCGCGGAGCTCTCGGTGGGCAGCTCACGTGTCAGCGGCAACTCACGTCAGAGGAAGGTCACGTGTCAGCGGCAACTCACGTCAGAGGAAGGTCACGTCAGGTGAAGGGAAGGTTAAGTCAGGTGAGGGGAAGGTCACGTGTTAGCGGCGCTTCAAGTCAGAGGAAGGTCACGTCAGGTGAGGGGAGGGTCACATTCAGGTCAGGGCTAGATCACGTGTTAGCGGTGCTTCACGTCGGAGGAAGGTCACGTCAGATGAGGGGAAGGTACGTCAGGTGAGGGGAAGGTCACGTCAGGTGAGGAGAAGGTCACTTTCAGGTCAGGGCTAGGTGACGTGTCAGCGGTGCTTCACGTCAGGGGAACACCGTCGGCACGGCGTGGCGTCGGCGACCGCAAGCGAAGCCCGCGAAGCCTCGTCCGAGATCGACACCACCTGTTGACGTCACGCCAGAGGCAGGCGGCCGGGTGTGACGTCACACCTGGGGTAGCCACCGGTAATTATCTACCGTCAGCGGTGGTTGGCAATTATCTACCGTCGGCTGTCCTTACGTGCGGCGGGCAGCCTGTAGGCACGCTGCTGCTGCACTCCGCTGTGTAATGTCGGGCTCTTTGTATTTCCTATTAGGATGTGCCCCGCCCAGCCACGGTCCGTGATCAGCGACAGACAGGTGCGATGGTCATGTCCGAGGGTCACAGGCGTGCCCGATGGTCACAGGCGTGCCCGATGGTCACAGGCGTGTCCGAGGGTCACAGGCGTGCCCGAGGGTCACAGGCGTGTCCGATGGTCACAGGCGTGTCCGAGGGTCACAGGCGTGTCCGAGGGTCACAGGCGTTCCGAGCTAGCGGTCCGTGGTCAGGCGACAGGCGGGGTGCCGATGGTCAAGGGTGTCCGAGGGTCACAGGCGTGTCCGATGGTCACAGGCGTGCCCGATGGTCACGGCGTGTCGAGGGTCACAGGCGTGTCCGATGGTACGAGGCGTGCCCGCGGGCCCGGGGGGAGGGTACAGGCGTGCCCGAGGTCACAGGCGTGTCCGATGGTCACAGGCGTGTCCGAGGGTCACAGGCTGTGATGGTCACAGGCGTGCCCGAGGGTCACAGGCGTGTCCGATGGTCACAGGCGTGTCCGATGGTCACAGGCGTGTCCGATGGGTCCAGGCGTGTCCGATGGTCACAGGCGTGTCCGATGGTCACAGGCGTGTCCGATGGTCACAGGCGTGTCCGAGGGTCACAGGCGTGTCCGAGGGTCACAGGCGTGTCCGATGGTCACAGGCGTGTCCGATGGTCACAGGCGTGTCCGATGGTCACAGGCGTGTCCGATGGTCACAGGCGTGTCCGATGGTCACAGGCGTGTCCGATGGTCACAGGCGTGCCCGATGGTCACAGGCGTGTCCGATGGTCACAGGCGTGTCCGATGGTCACAGGCGTGCCCGATGGCGTCGCTGTCCGTCACACTGTCATAATCTGGTTCTATCGGAAACGCTGTGTTAACTTGTCATTAGTGAATAGGCGACAGGTGATACGACGGCATATCGAGTCTGAGTGCAGTTCGGGGGCGCGCTACGACGAAGAGGCCCAGGGCTGGCTGATGCACGGTTCTGTATGGAGGTTTTTGCTCGGTGCTCGTTGCTCGGTAACCCATAATGGGCTGACTACACGTCACACATATTTCGATATTCTATGCCTGACATGAAAACGCGCTCTTTGTATTGGACATCATGTCGTTTCCTTCTGAATGCAACAATATAGACAATATAAGGCTCAAAGCATATTGTCAATGTCACGGAACCTCAAAGCGGACGCTGATCGGGCCGATGGGTTTCGCCATCGTATGAGATGGTCGTTTTGCAACAAGTGACAAATTTCTTTCTCGACCACAATCCGGCGTGTTTGGGGTGGAGTGAAGATGGAGGACGATGTGGATATTCCGGTTGAAGGAAAGAGTGACGGGAAAGTGGAAACATAAGTGGTGTGGTGTGCCTATATGTCAGGACACAGATAAATCCACACCAGATATATGTGCGTGACTGTTCCACGACACAAGCGCACAAGAAGGCATTGGTGTGACGCTACACGAGGAGAATATCCAAGGCCAACTTGCGCTGTGTACTGCTGTGAAGACCATTTCACTGGAAGTTGCATGTCAATGTTGAATTCACCAAAGGTATTCATCACGTAAACCTCACATCATTCCTAATCCACTGATTACTCGTCAGTTGAAAGGCATTTATTGGAGAAGTACTGCACGCTACCCATATCAGATAATTCGAATACTTTCAGTTAATACTGAAAAGGGGACGAGTAGTCTAGGCGTAAGTTGTCCGTCTCACAATCGAGAGATTGTGGGTTCGAGTCTCACCTGTCGCTACTCTTCACCCGCGGCCAGTCGGCGTGAGATATTGGCGACGCTACATGGCTCAACGGCCGAAGTGTCGCATAGCCAATAACCACCATTAATACTGACTACAATACTGAGCAAGTAGGAAAAACATGACAGCCAATTGGGTAATTTTGAACATTTTTCGTACCTTCTGCCACTATCCAATACGAACCAAATGGAATACGTGATGGCAGTAATGCCAGCTTAATAATTGAGTATTGTTTATTATTCATCACCTCTGACAGCATATTCAGCCCTTACTGGCATTATGCATGCAGCAATATGCAGCAATATGCATTGCTTGTGATGTTGAAAATAGTGTAGCATGACTTCATTAGTCATTAGTCCTTCTACTACCTGATTATATATTGTCTGTCCACTTGTCGACTTGAATGCCAGTTCAATTAAGACATAGGATAAGATACAAACACCAATGAGGATATTTGAAGTTACTTTGCACACTCTCGGCAATGACCATGAAGGATGTCTGCCACCAGACAATGGGCTTCTTCGCCCTCAGCTCCTTACGAAATATGACTTCTGACACCCGACAACAAAACATTGCAAAACAAGCCAGTCTGCAAGGCATGACAGTCTTAACGAGATCTTGTCGATGCATTGTGTCGGTAGCAGGTGCGATGTGTGTCGGTAGCAGGTGCGATGTGTGTCGGTAGCAGGTGCGATGTGTGTCGGTAGCAGGTGCGATGTGTGTCGGTAGCAGGTGCGATGTGTGTCGGTAGCAGGTGCGATGTGTGTCGGTAGCAGGTGCGATGTGCGATAGTGTGTCGGTAGCAGGTGCGATGGTGGTGATGCTTGTGTTGCCGGCTGATGACCGGTGCAGCGTTTTTCTGCCCGGTGGTGTGAATCAGTCACAGCTGGTGCTGATCATGTTGCATGACCGGGCGCATGTGGAGGTCCGACACAAGGCCAAGTGTAAGGAAGGTAAACACTGGGCGTTTTTATCAGCCTGGCATGCTGTGTTTCTGTCCAGTATGCCATTATTGGCTGTACGGTTATGTTTCTAGCTGCCTGGTGCAATCAGTTTGGCTGTTTGGTGTCCTAGTGCAAACCTTTCAAGTCAGCAGTATGCCTCATCGACTCCCTTGCCATACCTCACAGACCGGAAAACAGAAGTGCCCAAAATTGCTTATCGTAGATTTTGCCCAAAACCCATGAGCTGCGTCTTTAGCTATGTTATGATATGCTACGATGGGTTGGAAAAAATAGTGCTTTAAGTGCTAAAATAATTAGATCCTCCCAGTGCCTACCCGCATGGCTCAAGGAGAACTTCAGAAACTTACTTGTTGATATGTGATAATGGTGGACCCACTTGAGGGATAATGCGATTAAGTCGATTGGACGAGGTCCCGGAATCTGCTTAAGTAGGCACTGTATTACAATTGTGGGGCCTTCAATGGGCCCTACAATTGTATAGGTAATTCAATAGGTAGGTAATTACATAACGGCGTCAGACAACAATATTCTTCTTACTTGAAATAACAGCGCTCCAAATAAATCATACTTGATACCTTACCGGACAAACATGGCCATCCATCGTGTTCCTGTTTGCTCGGGTGCCTCCAATTTACACGGAAATCTCACAAATGAACACGTTCACAGGCCAAACCACCCATGACGTTCTGCGAGACAACGCCAATTGACCGCCTATCCCAGGGATTTCTATAATATCTACGCGCATCTACAGTATTCGTCACGGCAGCAATGAGTGTCAACAAGCACCTGACGTCATCGCTATGATGATCAGCACGATCACCGTTTTTGGCGGCGGCGGAGGGGCGTTAGATTAGTGGGGAGGCTCGTGATCAACTTCTGACAGCAACCACCATGGAAATTGGTGGGGAGGCTCGTGATCAACTTCTGACAGCAACCACCATGGAAATTGGTGGGGAGGCTCGTGATCAACTTCTGACAGCAACCACCATGGAAATTGTATTCGCTGGTCGAGACCTCTCCTCAGACTTTCGAACTGGTGGGAAAATTAGCCAATAACATCTTTGGGGTCGAAAATATTCAGTGTATATCATCAGTGCAATATTTAACTTGCTTTCAGTCTAAATGCTTTTCGTCGAATCCGTTCAAAGACAGGCTCCGGCCGCATTTTCGTCGAAGATAGCTTTGAACAGTGGTTCACAGTGTCAACAACAGTTGTCAACAGCATGCCAAGTTATAATTTGTTCACTTAGGGACATATTTGATTTTTCTTCATTTTGAGATTTACCAACTTTCATCACAATATTCCTTGTGAAATACTCTCAATCTGCGTTTTAAAGAAAGGCGTTCGCGGCGACATTCTTGCATGCCGGCAGCTCTCCATAGACCTCGCACGGCAGCCAGCGGTCCCCAACCGTCCCATTAGCGAAGTGGTGCGATCTTTGGATTGCATCCCGGGTCTAAAGTTCAGGCGCAAGAGGGTCGAAGCCTTCCGTTTCTGCTTTTGACAATTAAATTTTGGAAAATGCATCGCATTCGAAATTAATTTCGCTCTGCACACATACCTGAAAGCGTTTGGCTGCATAAACACGTGGGGCAATGTGCATTATGACTGATATACATGGATATCGATTTGATGCGCGATGTTAGCATTTGCCTTGGGTCGTCACCACAGGCGACTTATACTGGTGACATAATTTGCAAGTCAGTGTAGCTTACCACGTGTTCCATTCGAATCAGCCTGCGTCGAGACTGCTGCGCATAACATGCGGGTTTTCAAGAGCTGGTGCCGCCTTGTGTGGCGCCATGTTTGTCTGTTCGTCCTCCACATGACGACGGGGAACCTGTCGGACCAGCGATCGGCTCCTGGGATTTCGCCAGCCACCAGTGAAAATTACCCGCATTGGCTGCGTGTCCTTGCGCACGTGGCAGCACCTGCCCCCGGCGCGTGACTTCAGCTGCCTCGTGCACGCCCGGTGCCTCTGGTCCTGGCACCGGCACGCACCTGGTCAGTCACGTCCTCTGGTCCTGGTGTCGGCGGTCACCTGGTCAGTCACGTCCTCTGGTCCTGATGTCGGCGGTCACCTGGTCAGTCACAACCTCTGGTCCTGGCACCGGCGCGCACCTGGTCAGTCACGTCCTCTGGTCCTGGTGTCGGCGGTCACCTGGTCAGTCACGTCCTCTGGTCCTGGTGTCGGCAGTCACCTAGTCAGTCACGTCCTCTGGTCCTGATGTCGGCGGTCACCTGGTCAGTCACGACCTCTGGTTCTGGTGTCGGCGGTCACCTGGTCAGTCACGACCTCTGGTCCTGATGTCGGCGGTCACCTGGTCAGTCACGTCCTCTGGTCCTGGTGCAGGCGCGCACCTGGTCAGTCACGTCCTCTGGTCCCGGTGTCGGCGGTCACCTGGTCAGTCACGACCTCTGGTCCTGCTGTCGGCGCGCACCTGGTCAGTCACGACCTCTGGTCCTGGTGTCGGCGCGCACCTGGTCAGTCACGACCTCTGGTCCTGGTGTCGGCGGTCACCTGGTCAGTCACGACCTCTGGTCCTGGTGTCGGCGGTCACCCGGTCAGTCACGTCCTCTGGTCCTGATGTCGGCGGTCACCTGGTCAGTCACGACCTCTGGTCCTGGTGTCGGCGCGCACCTGGTCAGTCACGACCTCTGGTCCTGGTGTCGGCGGTCACCTGGTCAGTCACGACCTCTGGTCCTGGTGTCGGCGCGCACCTGGTCAGTCACGACCTCTGGTCCTGGTGTCGGCGGTCACCTGGTCAGTCACGTCCTCTGGTCCTGGTGTCGGCGGTCACCTGGTCAGTCACGACCGCTCGTCCCTTCCGTCCGACCTGTCTTCAGTTCTGATCGGAGTAACTGCGGACACAGTTTCTGCTGGCGACACTCGGAGACAGACAGAAATAGTCAGGGATACTCAGGGTCAATCAGGGACACTCGGATGCAGTGGCTGGGACAGGCAGAAGCAGTCAGAGGAAATCTGGGACAGTCTGGAACAGTCTGAGACAGTCGAAGGCGGCCAAGAAACCTCAGAGATAATTGAGATTTGCGATTGTCCAGACTAACAACGACAGTCCAGTGCAGTGGTAGAAGGGTCTGAACTGTCCAGACTATCAGCGACAGTCTGGTGCAGTGGTAGAAGGGTCTGAACTGTCCAGACTATCAGCGACAGCCTTCACAGCGGTGCCGGTGGCGAGATACAGATTGTATTCTGAGTCGCAGGCAGAGGTGCAGGAGTGGGGAGCGTGCGTTGTGTTTGCACTTCGAAGCCACCGGCGTGCCAGCAAGTCCGGCTCTCCCGCGGTGTAAAAAGGCGGGAGCACCGGTCTGAGCTTTCCACATACGGCTACTGTCACGTCAGAAAGAGTTGCTGAGGACCATGACACAAACCGGTCCCGAGGTACTTCTACGTTCGCCCGCATCTGGAGGGCACCAGCAAGGCACCAGAAGACAAGCCTTATCACCCAGGGACCTTATCGCAATCGGCTGCGATATTTTGAAGAAAAAAATTTCGGTAAAATATTGTGTCCAAACTTCTATGCTATGGTCGGCATGGGTAGATATATGGATAGATATCTTGTGGAACAAGGTGTACAGGTCTTCATCGCCACGTGAATTCGCTCATTTGCATATTGAGTATCGATTGCTAGAGGAATGAATGTCTAGCAACTACCATGGCTTACTTGAAGTGAAATTTTGCTTACACGTTATTTGACATAACCTTCCTTGACCTAGTGTGTCTATACGCTCACCTAACATGTGTGAATGCATGACAAATGGCGCATTCGAGAGCACTATAGTTTGATTCAGCGATACCATCCCCTGCTTTTGAAGTGACCCTGTCCGGGGACATTCCGGGCCACTTATCTCCGCGGGAGACAAGAATGTCCCCAACCATGCAGGACTGAATTAGAGGTCAGTGAGGCAAACTGTTGCACCTCGCCCTGACACGGGCTGTGACCGCAGATCCCCGCTGAATAAGAAGTCAGGCTAGAGTGAGGAAGACATGTCGCACCTCGTCCTAACACGGGCTGTGACCGCCGATCCCCCGCCGCCAGATCACTCAAACAGAGCCGCACAATGCGCTGCCATATCTTAGCACAGACGTGGGGCCGGGTTTTTACCGAAACCCGAGGAATTCCAAAAGAACTGGATCCATTATTCATGGGTCCTTGGTGGGTCGACGAGTCACGTACAGCAGAGGTCACCAGCAAGGCAACTGGGTGTTCATTGTGGCCGAGTCGTTAGATTTTATCGTGTTTTCAGCATCACGGGGTGGAAGAGCGGCTGGTGGCAACAATTATTCGGTATGACAAATGTACTCTCTAAGGGATTGAGAAGAGGTGCTGTATCATGCCTGTATCGTGATCTGACCTTTCCTTGCCTGCTGGTGTTAGCTTTTCTTATTGGTCTTGCTGTGCTGCTGGCTAGAACCTATGTACGGACATTTGGTCGAAAAGGACACCAATAATTATTTCTGATTAGATCGACACATCCATAAATGTCCCAGTGCACATTCAGAAAACGTCACACTCGATCGGTTCATGTGTATGTACTTTTCTTTTGTTAAGGCCCCTGTGGTTCTTATTCAGCCTTAACACTTGATGAACTTTATGTACTTCTCTCTCATACATGTGGATGCCAAGCGAAACTTCACATATTTCGAGCTAAATAAAAACAACACCCGCAAATAATGGTGCCTAAGTGTAGAATCATTCGAAAACACGGTCATGAAAGACATGAATTGACGGTGCCTGCAGATAACCATGTTTACTTTGGAAATTCAGCAGGGTTATGTAGTTAGTTAGTTATTAGGGCTTTAGGGCGCATCAGCAGCAGCAGCAGCAGGGTTATGTAGATCAATGGCAATGCGAAGGGTGTGTCTGCTGGCTAACCATAGCAGAACCTAGTTCGTCAAACCGGTGCGCTTTATCTTCATATTCTTCGTTTCGGTAATTGTGCACTTAGCTGTTTAATATTTTCTCGTTACTGTCTAGCGCGGCTCGTGTTCTGGTCGCTTTTGCTGTAGCCTTAGTACCACGGAGCACGCTAGGCTTCACTGCGCCGTACGGATTCTCACCGCCAATTGGACTGTTTTACTGCACTACTGCAGACTAATAGCGATACGTGAGAGGGTATGCTAATATTCATCGGCTGAGCCGGCTCCCCTGGCAGTCGGCCCGGCCGCCGGCTGACTGACGGCCCAATGGCGGCCGGCTGCCGTCTCATGATCGGACACAATGATTGGCCGGCTAATGACGTCACAGTACAGTGTGACGACCGTCACCTCCGGCCGCCTACAATACCCGTCTGCCCAGCCGAGCTTAATGCTGCAGCTGAAAGTCAACTGGACCGCCACCGTCCACCATACATACACGTGCCGAACAGCGCCACTAAAACCTGCCAGCCAGCGGTATCGCATGTTTGCGCCGCTTTAGCCTCCGACGCGCCGGCGCGGCAAACACGTACCGGTGCTGGGTGTGGGCCGGCGGCGTCTAATCTCTCGACTTATGACAGCCGCGGCCCGAAGACGAAATTCATCTGATCGCGCGGCCGAGTCCATCCGCCGAGACATTTGCATAGCGGCCGCTTCGGCGGAGCGATCGTATCTCGCTCTGGATCTCGGCAGAGCTGCGACCGTGCCGGCCGCCGCGGCGACGTTATCTCGGCTGGGCGGGCACCTGCGGCTCGCCGCTTCGACACTCGAGACCACTCGCGGGAAGCCTTCACGGCACAGCCGCCTCCTCCTGACGCAGTGGCACTTCATGGTACGGTGACCCGTCTGCTTCAGAATGTGTGCAACCGCGCGGTGCGGTTGCTCGATCAAGTCGGCTAGTCGCAGTTTCAAGTGATATTGTCGTTCTGGATGCAAAGCATATCGCATCTCTCCAATTTTCTGCAAAAACGTGCCATGCAGTACGCATCCTATTCGTCCTTCTTTGCGTGTATTTATCTTGACAGTTTCGAATCTCCTCAGATAGAATCCCCGGTGTTTAAACGTTTGCTCAGAGACCCGGCAAATGTTCAACCTGTCACTGGCTCGATAGTACACGTCGACACCGGGATAATACGCATGTAAACGGCTGACATGAAGTTGTCATAATCTCGCATTTAACGGCACACAACGCTGGCCACACTACATGCCGCATGTAAACGGCATGCAACGCTGAACACACTACAATACGCATGCAAACGGTATACAACGCTGACCATACTACATTCCGCATACAAATGGCATACAACGTTGAACACACTACATACCGCATCCAAACGGCATACAACGCTGACCACACTATATTCCGCATACAAACGGCATACAACGCTGAACACACTACATACCTCAGCCAAACCACAAACGGCATACAACGCTGAACGCACTTGCATCAGTGTCGAACTCGCTAAGCAGTAGAGACACCCCGAAATACACTGATCCCGCTTCACCCCATCACACCGCATCACCACATCACACCGCATAACCATATCACACCGCATCACCATATCACACCGCATCATCACATCACATCGCATCACCCCATCACACCGCATCACCACATCACCCATCACATCACATCGCATCACCCCATCACACCGCATCACCACATCACACCGCATCACCACATCACACCGCATAACCATATCACACCGCATCACCACATCACACCGCATAACCATATCACACCGCATCACCACATCACACCGCATAACCATATCACACCGCATCACCAAATCACACCGCATCACCACATCACATCGCATAACCATATCACACCGCATCACCACATCACACCGCATCACCACATCACACCGCATAACCATATCACACCGCATCACCACATCACACCGCATAACCATATCACACCGCATCACCACATCACATCGCATAACCATATCACACCGCATCACCACATCACACCGCATCACCACATCACACCGCATCACCACATCACACCGCATCACCACATCACACCGCATCACCACATCACACCGCATCACCCCATCACACCACACCACCCATCACACCGCATCACCACATCACACCGCATCACCCCATCACACCGCATCACCACATCACACCGCATCACCACATCACACCGCATCACCACATCACACCGCATCACCACATCACACCGCATCACCCCATCACACCGCATCACCCCATCACACCGCATCACCACATCACACCGCATCACCACATCACACCGCATCACCACATCACACCGCATAACCATATCACACCGCATCACCACATCACACCGCATCACCACATCACACCGCATCACCACATCACACCGCATAACCATATCACACCGCATCACCACATCACACCGCATCACCACATCACACCGCATCACCACATCACACCGCATCACCGCATCACCACATCACACCGCATAACCATATCACACCGCATCACCACATCACACCGCATCACCACATCACACCGCATCACCACATCACACCGCATCACCGCATCACCACATCACACCGCATGCCCTCGGCGTCCGCTCGGACCACCGGGCCACCGGGCCACCGGATCAGCCGTCTTGGGCCGCGCGGCTGCCACCGAGCACATATGGCAGCACCTGGCCAGCGTGTCATCGCCACTCGTCACAGCGACTGGCGCCTGTCAGCGGATGTGATGACGTGGTGGCTGGCGCCGGGGGACGTCTGGAAGGGGACGCGCCCCCTACGGACGGCCGCTCCGGAGGTAGGGGGGGGGGGGACAAACAAGGCCGGCTGCTGAGCTTCGGTGCGGGTTGTTAGCATTCGCGGAGCCGGCGAAGAAACGTCCCGCATACGGAGCCGAGTGCAGCTCAGGGGAAGCTTGGCTCACGCTGAGCACACGGATCACTGAGCCGGGTCACCGAACTGCACAGAGCCGGCGGATGCACCGGTTCACCAGAACGTCTCCAGTCCCGGGGGACCATCGGTTCTGGACTGGATCGTGTCTCGGGGAAATTTCGTCACAGGTGATCGATCAACGGCGTTGCCAAACAGCGTTAGCCAGTTGAATGCGTCGCTAATGTCGAGCCCAGGCTCATCTGGAACATCAATCCAGACTGAGAGAGGGGCTTTGTCCGATATTGAAACGCTGACCTAGACCAGGAAGTGTGTGTGAGGGGAGGGATGATAACCCAGGCCAAGGACTGACTTCAATTGACAATTGACCACGACGAAGCAGAGGCTGCTGGTAGTGGTGGATCACTGCCGCACACGCCATCCACGTACTGCGGGGCCCCTGCACGTGGCCCACACTCCACTGACCGTGAGCTCATTCGGAGTGATTTGGTCAATTCGTGCCAACCCTGTCCCAATCCCTGCCCAATGAACCACCTATTGTTCGGCTATTAGGTCAAAGCCAGTGGGGGTCGCGGTAGATCAGTTGGTAGAGTGTGCAACTCTTGACCGCAAGATCGTGGGGTCGAATCCCACAACGGGTGATGTTATCGAGTCCACCCATAACTAGCTGGCTCGAAAGACCGGCGACGTTATATGACCTAGCAGTTGAATGCGTCGTAAAAATCCAAGGTTAATCTTTGTGCTTAAAGCCAGCGATCTTTCACTACTTCGAGACCATGACGAGATAAAAATTCAGCAATTTTGTATAGAGGAAGATAGTCAGAAAAGAGGGTAGGGCGGGGCAGGATGGCTGACTCTATTGTCAGCTGACAATATTGTCAGCTGAAAATTACTGACAATGGCTGACTCTATTGTCAGCCAGCAGGCTTTCTTGAATATCCAAATGGGAGGTGATCCACTGGGTCATGCAGTGACGGGATGCTGCTTTGTCGGGCTTAGACCGGCGACGGTGCTTTTCGGCTGGCTGGTGAGGTACGGTAGCATCCTCCTGCACACACACACACATGCACCACATGCACTCATGTTCTCTCCAGCCTCCATGTACTACGTGTCAAGTCCTTTTTCAGCACATTATCAGACATGCTGTCTGAATAACATATATTCCGGTATTGGGATAAAAACAATTGAAAACGTTTGGAAGCAAATGGGATTTTTTTTTCTAGTTTTGCGAGTTGTGGCAACCACGTTCCACAAAAAAACAGAATCCTGAGATGGTATCATTATTGGCCATCAAATTCGCTGCCAATTGGCACACATCGATGGTTAATACTTGTGCCCACAATTTGTGGAGTTTGTTTTCTGTGCACCCTCCATTTCGTTCAAAAACCGCGGGAGGTAACGTCTCTTTGAGGTCACTCATGCCGAGCCCGTTGTGAACTAGAATGCCATTTTTGGCAACAAGCTGTGGAATTGATGTGCGAACTGATATATTGATGTGCGTTCTGATAGTTTAACATTGATATCACTGCTCGTTTTCGTGTCAATAAAACATCAAATCTCCCTGCCCTCGTGAGACGAGGGCTAAAACATCCAATGCCATGCTTTGTAGCGACGAATTGCAAAATGAATTGATGACTCTTGATGACCAGGGGTGTCACTTTGTATGTTCTATGGTGAGCAACTGGCGCTCCAATTATTCCTCCCCAATCATTGATTTACCCCCCCCCCCCCCAAATTAGACCGAAGGTGAACCAGTGAGCCTATGGAGACGCTGGAAACTCCAGAACGCTGGAGTGTACCCTCCCACACAGTAAATTTCGCAGTGACCCTGTGCTGATGACTCGGTCATTTTCTGGATTATTCCTACATATGGACCTAGCTCTTTTGTTCAGCATGTAATATTCCGATGCATTTTTTACGTGCATATTTTATATGTAGACTATGATCATCAAGGAAACGTCTTGACGTGCACCGTTTGGACTGACGTTTGGATTAATATTTCGTTGAAATTAAAACAGAAAATAGGCAAACGTGATTACATTTTTCACTCTTCCGATATTAAATTCGAAGCGAAAGCCGTAGAACGCACTGCTTGTATATGATTAACGATGACCTGATATAATGTCAGGAGTTTCTTCCATCGACTTTCTGTGTCACGCCGATCATTATTTGGCATAACCACATGTTACACTGCGGCTGCTAGCTAGAGCTGGAAGGTTCAGACCAGTGGTATGAATGAGGAGACGCGATGTTATTCACACATCGAGTTTAATATCGTTTTGGGCCCCTTCATTATTCATCATGATTCTCCATCATTCTCCCTGCACTAATTTTATATTGTAACCGTAGACCTTCCCATCCAGAGCCAGCATTTCCACCCAGAGCCAGCCTTCCCACCCACGGCCAGCCTTCCCACCCGCGGCCAGCCTTCCCACCCGAGGCCAGTCTTCCCACCCGTCGCCACCCTTCCCCCCACGGCCAGCCCTCCCACCCGTCGCCACCCTTCCCCCCACGGCCAGCCTTTCCACCCCACGGCCAGCCTTCCCACCCGTCGCCACCCTTCCCCCCACGGCCAGCCTTTCCACCCGCCGCCAGCCTTCCCACCCGTCGCCAGCCTTCCCACCCGAGGCCAGCCTTCCCACCCGTCGCCACCCTTCCCCCCACGGCCAGCCTTCCCACCCGCCGCCAGTCTTCCCACCCGCCGCCAGTCTTCCCACCCGCCGCCAGTCTTCCCACCCGCCGCCAGTCTTCCCACCCGCCGCCAGCCTTCCCACCCGCCGCCAGCCTTCCTACCCGCCGCCAGTCTTCCCACCCGCCGCCAGCCTTCCCACCCGCCGCCAGTCTTCTCAATTCCCATCTCTCCAGCTCGGCTCTGGTTTGAGGGCCGTGGAGCAAACTCCAGCGCTCCATGCATCACGAGACAACGTTATGCTCCATGTACAATGGTATCAAACGTTGCAGTTTCGGTCACATGGCAGTACATTAGGCAGCACGCAGACTACAATTTCCGAGAACATCGGGTATTAACAATTCCACCGTTGGCATCGAGCATTGGTACCGTTCAGTTCGAGATAGAGCAGCGAACAAATACTAAAAGTGTAGCTTTGTTCATGGAAATCCATCGTCACCTTATTTCCCCTGAGCACGTGCATGGTTTAGAGCACAGTTCAGGTTAATCCACGCAGCTCATACCAAGCGTGATATGTCACGACAAGCACATATAGCCTATGAATAACTTCTTTGGAGTTCCCGGATGATAATTGGTGGTCGACTTCGCATTCAGGCCATTAGACGTGCAACTTTTACCCGCAGGCGAAGAAGTATGCAGGAGCTTCATCACTGCAGCATGCTGTATCTTTGCACATTTCAGAGAATGTATGTTATGCATGCATGCTATGTTATCAAATGTCAATGCATGCATTGGCCTCGTTTTACCTCGGTAAGGTTACCGGTGTGAAGGCGAGGTCTGAGAGCATCTAAACACATGAAATGTGAATAATCTGAGCACAATAACTGCAAAAGAGTGGAAAAGTACGATTTCAACAAAAATGTTTGATTCGGTCTTCCATGTGTCCCATGCCCCTTCCGTTAGCGTGCTGTTGAAAGAGTAGGGAAGGGGACGGGTACGTTCGGCTTCCTCTCTGAACAGACAAAAAGCAAAAACGATCGACGAACGAACGTAGTGATCTGACACAGGCTCATTAAAATTGGTTTACCAGAAGGCTGCAAAGACCCACCGCCGCAGGTTATTGGCTTACCAGAAGACTGCAAAGGTCCACGGGCGGACGGTTATTGGCTTACCAGAAGGCTGTAAAGGCCCACGGGTGGACGGTTATTGGCTTACCAGAAGGCTGCAAAGTCCCACGGGCGGACGGTTATTGGCTTACCAGAAGGCTGCAAAGGCCCACGGGTGGACGGTTATTGGCTTACCAGAAGGCTGTAAAGGCCCACGGGCGGACGGTTATTGGCTTACCAGAAGGCTGCAAAGGCCCACGGGTGGACGGTTATTGGCTTACCAGAAGGCTGTAAAGGCCCACGGGCGGACGGTTATTGGCTTACCAGAAGGCTGCAAAGGCCCACGGCCGCATGGTTACTGATGCCGAACGGTGGCCTGCCATCGCGCTCCATTTTCCGCTTGTCGCGTGAAAATCACCTTTGGTGGCGACCATCACCGCGAAATGGCTACCTCGCGGTGCCGTCGGACGTAGATGAGCCGACTTGCTTTAAAATTAGCATCACGTAAAGTGATTACCCAGAGATGCCATAGGACGTAAGTGAGCCGATTTACCTTGCAATTCATAACGTAAAATTGCTACCCGGAGATATCACGGACGTGGATTAACCGCATTGCAAAACACCGTACTAACCTTACACACAATGCTGCATGACAGCATGCTGCTACTAACCACTACTAACGAGTAACACGCGGCAGCCAGCGTGATAGGCGGTGTTGACAATTACCTCCTTGTTGGCATGGTAAAGATCACTCGGTGTTTTTCGACTAGAGTAGGCTGCTGCCAGCACCTTGGCAAAATCAACCTTCTCGTCACTCCTCTCGCACCACAACTACAAATTATCTTGCGGAGGTTTAAAGTAAAACTGACAACACTGAACATCCGGGAGATGTTTTCCATCCAGCTCCTGCCTTCAGCACCTTAACGTCACATGCAACATAGCATAAGTCTTCCTTAACGTAAATGTACGCTTGACTTAGACTTGCTTACAAACCCCTTCGCTTTTAAGGTGACGCAAATGACCTCTAAGGGGTCCGTCACGCCTCTAAGCTCACTCTTCCCCCCCCTCCATCTCTTCGGATGGCGAGGGTTAGCGTGGTATTTGGTGATTTCCTCCATTTTTCGTGGTGGCGAGGGGGGGGGGGGGGAAGCGATCATGGACTGCAATATCGCTAGCCACCAATTTTACACGCTCCATTCGTATTATTTTTACGACATCTTAGCGCATGATCTGAATTAACCTTACACACATTTTGTTGGCTTTAGATGCAAAACCGATGAAGTGCGGAAAATATCAACGGAACTATGGTGCTTGGTTCTCAATTTATCTGACAACAACACAGGATAGTGGAAGTCGAGTTCCTCCGCCCCCTCCCCTCCAACCCATACAATAATAGATTGACTATTGACCGTTCAAGGCGAAAGGTTGCCACCTGTTGGCAGACATGTTGAACTACTGTTGGCAGATAAAAGTGTGACAAATCTGGCGCGCTACGGCATACATGGAAATGGCTAGCACTGAGGTTACGCATACTATTTCGGGTCCTTGAAGTTTCAAAGTGTGAGGGTTCTTGCAAAGTTGTGAACATAATGGATCAAGTGGATAAGGTGCGCAAGTCCAATACGTATTGTTGTGTTCCACAATGCAAATAATTACACAGGAGGGAACCTGAAGTCAGCTTCCATCGCTTCCCGAGAGATAAATTACTCTCGAAAAAGGGGCACAACATTCTAAAAATGGGCAAGAAAGCATCAAGGCACATGAAGGTATGCAGCAAGCACTTCAAGAAGAATGATTATATCCTTTCTGGTATGTATGTATGGGTGAAGGCTTCATATAATTATTGGTGTTCCCAGCATGTAATTCAACCATATTGCTTTCATACACAGAATTATAAATTGCCTATCTACATGTACAATTTAGCATGTAATGCAGAAGCTAAAATTAAACAACCTTGAGGCATTGTTGGTATGTAAATCATGTGCACATAAGGAATGTGTTAAAAGTTATTTGGTATTTATAGAGAAGAAACCCCTGAGCACAAATTGAAGAACAAATATATGGACTGGACTTGTTGAAGCTTCCCTAGAAACTTCTTCAATTTCTTTGGGGAATCACATGCTGATCTTTATATCCAGAAGAAGACCATCAGATAACGGATGTGGTTTACCGAAATTTCAAACAATTGTAGACCCTACATATGCTTTATATATTGTATTACTCACAAATGTGCTGAACAACAATTACTGCTGTGCACTGGTTTTTCAACAACAGGTCAGATTGGAAAGGCATGCAAGTGAATTTAGCAGAAAGAAACGAGGAAGTAACTTCTGGATGTGAAGGATGACCAGAACAGAAAATTGGTGCAAACCAAGGCATCAGCCATTAATGAGCATTGGTGCTCCTTGGTACACATCAGTGCACAAATATGCATTATAGTGGTGGATACTTGGGCCATGTGTGCCACAGCCACACCAGACATACAGTCTCTCTGAGTGAAAAGGGCTGCCCCTCAGGATGCTTGAGTGCACCCACCCCCACTCAAAGTGTTTCTCTGCTGAGAGAATCCCTGAAAGGTAGAAAAGGTGCTCCCTCTGGATACATGAATCCTCTCCTCAAAAAGTGCCCTCTGCCATAATACAATTGGTAGATCTGCCTCCTAATGCATTGTCTGCATCAGCTTACAAATATGCATTGGTGCTGATATGCCTTGCAAGGCCTCTTTATGTCAGTGTTCTAAAATGTATCTGAGGCTTGGGTGTCTGCCCGAATGAAAAGCATGACAGACGCCTTGATGATGTGCACCAGCACCAGTATATTTGCACACTGCTGACTGATGCTTCATTACACTGAAATTTGCACAAGTCCCTGGATGCTGCATCACTGATATATCATCCAGATTCTCATACTTTTCTGCCTAAGTTCCCAGTGGAAACTTAGCAATGTAGATCCACATAAGGGTGAAATTCAGTTCAAAACACAGGGTAAATATCAATATAATTTTCACAATACACCACCAGCACCAGCACATGAAACTTGGCTGCATGTTTTTTTTTAATGACAACAGTGTTGTGATTAGGAAGTATCTATACAAAATATGCAGCACAAGAACAAGGGAGTGGAAAATCATTCAAATTTGTATTGTGTAGTTGAATAAAAAATTCAATATAACTGGGTGGGGCACCCAACTCAGTCTAGTACATTATCAGAAACTGTCTGTCTGGAAGGTAGGTTTTGATCAGCCAGCCCAATGCTGGAGCTGCTCTACAGGAGAACACCTGTGATGAACTTGAAAAGTAGATCCATAACCTAACCCATGATGATGGGGCTGGAAGCTCATGAACTTTTGGTATTTCTAGCACAACACCAACCAAAAAAAGCAATGCTATGCAACAGTAATATTTTGATTGGCCTGCTAGTTGTCACACAACACTGGTATCCACCATCATAATTCGTATACTTAATTAATATAATTTGTAATTGGTATATAGTTTGTAATTGAATCTCCCACACTCCACCACAGCATGTAGCTCATGGGGCTTCTCGCGTAGGTGGCTGGATTTTATGCAGAGTGCCTGCACCGTAACCTTGCCCGGTTCTTTCCCAATCGTACCACAATAAATAATGTGTCCTGCATCTAGTACGGCTTCCCCCTCAATGGCACAACGCTTTTTATCGCCGATATACTCTGATATTTGCACAATTGATACTTTTGGTACATTAGGATCCATCTGTGTTCCTCTAAAGCAAGCTCAGACAGTATCACGCAATACGGTACGCGTATTGTTTATCTCGAATGTAGCCGCCATCTTTAAATTTTTGCCCTGCCATCTGGTGGCAGGTTGAACGGTCAAAGGTACTGGCCACATCGGAAAGGGCATCAGCATCCATCTTCCTATCAATCGCATCGCTTTGCTACATTCGGAATTGGACATATGGTGATGGATATTTTACATTGCAGTAAGCAACAAAACAAAATATTAAGCTTACACGAACTTCAATCCTTGCGAGCACGACGTGGCATGAACTTACGTATGCGCACCTTGCTGAAAGGTGCTATATCAACGGAATATGCTAGATTGTATTTTCCCTGATTAAGGAAAAACATTAATCGCAGCGGAGTACATATTGTTGCACCATTTGTACATAAACAAGCTGTGCATCAGTTCAAAGGAATCACTTGGAAGATTTCCGGAACGACCCCGGAAACATGGGCTCTCGTAGTTGTCACCAGCTCTGCAGCTGGTTTGGAAGTCTTCGAATCACTGATAATTAACCAACAGCAGTTTGTCTTTTCGTGAGCGGTGATACCGTCTCGACATCTGCCGATGTCGTGTCCAGGCACGCCCTGACTCCAGGCACCCCTGACCCCAGGCACCCCTGACTCCAGGCACCCCTGACTCCGTGACACGTCCTCCGATTCCGGACCAATTTCAGAGCGATATTGGCTTGGTCTACACGTTGACCCTGTTTGACGCTACCGGGTCAGTCTGGATATTGTGGAGCCAGCATGTGTCGGGACATCTGAGCCGGCAGCGGAATGACGTCACTGAGAGCCCCCACGACCCGTGTCCGTCAGTCCGATCTCCGAGCCGGATTCCGAGATCCGATCGGAACGGCTGCCGGTCCGGGCTGTTTACAGCTTAGCTGGTGATTGAGATAGGACCATGGGACGGCGGTCGACACGGTACAGACATTTTGCTTGGTATGTCCGTTCTCTGGTCAGCTGGTGCTGTTGGGCGTGTAATGAAGGCGTGGGCGGCATCAGGACGAAGGACAGTCTGAGGTTCGGAAACTCGTGTCTGCTCCGAACGCTCTTTGTCAGATCAGGAACCGTACTTTAGTGGAAAAGGCAACAGAGAACTGCCGTCAATTTATCCTGCATAGGGCACCATCGACACGACAGTTCGCAACTAGTTCTGATTAGTTTTCATGGAAGAAGGTTATTGCTCCAACTTCTAAATCGCTTGCTGACCGGCTGAAATCAGTCCTGCCAGCCAGCCCCATTAACCGGACAGGGACGCTGTAAATCACACAGGCTGAAACAGATCACCTGATGTATAATGTATGCACCTCGACGTGGATTTCAATAAGGTGTCCCTGCGTGTGTGTGTGTTTTACGCTCATGCATATGGAATGTCGAACAGGGAGGCGACTCCGTGTGGTTTCTATTAACACCGCCGCGCGGGGAAGGAACACATTCTGGAGAGGGAGAACGGGGGAGGGGTGTAAAAAACACACAGAGGCAGCCAAGCATCCTTGGGGTCGTCACGTGTAGAATTATGTGCATGCCATTCTTGTGCTGCTTGTTATGGAAACGGCCCAGAACGGCCACGGCGGTAAGGGAGACCAGAGGCATGCCCATTAGACATTAATTGGATTTGTAACATACAACGGCGGTACGCCTAGTGCATATAATTAAATGTAGTTAGCTCCACATCATCTACGGCATGCATGAAGCTATTTCTCCTCGGTGTGTCTGGACACATAGATGGAGAAGACATTTCTGTCGACCAAGGTCACTTAAATTAACAGGCAAAGTTACCAGAATGTTCCTGGCATGAAGTTAAACTGACATAGTTACGCTTCTGTGTTCCAGGGGGCTTACCATCAACAGAACAAGTGCCGAATGCTACTTTCTTTTCGATGCTCACTTCGGTGCCCTGATCGGCAACAACGCGACAATCAGAAAGTGATGTGGTTCACAATTGATATTGATCGGGATTAATCGAAATTGAGAGCATATACAAGGGATATGACAATTGATTAGAAAATGTATTTTTATTGTATAATAAACCACGTCAAAGTCCACATAGCCGTGCTTTGTCGAAGGAAACGCTACCATATTTTTTTCCAGACAGTTCCTCCGGTTGCATGTTCTCATACGGATTTCAGATTGGACAAGGAAATAATTGTCGGGAATGAACATTTATTTTTAATTTAGTTGTGCGTTCGGGACGAGCATGCATAGCTCTGTCTTATACACACGAGTAGATATCGAAATTATCATCGATTGCATTTCTCGTTTTCAGCATTGGCACAACGCTGATGCATTCTATATTTTCAAGGGCATGTCCAGTGAGTGGCATGATTCAAGGTGTTGTCCAGTGGCATGATCTTTAAGGTGATGTCCAGTGACATGATCCAAGGTGATGTCCAGTGACATGACTTTCAAGGGCATGTTCAGAGACATGATTCAAGGTTATGTCCAGGTGACAGGACCTTCAAGGTCATGTTCAGTGACATGATTGAAGGTCATATCCAGTGACATGATTGAAGATCATGTCCAGTAGCATGATTCAAGGTCATGTCCAGTAACATGATCTTCAACGTCATGTCCAGTGACATGATTCAAGGTCATATCCAGTGACATGACCTTCAACGTCATGTCCAGTGACATGACCTTCAACGTCATGTCCAGTTACATGACATTCAAGGTGTGACATGGCCTGTAAGGTCATGTCCAATGACATGATTCAAGGTCATATCCAGTGTCACGACCTTCAAGGTCATATCCAGTGACATGACGTGACGTGGCCGTCGGCAACTGTCCGAATGGCTCACGAAGACCCACCGAAGGGATTGGTCGTCGGCAGCCGTCGGTCGGTCGGACAGCCAGCCAACAAGGCAGCCGCGCCCGCCGGTAATGCCATGTTATGGCGGCGGCGGCGAGCAACGTCGATGCCTCACCGCTCTCCCGGGCATGCTCGTCCATCGAAAATTACATGCACGCATCTGTGTTCGACGGCGGTTATCGCCGGTGATGGCTTAATTGGACAGCCGTCCGCGACGAGTCGGCGTGTGGCGGGCGGCGGGCCGCGGCGGCGGTGGGCCGCGCGTTGTGAGGTCCCCCGGCCGCGGAATGTCAGCACCGCTGACAGGTCGGGCCGCGGCCACGGCCACGCGTCATACCGCTGACAGACGGCGCGCGGCGCCGCGCTCTGACGGTCGGTCGTGGTCTTCGTGCGTCCGTGGAGACAGGAAACAGTCAGCGGGAAGAATGGAGGAATAACGGTGACTCGCCGCTAGCCAGCTAGCTGGATGAAGGTTGTGCACGTGGGGCCCAGGATACAGCATGCCACCGTGTCTCGTGGTAGAAGAATGGAAGTGATGCAACCACGAGCCTATCAATTTGCTTCATTTTAGTCTGCAGGCCGCGCGTCTGGCATAGCGCGTGTCATCATCGGTCAGTGGTGATTCATCAATGAATGAGGACATGTTTGACGTTGCATATCCGCTGAACGCACGAAGTTCGTCACAAAGGAGGGCGCGACGGGCAGCGGACGTGCTGGCGTGTTTGTGTACTTGAATAAATATCACAACCTTTCTTTGCAGTTCCACCGGCCTTATCAAGCATAGCTGCTAAATGACCCGGCTGAATATATTTTCCAGTCCCGAAGCGCGCCTTAAGTTGAATTCCGAGTCAATAGTGGCTATGCAACCACTTCTTCGCGAGTTTTCTTGGGTGCTTCTGCTCGGAAGCACTCCATTAAGTTAATTATCCGCTGTTGACAGTGGTGGCACAGCTCCGTTTCTGCCAAGGCAGGGACTGCTGCTGCAATGCAGTGCCCCTTGGCGGGAGAGGGGAGGAGAGGCTGTGACGTCATTGCCATTTTTTCGGACAGGGTACCTGCCGGTGGTCGTGAATATGCCGGTCGCTGAAGACGGGGACAACTCTGCCGGAATGGCCGCCCATTATCATCCTCGTCGGAATTGCCGCCCTTTATCATCCTCGTCGGAGTGACGCGTAACAGTCCGGGCGAATAATGGGCCTCAGCCTGGCAACAGCCAGGACACGGTCATCCTGCCAGCACAGGGAACTGCGGAGACACCGGCTCCAGGAGACTGCGGTGTCAGGGACTCCAGGAGACTGCGGTGACGGGGACTCCATGAGGCTGCGGTGTCAGGGACTCCAGGAGACTGCGGTGACGGGGACTCCATGAGGCTGCGGTGTCAGCGACTCCATGAGACTGCGGTGTCAGGGACTCCAGGAGACTGCGGTGTCAGATGCTGCAGGAATCTGCGGTGACAGGGACTGCAGGAGACTGTGGTGTCAGAGACTCCAGGAGACTACGGTGACAGAGACTACAAGAGACTGCGGTGTCAGGGACTCCAGGAGACTACGGTGTCAGGCACTACAGGAGACTGCAGTGACAGGGACCCCATAAGACTGCGGTGTCAAAGACTCCAGGAGACTGCGGTGACAGACGCTTAACCGGGCGAGAAGACTGCGAAGACGGAGACGTGCTGCCAGTGCAGGACAATGTGCTGACGAGCTCATACTCAGCCAGGAGACTACAAAGTCTCCTGCATGCTGCCAATGCACCAAACTTCAGTGACAGAGGCAACCCAGCAACGATGTGGACGAAGGTATGACGTCAGAGGAGATTGCAAGAAAGGTGATTAGTAGCCAGCGCAAAGGGAGGAGGTCGTGCGTCACAAGCGCATAAAGCAGCGCCAAAGAACCAAAGACTGGAGGGTGAGGGGGAGGGGGCAGAGACATTGAACCAGATCAGGCGACTGTGCGGTCCGACATATGTCGCACAACACATCTCCGAAGACAGTCGTATTCAGCCACGATATGGCACAGGACACAAGCCATTGCGAGGTAGAACAAGAACAGACCCGTCTCGTTATGGGATACGTATGCGCTGTCACAAAGTGGCGCTGTGATTCAGGAGGCCATTGTGACGCCCAGACAGCGACGGTTAGGTGGTTAGCGAATGAGTGATGAGGGCACCAACCCTCCCCTCTGACGTCATTCGGTCGGAGGAAACCCCACGGAGCGTAACAGATACTGATACCCGTCCTTTGTCATTGTGCAGTGTGCACGCCACGTGACTCTCATTACGGCCGCTTCATCCGATTTGTGCCTAATGGGGCTGCGGCGCGTGCTGTAGTGCAACACCGAGAGATCAGTGAGGCGATTCTTCTTTCTGGTCACACAGAGATCAGTGAACTACCCGCTGTGATGGATCTGCCCATGGTCGCAGTCAACTCGCACGTGCCGTGCGTGGCGACAGGAAGCGGTGGGGGTACGGAGTGGTGACTGGCAGAGTACCCTATAGTGTTCGGCCGTTACCCTGTGGTGTCCGGCCGGCACACTGTAGTGTCCGGTGGGGGTACGGAGTGGTGACTGGCAGAGTACCCTATAGTGTTCGGCCGTTACCCTGTGGTGTCCGGCCGGCACACTGTAGTGTCCGGTGGGGGTACGGAGTGGTGACTGGCAGAGTACCCTATAGTGTTCGGCCGTTACCCTGTGGTGTCCGGCCGGTACCCTGTAGTATCCGGTGGGGGTACGGAGTAGTGACTGGCGGAGTACCCTATGGTGCCCGGTCGGCACCATGTAGTGCCCGGTGGGGTACGGAGTGGTGACTGGCGGAGTACCCTGCAGTGCCCGGCCAGCGCCCTATAGTGCCCGGTGGGGGTACGGAGTGGTGACTGGCGGAGTACCCTGCAGTGCCCGGCCGGCGCCCTATAGTGCCCGGTGGGGGTACGGAGTGGTGACTGGCGGAGTACCCTGTAGTGCCCGGCCGGCGCCCTGTATTGTCCGGTAGGGTATCATGTAGTGTTCCGTGATGAACGGTGTGGTGTCCGCCGGGATGCCCTGTAGTGTCCCGCAGAGCGCGGTGTAATTTCCGGCGAGGTACCTTATGATGTTGAGCGGGCACCCTGTGATGTCGGACGGGATAACATGTAGTGTCCGGTGAAGAACGGTGTGGTGTCCGGCGGGGTGCCCTGTAGTGCCCGGCGGGATATCATGTAGTGTCCGGCGCAGTGCCCGGTACAGTGTCCGGTGTAGTGTCGGTGTAGTGCCCGGCGGGATATCATGTAGTGTCCGGCGCAGTGCCCGGTACAGTGTCCGGTGTAGCGTCGGTGTAGTGCCCGGTGCAGTGTCTGGTGCACTGCTCAAGGCAGTATGGGTGTAGTGTCCGGTGTTATGTTTCATGTTGTACCCCGTTCTCTCTGTTGAGGTGTCTGGCATCACTGAATGTCTTGCGTTGACTTCCTATGTGTCCTACCCGACCGACTGCCACAATACGTCATGGGTGCATCTTGCGATGACTTCCCATTTGTCCTACCCGACCGACTGCCACAATACGTCATGGGTGCATCTTGCGATGACTTCCCATTTGTCCTACCCGACCGACTGCCACAATACGTCATGGGTGCATCTTGCGATGACTTCCTATGTGTCCTACCCGACCGACTGCCACAATACGTCATGGGTGCATCTTGCGTTGACTTCCCATTTGTCCTACCCGACCGACTGCCACAATACGTCATGGGTGCATCTTGCGATGACTTCCCATTTGTCCTACTCGACCGACTGTCACAATACGTCTGGGTGCATCTTGCGATGACTTCCTATTTGTCCTACCGACCGACTGCCACATTACGTCGTGGGTGCATCTTGCGATGACTTCCCATTTGTCCTACCCGACCGACTGCCACAATACGTCATGGGTGCATCTTGCGATGACTTCCCATTTGTCCTACCCGACCGACTGCCACAATACGTCTGGGTGCATCTTGCGATGACTTCCTATTTGTCCTACCGACCGACTGCCACATTACGTCATGGGTGCATCTTGCGATGACTTCCCATTTGTCCTACCAGACCGACTGCCACAATACGTCATGGGTGCATCTTGCGATGACTTCCCATTTGTCCTACCCGACCGACTGCCACAATACGTCATGGGTGCATCTTGCGATGACTTCCCATTTGTCCTACCCGACCGACTGCCACAATACGTCATGGGTGCATCTTGCGATGACTTCCCATTTGTCCTACCCGACCGACTGCCACAATACGTCATGGGTGCATCTTGCGATGACTTCCCATTTGTCCTACCCGACCGACTGCCACAATACGTCATGGGTGCATCTTGCGATGACTTCCCATTTGTCCTACCCGACCGACTGCCACAATACGTCATGGGTGCATCTTGCGATGACTTCCCATTTGTCCCACCGACCGACTGCCACAATACGTCATGGGTGCATCTTGCGATGACTTCCCATTTGTCCTACCCGACCGACTGCCACAATACGTCATGGGTACATCTTGCGATGACTTCCTATTTGTCCTACCCGACCGACTGCCACAATACGTCATGGGTGCATCTTGCGATGACTTCCCATTTGTCCTACCCGACCGACTGCCACAATACGTCATGGGTGCATCTTGCGATGACTTCCCATTTGTCCTACCCGACCGACTGCCACAATACGTCATGGGTGCATCTTGCGATGACTTCCCATTTGTCCTACCGACCGACTGCCACAATACGTCATGGGTGCATCTTGCGATGACTTCCCATTTGTCCCACCCGACCGACTGCCACAATACGTCATGGGTGCATATTGCGATGACTTCCCATTTGTCCTACCCGACCGACTGCCACAATACGTCATGGGTACATCTCGCTGCGCTTGCGGGAATATTTTTTTTAGCTGATGGATGGTCCCACCTATGGAACTCAGTTGGAGCATTGTGAAAGAGTAACTGATAATATTTCCGCCAGCGACAACTAACAATCCATTAGCGTTTGCATTGGTACTTTATTTCTACCTGGATATATTCATTATTTTTACGTGTCCAGCCCTTTCCCTCAATACCTTCCGATCGACTTAAATCCGACTGGTAAGTTCTTCGTTCTTTCGGAAGGGCTAGGTTGGTGACTGGTGATCTAATCTATACTTCAGTTACACGACCTATCATGTCATATCAGTACGAATATATCCCCTACATGCCAATGACTCCTTTATTTATGACCAGTGTCTCCCGACAGCACCCTAATATGCGTGCTGTTATGGAAATTGTACCTTAAGTTAGTCCTAATCTGATTTAATTCCAGCACAACTTCAGCAAACATGGCATATCTTCCTTACCTCACACACCACACATGTCAATTCCAAACAACGGCATCGTGTTCCGTTTACATTTGCCGAATGACCAAGCAAAAAGTGGCAACACTGAACCCTGCATAAATCACACACAACGCAATATACCATGTTTAATTGTGGTATTGTCTGCAGCCGTTGAAGCCGCAATGCTGGGCAGCCGTTTAATTTACCGCAAAACAGCCTCAGCGACCACTGTGGTTTTCTCACCATTGAACTCTCCTATTTATGCCAGGTCATCGGGGCGCCAAAAAAAGCTTTCCCGCCACTTATCGGTAAGATTTATGCAGCAGCCTGCCGAGCGCTCCCATTGTGTGCCCGCAGCTCCTTTCCAACACTGTTAGCGCCATGTCTTATATCAATGCGAGCTCCCGGTGTGAGTGGTTTTCAGCCGGGCCCGGTCTCACCGCCGCGAGCAGATGGGATGACAGCAAAAGATGACAATCTAACCGTTGTGCCGCGACAATGTGGGCCTCGGGACGAGCGCTGAATATGCTCCAGCGCTAAAGATCATTCCCTCAGATAACCTCCTTCGTCCCAGCTCGCCGTGCACGCCACTTCAGGGTGCATGTATAGGCGTCTCACTCGGCTGGGTCGCCAGTAAAGTGATCGGTAAGATGCCGTAGCTTTAGTGGAGGCTTGCATGCGCTGGAGGCAGAATCACATTTCATCGGAATGTTGCCAAGTAAACATCAATGACAAGGGACTTTGTGTTAAATCAATCAACTAACAAACATATACCAGCATGATGCACTACGAACGAGATAAGTGAAGTTATTTCACCTCTTTATTTCAGGGAGTAAGATCTGTGTTCCAACACACATACTAGACAATCGGAAATACACTATTTGTGCTATTTGCAGTGTTCTCTTTCGATGGCTGTCTTTTTCATTGCTTTCGGTCCTGTGGAATATTTAGTCGAGCTTTCTTTTCGATCCTGTGGAACACTTAGTCGAACTTCCTGTCTTGCACCAGTCGAGAAAAGTGCCCACACAACGCGTCGCAAGGTCACCGCTATTCCTGATATCGGCGGATGGCTTCCGGCATTCTCGGTTCGACTGGGGCCCTTTGATGGGATCCTTCCGCGCCTTCCTACTGCAAGGCTTGGGGCAGTCCACGCCTGACTTCGCTCGCTGTATTGGCCTCTCCTTCGGTCTGTCAACGCAGGGTACCGTCGGACGGTCGCAGCCGTATTTACCACGTTTGGAAAGTTCGTGATTCGTCTGACCGCCGACAGCGCGTGCTTGACGTTTTACCCTCGCTGAAATGTCAGCTAATGTGTCACCATTTAGCCAACTGCCCGACGACTGTCTTAGGCAGCCAAGACTGGAGTTGGCACGTTTGAGTGAGTCGGTTGGGCCGCCGCTGTCTTCGACCGATTCGTCGCAGCCCCGCTCGCGGCCGGCCGGCGAGCTCGCCGGCTTACATTTGTCGCACGCCGGCGGCACGCGTGCGGCTATGTTCCGATAGTCGACCAGACGGTCGGCCACCATCCGCTGGCCCTGGTCCACCTGCAGCTGCAGCAGCTGGCCGGGCGGCGCGCGACCGGCACCGCCCGGTGCCGCGCAGTCGGACAGCGAGCTGGGCGCGCGCGAGATGCGCGTCACCTTGGTGCGGCGGCAGCCCAGCTCGGACAGGTTGTGCCGCAGCACCACCTGCCGGATGCACCGCCGCCGCACGAACTCGTCAGTGGCGCGCTGCAGCCACTGCCTGGCGTCTCGCATGTGCAGCTCCTGGTCGGTCAGCCGTTCGTCCCGGCCGACCGTGCTGGCCGCGGCCGACGACGAGTCGTCGTGCAGGAGGTCGCTCATCGTCATCGAGGAGGCGACACCGACCGGGTCGCGCACCGACCGCGACCGCTCGGTGCCGGACCGACTGCGGCGCCGACGGCCGCGCACCAGCTCCCGCCGCATGCTCCGGCAGCACGCACACTCGCCGCATGGCAGCCGCCTGTCGCCGGACGCGGTCCGGTCGCCGTCCTTTGTCCTCTGCCGTCGGCTCTTCTTGTTCTGGGTGGATTTCTGGGTGAGGTTGCCGACCTCGTCGGCAGCAACGTCCGGCGCAGATATTCGACGCAGCCAGTTATACACGTTTCCGTCTTTCACGGGCGTCTTCTCTGCTTCTCCAAATACCATCACTGTGCTAGTGGGACCGATGATCGACGCCTCCCTATCAGGGTTTGTTGTGCTGTCTTCTTGGTTCATCTCTTCAAGGAATTCTCTCACATCTGTTGCATATTGTCCAATTTCTAGAGATTCTGTTCCATCCTGATCATTGCTTAAGGTTAATTCCAAAAGTAGGCCCAGATTTGCGAACGCTTGATCTTCACCACCCACCATAGCAGCCATTTTGCTGGCAGAATCGCCCAGCTCTTCCACCGACGTAATCGAACGCTTCGTGTGGGAGGAAGCGAGGGAGTCAGCCGCTTCATCCATCCACGACTGCTGTTTTGGTGAGAGTGGAGGATGAATCTGCAGGTCACTTTCTCTCACACTTTCAACACTAAGATGGCTTGTTGAGTCCTCGATTGCCTTCCTATTCTGAATGGCAGCTGCTATCGCTTCGTCCAATGCCAGTATTGCACTCGTAATTATTTTAGCAGAGGCTTGCGCCGTCACTGACTTTTGCAGTGATTCGGTTGTTCTAGTCAAGGTCAATGTGGAATGTTTTGCTATTTCCACAGATTCTGCCGCTGAAACTGAATTACTAATTTCTTCAGTGGATCTGAGTCCCAACATGAAATCCTTGCTTGGTGCTTCCTTGGCGCCCTCCACATGCTGTACTTCAGCGCGACATTCTTCTGAGGATAGGAACTTATTAGGCACGTTATTGTCATTAATGTCAGCATCTTCAGTTTCATCTTCTCTTGTCGTTCCTTCACAAGAGTTCACAATGCTGTCGTCTTGGGTCACTTCACCTGCAGTGTCGCCTCGTGCAAGCGACGGTGTCATGCCGGTCTGTGATGTCTGAATCGCTGGACTTGATCGCTGATTTTCAGCATCGTTGCTTGTCTTCCCGTTGACGATTCTTGCCTTGGCGATGCCAATGCTTCACTGTTTACCTTCGATATTTGACTTGCTGTTTTCGATATTTGGCTTCCCGTCTGTGATACTCTTGTCTGTGATGCTTGACTAGGTGTCTTCTTTAGTTCGCTTTCTGTATTCGAATCTTGTTTTTCCATCTTCGATGTCGTACTTGCTTTCTTCGAGACTTGACTTCCTGTTTTCTTCACTGCAAATCCTGTATTTGATGCTTGGTTTTCTATCTTCTGTGTCTGCTGTCCCTTCTTTGATACTCCATCTGCTGTTTCTGAAACCTTACTCTCTATCTTTAGTGCTTTCCGTCCTATCTTTGGTATTTGACCTTCTATGTTTGTTACCTGACTTTCTGTCGTTGATGCCTGAACGTCTGCCCATGATACTCTACTTCCTGTGCCTGATACTGAACTTGCTTTTGCTGATGCTTTAGCTTCAGATGATTCTGGTCCCGCACTTAGATATCCTTGGTCTTCCGTATTTGACTCTTTTGAAACCAAGCTCGAAGAACCCTTAGGTGTTTGATTTTCTGCCGAATGGGTATCATTCGGGGAAATTTTGTGAGTTGTAACATCTGCATTATCTACCACAACGATTGCTGAGTCATTCGTTGTACTTTTCTGTCCATCAGCCATGCTCGGTTCATTCTCATCGGAGGGTAGCTCGTAGTTTTCCGCAGATGCTGAATGAAATACTTCTTCATCATTGGTTTGTAATCCAGAATCGTTATCAATGGAAGACATGATGCTGACCATTAGGTCTTGGTTTGTACATACACATACATTTGCAAATATATTTCCACGTAAGAGATATGATAGATAGTTCTTCCGATTATTTGTCAGCAAACTATATTCTGTTCCATTTAACACTTGAGGTAAGAAGGCATCAGAGCAATACAGGAATGTAATTATAAGTAAATTCCACTATTTAATCTACATTGTTGGCGTATGGAATAAATGGCTGTCGTTAATTTCGGTTGGCTGTCTTCCTGGGAGTTTATAAATTGGACTGATTTTTCAATGAGACGGCTGGTTTTCATGCGAGTGGTACTTTCAGAAGCAACAACATCTTGCATGATATCTTGACAATGAACCATTCAATTTAAAACACTCGTGGAGCTTATTTACCTAGACATTTGACCAATAGTAGCCAAAAATGCACACATGCAAATTTAAATTCAAATATGGCGCTAAAAGTGCATCTTGCTTTCACATATTTCCAGCTTAATGTCGGCCTGAATTTTGTAAATGTTCGTGATATTGAGCTTTGTTGAGCCTCCTGCCGGAAATTTCCATCAAGACATTGATTAGCTCATGCGTTTTTATACCAACGTGTGTGTTGCAGCTTAGACGCTCATGATTGCATGTGAAATGATAGCATCCGATCATGGTTCCGCGGTAAGGTGAGACAATTCTACCGTGATGTTATTTGCACAGTAAAAAGCCACAGAAAGACTAAATCAAGGCATTTGCCGAGTCCCTAAGAGCTGCCACAGCATGGGATTTGCTATGCAATGTAATTGCAATTGCAAGCATTACAACGGTTATTGAACGGTAAAATTTGCTGATGTCGAGGAAAGAAGATAATTCGAGCATCGAAGCCGTTTGAAGCATCATGACAAAAAGTAACATGCGCCACTTTTAAACAAGTGCGAGTATTTTAGCTCATCAAGCTAGAGAAGTTGTTTTTTTTCGAATTCAGCATAACACAGTTGGAAAATTAAGTTCATAGCTCAATGCATGCCCCAGTAGACATAGAGACTCAACCCATGCAACAATGTCTCATTAAAAACACCTTTAGAATCAAGAGCATGCAAATATAGCCTTAGCCTAGAGCAGCCTTGCATGGGTCAGTCGTTCAACCGTATAAATCAGTCACTTTTGTGTTCCATCGT